>JAJHZJ010000213.1:480000-493546 GCA_023548195.1 Bettongia penicillata ogilbyi
CCAAATTTACCAGTCATTCATATCTCTGTCAGCTAGATAATATGTTGGATAAGAGTTCTAGGCCTGGAATCAGGAAACTCTGAATTCAAATCCAGATTCAGACACTTGCTAGGTGTGTGACCCTGGACATGCCACTTAACTTTTGTTTGCCAGTATTTTCTCAACTCTACAGTGAGGATAATCATAGGACGTCCTTCCTCATGGTCGCTGTGAAGATCTAAAGAGATAATATTTGTAAAGTTCTTGGCACAGCATTAAGCACACAGTAGGTATGTAACATATGCTTGTTTTCTTCCTTCTCAAAGTATCATGCATTTGTTTTGTTTGTACTTGCATATACGTACATCTTACTTTATTGTGCTTTGCTTTGCTGCGTTTCACAGATACTGTGTTTTTACAGATTGAAGGTCTGTATCAGCCCTGGATGAAGCTAGTCTACCAGCGCCATTGTTCTAACAGCATGTGCTCTCATTGGTTCTCTGTGTCACATGTTGGTAATTCTCACCATATTTCAAACTTTTTCATTCTTTTTGAATCTGTTATGATGATCTGTGATCAGTCATCTTTGACGTTACTATTATAGCTGTTTTGGGGTACCACTAATCATGTTCATATAAGACAGCAAACTTAATAAATGCTGCTATGTGTTCTGACTGATCTACCAAGTGGCCTGTTCCTCCATCTCGCCCCTTATCCTCAGGTCTCCCTTTTTCCCTGAGACACAAAAATATTGAAATGAGGCCAATTAATAACCCTACCATGGCCTCTAAGTGCTCAAGTGAAAGGAACAGTCAACACACTAGGTAAACCTCATTGTTTTAAGAAATTGCCACAGTCACCCCCCAGCCTTCAGGAGCCACCACCTGATCAGTCAGCAGCCATCAACATTGAGTCAAGACCCTCCACCAGCAAAAAAGATTATGACTTGCTGAAGGCTGAGATGACTTTTTAGCAATAAAGTATTTTTTAATTAAGGTATGCACAGTCTTTTTTTAAAGGCGTAATACTATTGCACATTAAATGGACTATAGTATATAGAAACATAACTGCTATATGCATTGGAAAACAAAAAAAAATTCCTGACTCATTTTATTGCGATAGTCACTCCATAGTGGCAGTCTGGAACCAAACCCACCATATCTCTGGGGCATGCCTGTACATATGCATATGTTGGTATTTGGCTATGTTTGAAGAAGACTGGTGGCATCACGGGGTGACGATAAGCATGAATTGGATTTCCATGAGGCAAAGTCATCAACCTCATTCTCTCTTCCAGAGTCATCAAAGTCCAGTGATAAGACAAAAGTCAGGATGATTGGTGATGGTCCAGGATCCAGTGGATGACCTTGGTGTCTTTGATGTCCGACCAAGTTCTAAGTACTCAACGGTGCCTGCTTCATGGCCTTTGGAACAAATTGCTCTCACCTGCCCATTCCCATTCAGCAAGGGAAAGTCTTCACATACTTGGGGTAGACAGTCTCCTATTTCACCAATGAAGTTGAGGTCTATCAATTACCCTCAGTGTATGTATACATATACATATACCCATAAGATATGTATACTTATACATATGAATCTCTGGACAATTTTGAGGATGCTCAGATAATAGCCACCTCTATGTCTAATGGGTCCTGTCAGTAAAGTCATTAAACACATTTGATATGTAAGTATGTTTGCATGTGCATATACATATGTACACATGTGTATGTATGTGTATATGTATATGTATATCTGTATATATATACATATTTTATACATACATATACATTTGTGTATATTACTCCCACTTCCCTTCCCCAGTCTTCCAGCTTCAGTCAAATCAGTTGACAAGAATTTATTAAGCAGTTTTCTCACTGATACAATGAGGTAATTGAGGTTAGACCCAATGATCCTTAAGGTCTTTTTGGGTTTAATGCTTCCTTTGCTTGCATGGTTATGGATCTACAACTGGAAAAGATGTCAGAAACCATTAAATGTAATTGCCTCATTTTACAAACTGAACAAAATGAGGCCCAGGGAGGATGGGTCACTTGCTCAAGGTAGTCAGCAGCAGAGGCAGAATCTGAATCCAGGTCTTCTGACTCCATAGCCAGTATCATTTCTCAGCTCACCCATCCTTATAAAGACAGAGATGAAAATCAAACAGGTTTAATGACTTTACGATGACTGGACCCACTAAGCATAGAGATGGCTATTGTCCAAGCATCCTCAGAAGATCCTATATGGTTCATGGATTATTTCTGAGAAGATGGAGAGCTAACAAGGACCTGTTGCTCAACTTTAACTTGAACACCTCAAGTATCAGTTTCTATCACTGGCCATGGTCAAGGTAAACCAGAAAGTATATGGAGAAGAAAAGACTCCACATATGATGAAGAATCCTCCTGCACCACTAGAGAAATGTCCTATGCAAGGCAATACCTTTGAAGTATGAGAGAATGAATCCATTTTCACAGGCCTCTCCTTGACTCCTACCTAGGCTAATGCTATGACCTTAACTCTTAGGTGAAAACATGCAATACCATTTATATAAAAAGAATAAAGCTATTTGAAAGTAAATGTGTATAATGGGGAGCTTTAAGCAGCCACTGGATATCATTATGTTCTTTTCTCCAAGAGACCTGTCTCCTGGTGACACCAATCAAAGAAATGGGTCATGTCCCAACAGTAATTTTCTTGGAGGCCATGAAATTCTTGAGTTGATTTCAACCTCTTTTCCCTGAACATGAGCTGGAGGACAGAAAAGCTGATGGGGGACTCATCCAGACTAGCATGCTTGTCATCAGCTCCATCTGAAGAGTTTATATACTTAATGGGATCAGAGGTCTCATCAGCGATCTTTCATAACTGCAACAGAGAAAATATCTTTCTCTCACCATGGATTCCACACCTGACATTTCTTCTGTTTATCAGTTAGCAATTATTGTCTGAAAGGTGGTCAATGATGAGTGAAATTTATGAAGTCCTTAACAACTGAGAGTGAGTTCAGTGATGCCTAGGTAGAATGTGTCTGTGATACTCAGCAAACAAAATTATTCCCCTGCCTCTGAGGAAGCAACTAGGTGGCACAGTGGATAGAGGAAACAGAGGCAGAGAGAGGTAAAGAGATCTGTCCACAGTCACACAGCTATTAAGTGTCCTAGAAGGGATTTGAACCCAGGTCTCCTGACTCCACATCTAACACTCTATCCATAATTCCACATAGCATCCTTTAAAATGGGTGTTCCCTCTGATGATGGAGAATGTACTCATTCATGCCTGAGTATTTTGCATGATTCTTGTCAATATGCCCCCATAATGTCCCTTTGGGCTTTTAAAGTCCTTTACAATATGACTCCAGTCTGGTTTTCTGAGTATGTGGTACTTTTCTCAGTACTTTTTCATACAGGGCAGCTAGGTGGTGCAGTAGATAGAGTGATATGCCTGGGGTCAGGAAGACTCATCTTCATGAGATCAAATCTTGCCTCAGACACTTACCAGCTGTGTGACCCTGGGCAAGTCACTTAAACCTTGTTTGCCTCGGTTTCCTCATCTGTAAAATGAGTTGCAGAAGGAAATGGCAAATCACTCCAGTATCAAGTGCTCTCTAAGGTTTTTCTCTTCTCCCATTCTCTGGATGAGTTCAAGCCAACTGAGTGAGCATTAAATTAAAGCAAAAGTGTGCTGGAGCCAGCTTGGACCTGGTTTGCAAGGCAGTTGTTAAATTTTCAGTGAGAGTATTTGCATCGGTCATCTTTGAGAATGAAGGATGAAGACTAGCAATCCATGAGCATTTGCAACTCAAAAATCAGCAAATGCTGCAAATCAGAGCTTAGTTTACTGTTCTGTTGATTGTCTAGACTGGGGAAAGTTATCGAGAAGATATTAATAATACAGAGAAAACTTTAAAGTGTGTTGGGTATACTGAGCTCATTGTTAAATAGATGTGAGCAAATGCTTATTAAGGATGTTGAAAAGAGGATTCATTTTAAAGCAGGAGTCAGACTGATTGGTATACCTCTTCCCTTACAACAGTAAGATCTTGTTGACCTGAGCTCCCATTTGGTGAACCTAGCAATACATTGTTCAGTCATTTCAGTCATATCCTACTCTTCATAATCCCATTTGAGGTCCTATTGGCAAAGACACTGGAGTGGTTTGCCATTTCCTTCTCCAGCTCATTTTACAAATGAGGAAACTGAGGCAAACTGGGCTAACTGACTTACCAGGGGTCACATGCTAGAGGTCTTTTTGACTTCAGATCAGGTGCTCTATCCACTGCGCCACCTAGCAACAAAAACAAGACATAAATCATGTTGTAGACTGCTGAATAATGACTCAAGTCAAATCAATTTAAAATTGTTTTGTATTTATTTTTATGTGTCTTGTCTACTTTTGGAAACATTTATTTCCCTTGATAGAGTGTCAGCTCTTTGAGGGCAGGAGATATTTTATTTTTTGCCTTTGCATCACCAATGCTTAGTTTACTGCCTGGCACATAGTAGGTACTTAGTAAATAGTTACTGACTGATTAAATAAACTTATTTTATTATGCTTTATTTTATAGTTTTTGGTATCTTATTTCCCCTACTAGATTGCAAGGTCTTTCAGGACAAGGAGATTCTTTAAATCATCTTTATAGCATTTCTCCTGATTCTCCACACCCAGTAAAGGACTTTACATATAGTAGGTACTTAATACCTACAAAAATGAATGTTTTCTAAATTAGATGGAAGATAATGAATGGAGGTCAGTATAAATAAATGGGTGCATGTATAAATTGTAGTATAAAATACATTGCTATTATCATTTCATTTCAGACTCTTCATAACCCCATTTAGGGTTTTCTTGGCAAAAGAAAAAAAAAACTTGGAAAAAAAACTGGAGTGGTTTGCCACAGGGTTAAGTGACTTGCCTGGGATCACACAACCAGTAAGTATCTGAGGCCAGATTTGAACTTGTGAAGATAAGTCTTCCTGACTCCAGACCTAGCCCTCTATCCACTTGTGCCACCTAGGTAACCTCACAAAATACACAGTGGAGTGTTTAATTTTTTCTAGAAATTCCTATCACTCTGGTCTCTTCTTCCCCTGGTTCAACACAATGGAAATGTTTTCAATGATTGGAATGAACCTGCAGCCCCATTCCCAAATGATTCACAATCTTGCTAATTTTCTCTGAGCCCTTCAGAAAACTTAAAGGAAGTATCCCTATGCCAAAAGTTTCAAAAAAAAGTAAGACTGTGACCCTGCCTTTGCAATTCAAGGCTGCTCTGAATCAATACCTTTAGATGAGCTTCCTTCATTTTTCAGGCACATTGTCCTTCTCTGTGTTTTCTGGCCTCTCTCCTGATGTAGTGAGCCCCATCCCCTCTCTGGGGGTGTTCAAGAAGATTGGATGGCCGCTTGTCAGGGACACTGAGAGGCTTTGTGTTTTGATAAGAGACAGATTGGCTGGCCTCTGTGGTCCCATCCTACTCCATGATTCCAGGATGCCATACTTATTCACTGTCAACCAGGGTTCCCATTGAAGGACCTAGAGCAAGAAGCAAGCTCCATTGTGGCATAACTCAAATCAATTTCACTGTGACATTATGTAAATGTTAGAGGCTTCAGAGTGTTCAGTTGCTACTAACATTTTCTCTCTGGTTTCCTAGGGGAAAATGAATCCAAGACATCACTGCTGTTAATCAGTTAATCACAAAGTATTTATTTCCTGAGCACTGGCATTGCCATGTCTCCATTGGTGAGGGGAAGGAAAAAGAGAATTAACTGTCCGGACACTGGGTTCCAGTGCTACTTTTCACTTCAATTGAACAAACATTTATTCATCATCTAAGATGGTAAGATGTTGAGTTGGATCAAAAGTGTAAATACAGCGTGATTCCTATTGTCAAAGAGCTTACCCTCCAGAAAGAGGAAAAGGCATCTCATTATATAAAGCACTTATGGACATGCCTGGTACACATTCTTGTTCGGTCACTCATTCATATCCAACTCTTTACGTCCTCAAGGACCATGGCATGCCAATACCATCCGTGAGGTTTTCTTGGCAAAGCCATTTTCTTCTCCAGTAGATTAAATCAGAGTTTAAGTGACCCACCCAGGGTCATACAACTAGTACATGCCTGAGGGCAAATTTGGACTCACTTCTTAACACCAGGTCCACTTAGTAACTTCATAGTAAGTGTTTAGCATGCTACCTGGAACATGGTAACCGCCATATAAATGTTACTTACTATTCCCATATTTATTATCATGACTATCTCCCAACTAGCTGCCCTTTCCCCTCATTGAGCATCCCTTTCCTCACCTATGAAGTGAAGGAGATGTATAATGATCTCTAAAGTCCCTTCCAATGCTAAAATTCTATCGTTCTTGACCCACACACATGACAATGAGAATCATGTAGTATAATAGGAAAAACACTGATTTGGAAATAAGAGGATCTGAGTTCAAGTCTCCACTTGTTAGCTGTACAACCTTGAACAAAATTTTTAATTTCTCTGGACTTTACTATACCTCTTTATAGTAGGGGTTCAATGCAAAGGACATTGTTGAGATAGACATGCAGAGATTTGCCAGAGAGAGCATTCCCAGTTTCAGAGGAGGTATCCCAAACTGGCAAATTCCCTGATCACCACTTGTATTATTATCTCATGTTTTGAAAAGAAAATATGAGTTTTATTATCTCGATGTCTTTTACAGATAGGAAAAATGAGATAAAGAGGATCCATAAAGACTTAAGGTACTATGAATCAGGAGCCGCCCCTAAGTAAAAAGCATTGCCTAGGGAGGGTATGAGTCACTCAGAGCAAAGGCTGGGTGACCACTTATTGAATATGTTGTAGTGGGGATTCATTTCATATTTGTGCTGGACTCAGTGGCCCCTAAGGTCCTGTGTAACTCTCAGCTTCTGTGAGGAATTTGGCTATCTCCTCCCTTGAAAAAACTATGATTTGCTTTTACCCCATAGACTTATTTTATTAAAGGCATTTCAATTTGTATACTAGAAGTAGACAGTTTTATAACTTCACCCTAGATGGTTATGAAGAAAAAAATAAGTAAGTTTTCCTTTTCAAGGACATGCATCTGACTCTTTTGGAATATTGTGTACCAAAATGAATCTGAAGCACAGAAAATAAATGAAGCTCAACTGATGTGTGTAATAGAGAGAGGCAGTGACAGAGAGATTTAGAGACAGAGAGACAGAAAGAAAAAAGGAAAAGGGGAAGAAAGAAAGAGAGGAAAAAAGGAGAGAATAAAAGGAAGGAAGGAAGGAAGGAAGGAAGGAAGGAAGGAAGGAAGGAAGGGAGGGAGGGAGGAAGGAAGGGAGGGAGGGAGGAAGGAAGGAAGGAAGGAAGGAAGGAAGGAAGGAAGGAAGGAAGGGAGGAAGGAAGGAAGGAAAGAAGGAAGGAAGGAAGGAAGGAAGGAAGGAAGGAAGGAAGGAAGGAAGGAAAGAAGGAAGGAAGGGAGGGAGGAAGGAAGGAAGGAAGGAAGGAAGGAAGGAAGGGAGGGAGGAAGGAAGGAAGGAAGGGAGGGAGGGAAGGAAGGAAGGAAGGAAGGAAGGAAGGAAGGAAGGAAGGAAGGAAGGAAGGAAGGAAGGAAGGAAGGAGGGAAGGAAGGAAGGAAAGAAGGAAGGAAGGAAGGAAGGAAGGAAGGAGGGAAGGAAGGAAGGAAGGAAGGAAGGAAGGAAGGAAGGAAGGAAGGGAGGGAGGGAGGGAGGGAGGGAGGGAGGGAAGAGAAAATGAATGTTTTTTTTTTTCCATAAGCATTACAACTTTTGAGGATGGCTATTCAAGATTTTTAAGGTAGATAGAGAAAATGAGATGACTTCTAGCTTTCTCCTCTACTTTCAGAAAAGAAAAAAAAAGAAGTGTGCGCTGATGCTCAGAGTTGCCATTTTTCTGGCTAACCAAGAAGCTTTGCATTCAAATAAGCCAAACCAAAGCAATGTTATTCAATGAATTTAAACAAACTAGAACAATAGATAAGGAAATGAGAGACCTGAGTTCAAGTCCCAGGGACATGATTTGCAATTATATCTATTTGATCACGGGCAAATCACTTGTTTCTGAAATTATGTTTCCCTATCAATAAAATTTGATGGCTAGACTAGATTGCCTGAAGAATCTCCTCCAAAGCTAATATCATGTGCTTCCTAGGCAGCATGGATGAATAGAAAAAAATGCTTAGAAGAATGCAGAGAAACTGAGGTCAAGTCCTATCTGTGACATTTACCTGTGTGATTTTATGAGTCACCCTATGTGTTACCTTTTAGGGCCTCAGTTTTCTCATCTGTAAAAGGAGGTGGTTATCTAATGGCCTCTAAGTACCTATCTAGTTCTCAATCAATATTTCCCAGAACCCCCCTCTCCTTTACCTTGAATCCTGCTTCCTCCAGGAAGCTCCTTCTGCTTTTATGAAATGAGGCAAGCATTCTCATTTGTGTTAATACTATAGGTAACCACATCTCATACCTGTAACAAAAAAACATAGACAGAATATGCCATCTGCTAACTTAAGTTTCTTTGGATGATAATGCCTAACAAAAAAACATGTCATACCGGTATAGTGAGGTGAGGCCTCAGTCTCCTCATCTGTAAAATGGAGGTTGGATTAGATGGTTTCTAAGGTCCTATCCAACTCTCCCTACAAAACTAAGAAATATTTCTGAGTTCCAGTTTTCTCATCTGTAAAACTGAATCTCTAAGGACATAGAATCATAGGTTTAGAGCTGGAAAGAATGTTAGAATTTTCTTTGTTGTGCCATCCTGCCTCCCTCTAAATTCACTAGAGATTACATATCTACTAAGTGTTTGAGGTGGGATGTAAGCCCATATTTCTCCTGATTTCAACCTTTCCACTGCATCATGCTGAAACATGAAAGTCATACACACTCCATTGCAAATATTTGTGATAGCAATCTCCTCACAATCTTATATGTGCCTTGCAGTGGAGTGCTCCATTCTGGTTCCTTTTCTCCCAGAGAGTAAGAATGGATGTCGATGGTGCAGATTGAATCATCTGTTTCACATGACTCTGTCGTACATCCCAAAACTCAATAGGTTCTTCTGGACCCTGGGCCAAATTCAGCTACCAAGTCCCCTCTTTAGACTTAGCCCACCTTCCACCAATGACACTGCAGTTCAGCTACATAGATTCTAGGCTCTTGTTATGGAATGCTATGAACTGTGGCACTCTGAGTGCTTCAGGATGGATTGGATATGTGAGCCTCAGGGTATCACTTAGAGACATAGTATGGTATTGACTAGGAGAGAAAGTTCTAGGCTTGGCTTCCAAAAACCTATGTTCAAATACAGCTTTTGATGCTTTATTTGCTATGCAGTGAGTAATTATTTTGTTGAGTATCAATTGGACTGAAATTCTATAATTCTGTGTGACCACGGATAAGTCACTTCATGTCTCAACTTCAATTTTCTCATCTGTAAAATAATAATGATAATAATGCCAGTAGCACCAACCTCACAATATTGTCCTGAGACTTACATGAGATATTATATGTATGATAATATAATACAATGAACATTTATTAAACATCTATTTTGTGCCAGGTGACCCCCTTAGCAAAGCACAGAATGCCTTAATGACCCCCTTAGCAAAGCACAGAATGCCTTAATGCTGTCAAAGAACTTAGAATTTAATGGGAGGGGAGAAATATGTAAAGTTCTTTGAAAACTAATGCTTTCTAATGTCTATTATTATTACATTATGATTCCTTAAACATACACAATAGTACTGTAACCTTAGAAGGAACTGCATATATTTCCATGTCCTAAATCTTCCAGAAAGTTTTGAAAAGCATTATAGTGCAGGTCAAAAAGCTGAACAGTGGCTCTGATTCTAGGTATGATGACTGAGTAAATTTGGACTTGATGGGGATGCTTTTATTCTTACAAGCCTCTGGGAAGCCAATCCTGCCCTTCGTTCCAAGGTCTCCCCCTTTCCTGTACTCTAAAAGGTTGGGGGAGTTAATGTGCCATAAAAAAATTGAATAATTTACCAGTAAGATCCAGCTATTAAAATTAGAGAGAAAGAAACTTCAGATCTTTTTATCCTCATCAACTTTCACTTGTCCTCCTCCTCAGTCAGGCTTAAAAAAAAGTTAAGGGCTTCATGCAGAAATAATGCTTCCTTCTGAACTCCCATGGGGCTTGGAACTTCTCCTGCATGCATACTTTCTATAACAGTCCCTTGTAGGCATTATTCTTAGCTAGGTCCTATTTCCTTTACCAGACCTAGAGTGAGAGAGACCTGGGTTCAAATCCAACCTTAAACATTTACAAGCTGTGTAACTCCTCAACAAGTCACTTTAACTAGTATTTACCTCAACTTCTATATTTGCAAAATGGGGATAATAGTATATATTTCCTAGAGTTATTGTGAAGATAAAATGAGATGATATCTGTAAAACTCTTTTCAAACCTTAAAGCACTAGATAAATACTATTACTATGATCTTTTTTGAAGGTATAGACTGTATCTTATTTATAGTTCCCTCTCTATCCACATCTAGTATATATGTATAGTGAGGAAAGAAAGGAAAGAAGAAAGGAAGGAAGGAAGGAAGGAAGGAAGGAAGGAAGGAAGGAAGGAAGGAAGGAAGGAAGGAAGGAAGGAGGGAGGGAGGGAGGGAAGGAGAGAGGGATGACCCCTTAGCAAAGCACAGAATGCCTTAAGATTTATACAGGCATAAATGGGAGTGAAGATGGCCTCTGTGGAGCCAGCTGGATGGGAACACATTGATACTTTTAATATCTGTGAGGGGTATTTTCATTTGATCTGTGAAACTAATGAACTGACAAGGGAGTTTTCTGGAAACTGATTTGTTGCACTTGAGAGATGACACACAACACCACGTTGGGCAAGCTAGAAAGAGGGATTATTCTTACAGATTTTAAACAGGAAGAAGAATATGTAGAAGTTATTACTGCCTAAGCAACCATTGTTCCACCTGGGAGGGCTCTCCCACCCTTGTCCCCTTGGGTCAGAAAACCCTTATGGATCCAGAAATTTACTTAAGCTGCTAATTTTAATTGCTTGACTAGACAGCTTCTTCCTGACTTGCCATTTCCATAAATACCCTAAATTCCAAACTGGTTTGCTATTTTATAGAAAACCTAGTATCCTCAACCAGTGTGAACAGGGTTCTCACCACACCTGGGTGAAAATCATTTTCACTGACTGATGCTCAGGACTTGCTCATACCTAGTTCACACTCAAAATCTTATAATCTTCTTCTTCTCCTCCTCTTCCTTCTCCCCTTCTTCCTCTGCCTCTTTCTTCTTCATTATTTTCTTTTCAAAAAGCTGGGACAATTTACTTTTGTCCCACATAGTTTTCCGTTTTGATTTCTTGAAATATAGCTCTGAAAAACAGGCTTTAAAAAACCAATTGTGTTTTAAATGAAGATACTTGATTACACCTTTAAACCCAAATCATTCTGACTTTCATAGATTGTCCAATAATAGGCCCAGGCCAAGCCTCTATGGCTTATTGTTTAGGTTTTGATGGCTTAGAATGAAAGTAAATAGCAATTGTTTTCTCTTCTTACCAAAAACTCTGAGGATCTTCCCAACCCGGACTGATTTCTTTGGGATAGTAAATTGGGTCATCTTTTGTCTCAATTTTTACCTAACCATTAGTCATCGAATGGGCATGACTTCTGAAAAACTGAGCACTGGAAAAACCTTAACTTAGAAAGGCCAGGGTCACCCACTGTATCCTGAGCCATCACCAGTACCACCATATCACCTTTGTCTTGTCACTGGACTCTGATGACTTTGGAAGGGAGAGTGAGGCTGGCTAATGAGTGCAATTCTGTCTTGTTCAAATCCAACACATGTAAGTCAAGACATCACATTTGTGATGCCATTTGGTCTTCTTGGACAACAAAGGACAAATAATAACAACATTTATAATTAATTGACTCAATCGATAGGTGTTCTCCCCTGACAAAGGTACAAGGACAAAATGTCTTGTCAGTTACTTTAAGTCAGGTAGGGTAATTGCCTTTACTTCCTTATACAAGCAACAGTAATTTTGCTCCAGGGTTCCATTTTTAAAAGAATACAGAATATTACACACACACACACACAGACACACACACACACACACACACACACACACACACACACACACGCTCTTCATTATCAGGGATCTATTGAAAAAAAGAAATAATCTTCCCAAATGGGTTGCCCATATCTTACCTACCTGCTTTGACTCAACTCCATCCAGCTTGAACTCTTATACAAATCTACCATATCTAACTTTTCCTATATTCCTGACAATCTCAGACTCATGTTTGAGTCACAAGTTGGCTACTTTCACTCCAGGTTTTACTAGATTGGGAGGAGGAGGTAAGCAATAAGTACTTAATATCTCACATTTCTCTGGCACCAATGGTTTACAAAGTGCTTTCTTCACAATCTAATGAGGTAGGTGGTGCAAATATTACTATCCTCCTTGCACAGACAAAGAAACTAAGTCCAGAGAAGCACTAAGAGTCACAGGCAGGATTTGAACTCATCTTCTGACTCCAAATTGAATACTCCTCCCACTTTACCAGAATGTATTTTCTTCAAGTATGGTAGGGTGTTTTTTTCTCCCTTCAAGAACCCCCAAATCTGCCTAGTCTGATTGCTTGGTCTTGACATCCAATAAGAAGGGGAAAAGAAAACACTAAAAAACCTTTCTCCTGCTGTGTGTGAAAAGGACCCATACTTATGAGGCTTCCAATGTAATTGCCAGACCAGAGGGTAGGATAAATGTGACTAAGGTTTCAAACAAGTCTGAGTCTCTTCTAAACAAAGCTGGGTCTCTAATTCCCTTCAGTATCCCTTGTCACCAGAAGATAATGGAGACACCTTTGAAATGTTGCTAAATTTCATCATCCCAGCATCGACTTTTCCAAAACTGATGTGCTTGTAACTAGAAGGGAATTAACTACAGAGTTCCAGACTCACAGTTAGAAGGTCAGTTGGTTTAACCCATTCCTAGAAGAATTCCTCCTCCCCCTCTGCCCCACACACAATGTCACTGACACATGCTTATGAGCACTTCTGCCTAAAGTCTTCCAGTGAGGGCAAATCCACTCCCCTCAGCAGCCCATTCCACTTTTATATAGCACCAATGATGAGGTGGGGGTGGAGGCAAGGGGTGGGTGGGTGGGGCAACTAGGTGGTGCTATAGTGCATAGTGTTGGGCCTGGAGTTGGGAAAATTCATCTTTCTGAGTTCAAATCCAGCCTTGGACATTTACTAGTTTTGTAATCCTGGGCAAGTGACTTAACTCTGTTTACTTCAGTCTCCTTATCTATAAAATTATCTGGGAGGAGGAGAAGGAAATGGCAAACTACTCCAATATCTTTGCCAAGAAAACCCTAAATGGGATCATAAAGAGACAGACATGACAATAATAATGATTAGGAGGCTTTCGTAGAATCATGGGGTCATAGATTTAGATTTAGAACAGAAGGAATCTCAGAAGTCCCTTTAATCCAACTTTCTCATTTTACAGGAGACAAAACTGAAACTCAGAAAGAGGAAG
>JAJHZJ010000213.1:518810-528810 GCA_023548195.1 Bettongia penicillata ogilbyi
TACCATCTATCTGTCTCTGAGTATATTTTCATTTTGCCATCTGCATGATGGAGCCATTTCTTGTTTTCAAAAAAAGTCATGGTGAGAGCAGGAGATGGTGTCATCTAGTTCATCTGGAATGTAGAATGTGGGGAAAGGACTAGTATGAAAATCAGGATTTCAATTAGTTGTGAGATTCTGAAATTGTGGCTGCTGCCTGGTTACTATGGCTTATGGTGATGTCTATTGGTAGATATCACGAAGTAGCTTGGCCCATTCCTTATTATTAGTAAAATAATATCAATTCTTTGTTATCGTATGGTTATACAGCTCTATAACAATTTGAATTCCTACCTGCCCATGAGACCCAGAGTGATGAAACATAATCACTGCTGCTGATGAGACGGTTGGGGATCCCAGGGCATAAGGCCGTTTTACAGCTGCCTGGGTGGACATTCTTCTTGCCAGTTCCCAAGGTACAACTGCTCATATTAATGATAAAAGTCAATTTCAGAAATATTTCAGTTTCTATGTAGGGAATAAGGACCTCTCATTGGTAAGATACTTCCGATGGAAAATTAGTGCCATGTCAATTAAACTGCTGAAAAGTTGGTCTTATACACTACTTTACCTCCTATAAATGTGGAACATATGAAATCGAATTCAATACAACAAACATTTATTATACACCTAATTCATTCATTCAACAAGCAAGTAAGTTAAGCATTATATAATTAGGGACTGGATCTGTGATTTCCTGAACCTACAGAAGTCCTACCTTCTCTGCAATTTATAATCTCAGAGACTTTTCTGGAACATTGAGAAGTTAAGGGATTTGCCAATATGTATCAGAAGCAGGACTCTAACCCCGGTGTTCCTGGCTCCCAAGCCAACTCTTTATCTGCTGTACCACCTGGCATCTTAAGAATTTAGTCAGGGATGCAAAGTTGGGAAACGACACAATTCTTGCCCTAAAGAAGTTTGCAAGTGAACGGTAGGATTGGTTGCCCAGACATATTGATTTTTTCCTCTGCTGTATCTGTCTCCTCTTAAGTCTCTCTATAATCTTTTGAGTTCAAGATCTCATTTCTTTCAGACTAACTTATCATAATGGATTTCTGACTGGTATTTTTTGTATCTGATCTATCTATCCAATACTTTACACTGCTGAATGGATAATATTTTTTTAACATATTGCAATAACTGTATCATTCCTCTGCTCACAAACTTTCAATGTCCCCCCTGCCCCACAGTCTATCAAATAAAGTTCACGTTTCTGATTCTGAATTTAATTGCACTTTCTTCATCCTTTCTACATGTCAGACAAAACTGATGATGGTAAGTTCCAAGTTTTCATCATGATCTCTCTTGTCTCTTCGCCTTTCCAGTGCCTTGAATGTTCTCATCTTCATTTCCTTTTCCTCCAAGGTCCATTTAAGTCTTTGCTGATACTCCCTAACCCCAGACTAAAGGGCTCCCACCTTATATCTTATAGCCCTTTATCAGTAGCTGTGCTTTTAAAATTTATCTCATCCATTCAGATCATAATTATTAGAACTATCTTTCACCTCTTTGAGACTATAAGTTCCATGAGAGCGCTGCCTGGCCTTGAACACAGGAAGTACTCAAATCACTTTTTTTGGTTAATTGATTTAAATAATAGCTATACAACTAAGTAGGGTTTAATATATAATGCAATAACTGTGAAGAAAATGTTTCAAGAAAGTTAAGGAGGGAAAGATTATTTTTAACTGGGGGAATCCTGAATAAAAATGACAAAATTAGCAAATTTGAGAGTTGGAAGGACTTCATTGGCCATCTCTATAAAGCCATAACCAAAAGAAACCCCTATAACAATGGGGCCCTAATGAGAGGCCTTTCAGTCTACATGGGAAAACCTCCAAGGAGGAGGACCGTCCAAGGAGCTGTCTACTTTGGGACAGTTCTAATTATTAGGAAGCTTTTTCCTGATATCAAACCTAAATTGACTTCTTTATAATTATTCCCTTTGCCTCTAAGAAGTTGGATCCCACATGAGCTGGATCTAGATATATTTTTATGGGGAAAGATGAGGAAATAGTATACTCTAAACCAGGAGGACAGTCTATGTAGTATCATAGATGGAGAGCTGGCAGGTCATCAAGATCCATCTCCCTCCTTATGGGCAGGGGCTGTCTTTCTTTTTTTATTATAGTTGTATTCCCAGTGCTTGTTGCTGTTCACCCTTTGTTTTTGAAGACCAATGATGCCACCTGGTAAAGTCTTGATTTCTGCGTGAATTGGATTTAAGTGAGGCAGAGTTACACAAAGTCATTAGCCTCATTTTCCCTTCCAGAATCATCAAAGTCCAGTGAAAAGACAAAAAACTCAGGATGACTGGAAATGTCCTGGGATACAATAGATGACCTTGGTGTCTTTGATGTCCAACCCAGTTCTAAGCATTCCCCAAAGCCTTCTACAGCCACCTTCATGGCTATTGTAACAAATTGTTCTCATCTGCCAATAATGGAAGTCTTCACATGCTTGGAGTACACATTCTCCTAACTCATGGACAGGTTTGAGGCCTGATGGTTACCCTCAACCTGCTTTAGCCCATCTGCCAAGATTTTTTTAAGAGCTATAATTTTCATTTTTATTTTTTTAAGTCCTCTTTTTTTAATTAATTAATTTTTAGTTTTCAACATTCACTTCCACAAGATTTTGAATTTCAAATTTTCTTCCCATCACTCCCCTCCACCCACCCCAAGACAGCATGCATTCTGTTTACCCCCTCCCCCAATTTGCCCTTCTCTTTGTTATATGCCTCCCTTCTTTTATCTCCTTCCCCTCTGTTTTCTTGTAGGGCAAGATAGATATCTATACCCCATTGCCTGTAAATGTTGCATTGTAAATCCCAGTTGCATGTAAAAACAATTTTAACATTCATTTTTATTGAGTTCCAACTTCTCTCCTTTCCTCCCTTCCCACCCATCCTCGTTGAGAAGGCAAGCAATTCTATATAGGTTATACATGTGTAGTCATGCAAAACACTTCCATAACAATCATGTTGTGAAAGGCTAACTATATTTCCCTCTATCCTATCCTGCCTCCTATTTATTTTATTCTCTTTTGACCCCATCCCTCCTCAAAAGTGTTTACTTCTAATTACCCCCTCCTCCCATTTGCCCACCTTTTCATCATTCTCTTCCTCCCCCTTCCCCACTTATCCCCTTCCCTGCTACTTTCCTGTAGGGTAAGATAGATTTTTATACCCAATTGAATGTGCATGTTATTCCCTTCTTAAGCCAGATATGATGAGAATAAGGTTTCCTTTTTCCCTCTCACCTCCCCCCATCTACCCCTCCATGGTAAAAGCTTTTTCTTGCCTCTTTCATGTGAGAGATAATTTACCCCATTCTATTTCTCCCTTTCTCCTCCCAATATATTCCTCTTTCAACCCTTAATTCTATTTTTTTAGATGTCATCCCTTTATATTTAACTCACCCTGTGCCTTCTGTCTATGTAAATAATCCCTCAAAGTACCCTAATATTGAGAAAACTCTCAAGGGCTATAAATATTATCTTTCCATGTAGGAATGTAAACAGTTCAACTTTAGTAAGTTCCTTATGATATCTCCTTCGTGTTTACCTTTTCATGCTTCCTTCTCTTGATTCTTGCATTTGAAAGTCAAATTTTCTATTTGGCTCTGGTCTTTTTATCAAGAACATTTGAAAGTCCTCTATTTCAATGAATGACCAATTTTCCCCCTAAAATATTGTACTCAGTTTGCTGGGTAGGTGATTCTTGGTTTTAATCCTAGCTCTTTTGATTTCTGGAATATCATATTCCAAGCCTTCCAAACCCTTAATGTAGAAGCTGCTAGATCTTGTGTTATCTTTATCATGTTTTCACAATACTCAAATGGTTTCTTTCTGGCTGCTTGCAAGATTTTCTCCTTGACCTGGGAACTCTGGAATTTGAAACAATATTCCTAGATTTCCTTTTAGGATCTCTTTCAAGAGGTGATCAGTGAATTCTTTCAATATATATTTTACCCTCTGATTCTAAAATATCAGGGCAGTTTTCCTTGATAATTTCTTGAAATATTATGTCTAGGCTCTTTTTTGATCATGGCTTTCATGTAGTCCAATAATATTTTAGTCGCCTCTCCTGGATCCATTTTCTAGGTTAATTGTTTTTCCAATGAGATATTTCACATTGTCTTCTATTTTTCATTCTTTTGGTTTTGTTTTATAATTTCTTGATTTTTCATCATTAGCTTCCATCTGGTCCATTCTAATCTTTAAGGAATTATTTTCTTCAGTGAGCTTTTCGATCTCCTTTTCCATTTGGCCAATTCTGCTTTTTAAGGCATTCTTCTTCTCATTGGTTTTTTTGGATCTCTTTTGCCATTTATATTAGTCAATTTTCTTAAGGAGTTATTTTCTTCAGCACTTTTTGGGTCCCCTTTAGCAAACAGTTGACTCATTTTTCATGATTTTCTTGCATCACTTTCCTTTCTCTTCCCAATTTTTCCTCTACTTCTCTTACTTGATTTTTAAAATCCTTTTTGAGCTCTTTCATGGCCTGATACCAATTCATATTTTTCTTGGAGGTTTTTTGATGTAGGAGCTTTGACTTTCTTGTCTTCTGTTTGTATGTTTTGATCTTCCTTGTCACCAAAGGAAGACCCTATAGTATGATTTTTTTTTCCTGGTTTTTTCTCATTTCCCCAGCCAATTACTTGACTTTTGGGCTCTTTGTCAAGGTAATTCTCTACTTCCAGTGGGGATGGGGAAGATGTACTGTTAGCTGTTCAATCCCCCCACAATCTATGGGCCTAGAGCTCCAGAAACATCCACTGCTGCTGCCACTGCTGCTTCTGTCACTGCCACTGCCACTGCTGCTGCTGCTGCTGTTGTTACTGCTGCTGCCTCAGGCTCATTCGCTCCCTCTGCCACCCTGGGATGGGACCAGGCTGCATTACTCTCTTGCACAGGTCCCACAGTTTTTTCCACTGATCTTACAAGTACTGGAAACTGCCACAGCTGCCAGTGATTCAGTCTCCCCAGAGTCTGCTCGGGCCCTATCTGTGCCAACATGGCCCACACTGGACTGTGCTGCACTTTCAGCTCTGTGTGATAGACACTTCCCATCAATCTTCCAGGCTGTCTTCCACTGGAGATTTGCTTCACATCATCATTCTGTGGGTTCTGCAGCTCCAAAATTTGTTTAGAGTCATTTTTATAGGCATATGGTGGGGTTTGGGGAAGAGTTGAAGCAAGTCCTTACTTTTACTCTGCCATCTTGGTTCTGCTGCTAAAATGGTTTTACCAGGGTGTGGCCACTGTGCATGCTACAGCATGCCACAGATGAGAGTGCCTAGAACAGTGTTAGGCATGTGATAAGCACTAACTAAATTGTTTATCTATTTCTATCTATCAAACCATTAGGCACTGGGGGCCTCCTAAAGGTTTTGGAATTCAAGACCAGTACATTCTCCATTATTCTATACTGCCACTAAGGGGCAGACATCCCCCTTAGAAAATTTGCTTTTACAGGTCATGAAGGTCTCATTCAAAAAGAGAGATTAGAGGCTGAGAAAACAGTTGAGAAGTTATCAGAAATGTCTAAGTTAGAGGCAATGAGGCCCTGAGCCAGGGTAGCTACTACAAATGTGAAGACTCCCACATAAAAGGCAGTAAATACTCTTCTTCACTTTCTTGGTTTGTTGCAAGGATTAATTTCAATAACAATGTTGGATGACCATTGCACTCAATTGGTCTCTTAGCCTTTTTGAGCCTATTCTCAGAAAAAGAAACTTTTTAAAGTATACAATTGGCCCAGTCCCCACAACAAATGCTACTTTAACTAGGAGAAGAGGCACAGTACATTAGTATTGCCCAGGTATTCTTGCTTAGAGATCAGGAGAAATATGCTAGGCACGACTCCTATTATTGTGATCGCATATTGCATTTGGCGATGATAGGGCAGAACTGGGAGTGCAGATCCTTAGGTATTTTCACTTCATACATCTGGCATTGATATTAGTTACTGCCTTGAAGATCCATAGTTCTATCTCTCCTGTTTGCTGCTTCCTCATACAGATGGTGCTAACCATGGAAAGGGGTGTTTGATGTTACAAATTATCGAGTTTTTCCATCCCTCATTCCTGCTTTTATTATGCAATTATTTGTTTGGTTTTACTGAGGAAATGAAATTTCAAGGACATTTCAAGGAAAATAAATAAGAAGAAGAAAAGAAGGAAGACTGGAGCCCCCAAAGCTTTTGTGTTTATATTCAGGACCAGCCCCGAATCATGCATATGTATGAATCAACAAAATCAGGTTAGCTAAGAAATTGGAAACTACCCTCTACAAGAACATTTGTCTTGCTCTAGAGATCTTTGTTACAGATTTGAAGGACTAATAAAAAATCACCAGCATGACTGGAACAGATGTTTTTTATGGACTTGGCTTGTTAACAGTCTCTTTAGCTTCTCCTAAGGACTTAAGCAGATTCCTCCCCTGTCCAGAATACCTGAAATCTTGTTAGCATTGTCCGGAATGCATGCTAACAAGCAGCCCTTAGAATGCCACAGAGCAAAACAGGGAGGCAGGGGGTTTCTGCCAAGTGGAATGGATTCCAAAAGTAGTAACAAATAATAATAATAAGAGCTGATGTTTGCATATTGCTTTAAAGAGGGGAGGCAAAAACTCTCTATATGTGCATTAGCTCATTTGATTCTCACAAAACCTTCATGATATAGATGCTATTATCATCCCTGTTTTATGGAGGAGGGGATCAAGGCTCATATAGGTAAAGGAACTTGTTCAGTGTTTGACACGGTGTCAAACCCAAGTTTTCCCGAATCCAAGGACAGTGCATTCTCCATTATGCCATACTGCCACTAATAATAGATGTTGATATAGTGCTAAAAAGTGTGCAAAGCACTTTATGTCTTATTTCATTTGAGCATCCCAGCATCACTGTGATTTAGGAACTATGGATCAATAAACAAACCTGAATTAGGTGCTTAATGTCTGTTAGGTACTGCATTAAACACTTTGAATATTAACCCTTAAATGAAACAGTCACTGCCTTCAAGGAGATTGCCCTTTAGTTCAGGTGTTATTTTCCCCATTTCCCAGGTGAGAAAACATTTTCCAAGCATTTAAGTGATATGTTTAGAATCACACAGCTAATAGGCATCAGAGTTAAGATTTGAACCAAGATCTTACTAATGCTAAATCCACCATGCTACCCAGATAGGACAAACATTAAAGAGTGATTGGCATAGAGGCTATAAAACTATGCATATCCTTTGACCCAACAATGCCATTACTGGGTCTGTATTCTAAAGGCATCGAAAACATGGAAAGGGACACATATGTACAATAATATTTATAGTAGCTGTTTTGGTGGTGGCAAAGAATTAGAAATTGAGGGGATGTCCATTAATTGGAGAACGGCTAAACAAGCTGTGATATGTGATTGTAATGGAATTCTATTATGCTACAATATGTGACAAAGGGGATGGTTTCAGAAAAACCTAGGAAGACTTATATGACTAAATGTAAAGTTAAGTGAGCAGAACACCATACACAGTGATAACAATATTGTAATGACAAACAACTATGATAGACTTAGCTATTCTGATCAATACAATGGTCCATGACAATTCCAAATTCTTGCTTTTTTTTGAAACATGGCAAATGTGGAGATGTTTTGCATGACTGCATATGCATAATGTATATTATATGAATTACTTTCTCAATGCATGGGGGAGGTTATGGTGAAAGAAAGAGAATTCAGAACTGAAAGTAAATTTTTTTAATTTAAAGAGTGACAGACATCACAAAAAGTTAATTAGCGAACTTCTGTGCTATTCTGAAGGAAAAGAGTAGATACTCTCTGCCACTGGATACCTTGGACAAATCATTTAATCTCACTGGGTCTCATTTTCCTTACCTATAAAATGAAATGGTTAGGTTAGATAATCTCTAAGGTCCCTTCCAACTCTAAACTAATGATCCTGTGATCTTTGAACATATATTGTCACCTGTATTGGTGAAAACCTGCCAAATGAGGCTAAATCTTCTAACATCTTCTTCTCTGATGTTCACTTTCACATTTTGTTGAGACACACTTACCAAAAATTTCCATGCAGTGTTTAAAAACTTCTATGCCCAGTTGACAGCATTGTGGACTTAGAATTGAAAGGAATCTTTGAACCCCCCTCATCTTACAGATAAGGAAACTGAGGTCCACGCAATGACTTAACTAGTCACAAAGTCAGAGCCAGAAACCAAACCTAGGAATAAATGAATAAATTCCATGTGCTTTCTATGGTTTTTTAAGGGAAGTACATATAATATCTTTAAAACAATGTTGGTATCAACTGTCATATCTTTCCACTTGCAAGGAAATTAGATATTTGTTAGATAAGACATATTCTTGCGTCTTTTGGTCTCCTTATATTGGTGCTTAGTTTACATTTGTTAAACTTCCTCAGGAAAATGTGATTGTGTAAATCCCTACTCTTGCATCAATTTCCCATTTCATGTGCTAAACAGCTTGTTTAAATAAGTTAGGCAGGGGTTGCCCCAATTGTGTGCCATTCATATTTTTTTTTTGTTATTTCTTCTAATTTGATATTGTCTTTGATCTTTGCTCTAACATCTTGGTACTTCGACTACACATAGGTAACTGATTCAGAAATTATGCCCACATCAGCAATCTTGCATTTGTCTGTTAAAATAGAAACAATTTTATTTATCTATGATGTTATTGGCTTTCTCCTGTTCAGAGTCTATCAACTTTCTTAAAGAAAATGTTAATGATACATAGGTTTTTATATAGACTACAAGTCCTAATTCTCTCCTGAATTATGTTTTCTAACATTTTTTTGCTGTCCTAACCTAACCCTACATTTGATTTGAAGTACAGATTGGTTTAATTTGGTGGGTCTGACCAAGTTCTATGTAGAAGTTCTCTGCCTACTTATCCCCATTTAAAGATGCTGACACATAGTGGACAGTCATGTTATCAATGGCCTACTTTCAAATACTTATCATGAGTACTGTAAATCAAGATGATCAAGTGTCCCATGAAATAGTGTTTCTATTTGCTTTGGGAGACAAAAATGAGCCAGCTCCTTTATTTACTTCTCCAAGGAGTAGCAATGGATTATCTTTCCTTTTATCTTTTAGTTCCACTTAGAGAAAGAATGCCAAGAAAGATATTATACAGTTGATCAAGCAGTTATATCAATTCTGTGGTCACTAGATATATTTAGAACACCAGCTAATGATACTCTAAAAATTGTGTGATTCTTTGTGCCCTTTGCCTTTTTGGCTCATTTTGTTCTGCCACCATCACTGCAGAGCCAGATATCTTGTATTTTAATTTACTTCATGGGTTGACATGGCCAAAGAATTCATCATCAAGTGCCCAACCTGTGGTAACAGGGGGCCTCAGAAATATCATTTTGTTAGTACCATACCAGAGGTTTTTCTAGCATGTTAGAATTTATCAGGGCTGGTTCTCCACTGATATGACTTCTACGCTACAGTAAGGCATCAAGCACAAGTCTAGATTATAATTAATCAAATCAGAGTTTTGAAAAGATAAAACCAGTAAAACCAAAGGAAAGTAATGGAGCCTGAATCAAAAAAGCATGGCACAACATCAGGAAAATTAAATAATTAATCACATTAAAAACAAAAATCACTTGATTATATCAGAAAAGAAAGCCCTTAACAAAATACAACACTCATTCATGCTAAAAATAACTCTACAAATGACAGGTGTAGATGGCTCTTTTGGAATATAAAAGTATCAATCTTTCACAAAGAAATCATCTTGTCTAATGATATAACTAGAAACTTTTCCAATAAATATAGAAATAAAGGAAGGATATTCACTTTCTCTGATATTAATTGATGTCATTTTAGAAATGGTAGAAATAGAAATAAGAAAAGAGAATGAAACTAAAGATGCAAAGAAAGGAAAAAAAATCTTTATCTGGAGAGAGAGAGA
>JAJHZJ010000213.1:2471310-2851310 GCA_023548195.1 Bettongia penicillata ogilbyi
ATTCTTAACCAAATAGTCAATAAAGGCAATTACCAAAGATAAGGTAAAACAGGTAACTTTCATTACTTGAAACTGAAAAGCTTCACAGACATCAAGGCATCTAAGAAGGGAAGGGCTTTCGCTTTCTCTCTCTTTCTCTCTCTCTCTCTCTCTCTCTCTCTCTCTCTCTCTCTCTCTCTCTCTCACACACACACACACACATACACACACACAACACACACCCCATTAGTAGCCATTCCTCAATAGATAAATGAACAAAGGATAAGAACTGCTATCCAAAGAACTACGAAGTTTTCACAATCACGTGAAAGAAATGCTCCAAATCATCTGCAGTAAGAGAAACTCAAAGCAAAACAAGCTTGCAGTTTCACCTCACACCCTGCAAATTGGCTAAAATGACAAAAAATGGCAACAGTAAATATTGGAGGGATTGTGGAAAGGCATGCTAATACATTCTTGGTGGAACTATGAAATGGTGCAACCATTTTGGAAAGCAATTTAACATTATGCAACTAGATTAAAATGTCCACATCCTTTCAATCAGATGGTTCCATTACTCAGTTTACTCCCCAAGGAAGCCATCAATAAGGGGAAAAAAGTGCCCACATATTCCAAAATATGTAAAGCAGCACTTTTCTGCTACTATAAAAAAGTATGTCTTCAGATTTTTTCAATGTATCGATCACTTGAGCTGACTTTTTTCCTCCAAAAACTGCAATCTGTCATGGGATGGCTCTTATGGGAACAGTTAAAAGGGGGTATACATGAGATGATGATGATGATATGAGAAACGAAAAAAAAATCAATAAAAACTTATTTTAAAAGTGCTATTGTCATCAAGCTTACTACCACTTCTAGCCAAGTCATCTACAAATCTCATTTTCCCTGCCACTCTCATTTAGGTGAGTATTTCTTTTTCCCCTCCTCTCTTTGTTGCAATTTCATAAATATGCAAGCTTGTGTTTGGATTGTGAACTCTTTGTGCTTGCTTAGGGTTCCACATGCATGTTCATTTCTCTAGTAATCAACCTAATTTTTTTTCTTTTTAAATATATTTTTATTTATTTTGTTAAACACTTCCCAATTACATGTAAAAAAAAATCCAATATTTTTATGTAAAACATTTCCACATTTGTCATTTTGTACAAGAAGACTCAAATAAAAGAAAAAATTTTAAGAAAAAAGTAAAAAATAATATTTCAGTCTGCATTCAAACAATATCAGTTCTTTCTTCAAAGATGGATAGCATGGTTCATCATTAGTCCTTTGAAATTGTCTTAGATCATTGTATCACTGAGAACAGCTCCGTTATTCACAGTTCTTCACTGAACAATATTGCTGTTACTGTGTACAATGTCCACCCAGCTCTTTTCACTGACACTACACATCAGTTTATGTAAGTCTTTACAGGTTTTTCTGAAATTATCCTGCTTGTCATTTTTTATAACACAATAATATTTCATTACAGTCATACCAACAGCACTACGGGCAGCTAGGTGGTGCAGTGGATAGAGGACCAGTGGAGGAGTCAGGAGGACCTGAGTTCAAATCTCACCTCAGACACTTGACACTCACTAGCTGTGTGACCTTGGGCAAGTCACTTAACCCCAACTGCCTCATCCTGAGTCATCTCCAGTCATCCTGATGAATATCAGGTCACTGGATTCAGACAGCTCTGGAGGAGAAGTGAGGCTGGTGACCTGCACTCAAAACAAAGTCAAGTGCAAGTCATGTCACTATTTCTTTGATGGCATGGTCTTCTTCAGCAACAAAGGACAAATATACCACCAGCATTAAACCTAGTTTTTCATTTACATTTTGTGAACTTGCAATTTTCTACCAACAAGGAGTATCAATGAATGAATGAATGAATGAAAAAACATTTATCAAATACTTTGTGCAAAGCACTGTTCTAAGTGCTAGAGATAACAAATAGAAAAGATATCCCTGATTGCATTCTAATGAAGAAGACAGTGTTTCAGATAAAAAGGTAGTAGTGATCTTTAGGACACAGTGACTGAGCATATAAGTAATGTCTCTTCTTTAATGTCATTTCCATTCACAAAACAGTATTTATTTCTGATGCTGAACCACTTGACAGTGCCAAAGACTTTAGTGGCTAAAACTTCTTTTTGTAGGTCTTCAGAGGTTGTGACTGCTGAAATAGTAGCCACACTGCATCTCAACAACAGGGATGCTTCCCTGGATGATGGCTGGGATGGAAGCAGGATGTGTGGTTTAGGGGTGTTATAATGCCTTGGGTGGCAATTTGTGTTTCTGTAGTAGGGAGGAAGGTAAGCCCCTTCTCCATAGTGACTGTTCCTCCCTTATGGCATCAGGGCTAGAGTCCCATCTCTCCTTCAGGAGGAGTTGGCTTGCTGCCTCATGAGGTGGCCAACTGGTCAGCATATGGTTGGAATAACTGATCCTTTCTCCATCTAAATGAATCTCTCTGATGATAACCACCAGCACTGGTTTGGGGTTAACAAGACCATGAGTTTGGGGTCCTGCTACTTTTAGGACTTTTGTACTTACCTCCTTATCTGTAGCAGTTGGTGTTCCATTCTCAACAGTGATCAATTATATTTTGAGGGGTTGAGCTGGAAACAGGAACAGTGAGCTATGGGACATTACTATTCCAATGAATTTACAAGTCTAGTCTCTTGATATATATTACTACATTTAGACCTATGTCTATCCATATGTATACCAACATAAACACACATAACATGCATTTTTCCCACAACATGAACAATATAATCCAATCAGAAATTGTACAATTCCATGATTTTCAGTTACAGAGAATTATCAGAAATATGTTGTTAAAAGCTAGGTCTTTTAATTAAAGAAGTTTGAGCTCATTAGGAACAATGAGCAATTTTGCTAAGGCAATGCAACCTATTTCTTTCCTTCAATCCAATTCAGGATCCATGCCCAATGTTTCACTAAGATAAATGTGCTAATAAACCAATTTATGTCTATCCAAGTGCAGATACTGTTTTTCTATTTGTTTTTTCCTACATGGATGGTTAGGCTGAATTCCTAAATGATTAAGGATCTTCTTAGCAGGTTCCACAATGCTTCAGGCCTTGAAAACAGCACGATACTGATAAATAGCAACATTTAGAGGGCCTCATCATAGAGCAATGGAATCAAACTCAAACAGAAACACATTGACTTTGAAAATCACCAAAAAAGAATTACCTATGTTGTGATGTATTTTTTTATTCATTTTATTAAATATTTCCCAATTCCATTTAATCTGATATTTTCAGCACTGGGATGTTTTGCAGTCATGTGAGGTTAGTGGGCCCCAACTTTAATACCTCTGGTCTACAGATGCCTCTCTTTCATTTAGACTGGGCTACACATCTTCCACAATGATGACAAATATCTTTGGCAAGCATCTACCCACTTTATGCTTTACTTGATATTTGTAATCCAAAGACTGAACAAAATTCTGTTACATCATTCAAAGAATTCTGTATTATTTTAATATATGTATGGGAGACACCTTGTTGGAAAAAGACTTTAAAAACAAACAAAAAATCCAACCCATTCTGCTTTACTTAAATACTATTCTATAATCAATAAAGCCAAATTCATTTCATCAACTGCCTACTGGGTATTTTCAGATGGGATGTTCTCCAAGTATCAAAAATTCACATTCAGAAGAGATGCTATTTTTCCTCAACTCCTCCCATTTACTTTCCCTATTTTGGGTAAGGGCATCACCATTCTTCTAGCCACCCAGATTCAGTACTTCAGTCAACTACCTCAAAATTTGCCAAATTGATATTACTAAATACAGGTGTGACCAAACATATTATTCCCCTATTAAAGGAACACTCTTCTTGCCTCTAAGACAAAATGTAAAACTCCTCTTGGGCATGTAAAATCCTTCACAAGATGGTTTCAACTCACCTTTCCAGTCTTATACATTATTTACCTCAATCACTCTACAACTCAACCAAAACAGCCATCTTGCTGATCCTCACAAAACCCCCTCATTACCATCATCTATAGCTTTGAATAGGATAACCCCCTGCCAAAAATGCACTCCTTCTTCCCCTCTGCCACTTACAATCATTAGTTTCTTTCAAGGTTCAGCTCAAAAGCAACATGAGCCTTTCACAGCTATTAATTCCTTATTATCCCAACCCGTGGTCTTTGATCTCTCTCTCTCCCCCTGTCTCACACGTACACACAAACATACACATACATGCACATGTGAACATAACCTCAGAGATATTGTGGGTTCAGTTTTAGACAATAACAGTAAAGCAAATATTGCAATAAAGCAGTCACATAAGTTTTTTGTTTCCCAGTGTACATGTTATGTTTATGCTATATTGTAGTCTATTAAGTGTATAATAGTATTATAGCCAAAAACAAGTACAAAGCTTAATTAAAATATACTTTATTGGTAAAAATGCTAATCATCACCTGAGTCTTCAGCGAGTGGTAATCTTTTTGCTGGCAGAGGGTCTTGCCTCCATATTGATGGCTACTGACTGACCTGTTAAAGGTCAGGGATGGCTATGGCAATTTCTTAACATAAGACAACAATGAAGTTTGCCCCACTGATTGACTCTTCCTTTCACTCTAACACTTAGAGGCCTTCTTAGGGTTATTAACTGGCCTCATTTCAATATTGCTGGGTCTCAGAAAACAGGGAAGCCCTGAGGAAAAGCCCTTGGGAAGCTGGCAGATTTTCCTTTATATCCCTAGTGCCTAGAACATAATAATGCTTAATAAGTGCCTGTTAATTAACAATGAAAGTATTATTGGAGTACTCACTACAGATTCCCTAGAATTGGGTATTTACCTACACCCAGCCCCAGAGTGTAATCATGTCTCTATCTTTCAGTGCCCCCCATGCAGTAAATTCATGGAACGGAGTAAAATCAATCATAAAAGTAGAGGTGGTATGTTTAAGTGCATGATTTCCTGGGTACCTTTGGACAGTGCTAAACGTGGAGTCAAGAAGGCTTGAGTTTAGACTCTTCAAAACAAGTAGTTGCTTTTCAATTGTCAAATAAGATCTAAACTAAGAATAAACTAAAATATGTAATTCCAGCTTTTAATGAACTATTTTGAGCATGTCTGTGTATCATATTGCTAACAAAACCATCTCCTCCCTGAAAGTAAAGTTCTCTTAGATGCTAACATTTCCTTAGGTGCAGTCCAGTACAGGAGTGCTCCACTCACGTTTAAAGTTTATGCTGACTCTTCAGTTAGGTGGCAGAGTGGGTTAAAAAACTGAATTTGGAATTAAAACTGAATGTAAATACGGCCACAGACTCTTATTAGCTGTGTGACCCTGGGCAAGTCACTTAATTTCTATCTGCCTCAGTTTTCTCAATAGTAAAATGGCAATAATAGCTGTACCTATTTCATAGGGCTATTATGAGGATCAAATGAGAGAATAATTGTAAAGCACTGAGCACAGCGCCCAGCACATAATAGGCACTACATAAATTGCTTATTTCTTTCCCTTCCCTTCTTCCAATTTACTACTTACCTATATAGATTATGAAACTACAGAAGGAAATGACACTGCTGAAAATCTGATCTCTTTTCTACCTTGTCCAAAGCAAAAAAATTAAACTAGTGTTTAACAATTAATAAAGGCATTCTAAATTCTAGCTTGCTCTTCTTTCCTGACCTGATGAGCTCCCATTAACTGTTCCCCAAAGCCATTTAGGAAATTAAAATCATTTCTGATTTACTCTATTTCCTTCCCAATAGAAAGAAAAAAAGAGCAAACGCTAAGTAAAAATAGTTACTCATGATGACATGCAGAAAAATGGAAACCACAAATAGTAAATTAAGAAATTAAATTCAGTCATAAAACAAAATGGATCACATTACAGCAAATCATAATGCACTACATTTTATGTGGATAAATTTACTTAGGAGAAATTAAATGATAATCATTTTCCATGAGCTCCCCAATTGATAGTTTACAGTCATTAACTTTGGGGGAGGGGTAATTAAAGGACACAAAACATACTATATAACCCTTTCCATAAATTAATTCACCTACTGTAAAAGTTCAAGAACAATCTACAAAACATTTTTGATGCACAGGAAGACTCATCATTTAAAGCTTCTTAATGAGAAAGGGCAGTTAGGGCTGAGTCTTGAGAGGTTAATGGAAAACTTAGATGCATGTACCTATCAGGTAGCTAAAAATTTCAAGGCTGGAGCTCAAGGAAAATTAAAGACTTGTAGAAACACATCTGAAAGTCCATCCATATGGAGGTGGTAACTGAAACCAACAAAGTGTGGGATAATGTGAAACAATATATATCATCAATGCCCTCAAAACTTTGATTTCTTGTAAAGGCCTGTAATATCAGCTTAATTTGATATCATTTTTTCTTTTATAAAAGTAGAGGTGGTGTGTTAAGGTGCATGATTGCCTGGGTACCTTTGGACAGAGTGCTGGACACGGAGTCAAGAAGACTTGAGTTCAGACTGTTACTATCTGTGTGACCCTGAGGAAGTCATTTTAACCTTTGTCTACCTCAGTTTTCTCCTTTGTAAAATGGGAATAACAGACAGTACTTCCCAGGATTGTTGTAAGATTTAATGAGATATTTGGAAAGCACTATGCAAACCCTGAAGAGTTATACAAATGCTGTTATTACTGTTGTTCATGATTCAAGGGGCATTCCTGGCCAAATGAATTTTTTGACCCTCCATTAAAGAAAGTGACATCAATAAAAGGGACTGGGCAACGAGGTGGTGCAGAGGCTAGAGTGCTGGGCCTGGAACCAGGAAAACCTGAGTTCAGACCTCTCCTCAGACACTTCTTGTATGCGAGACCCTGGCCAAGCCTTCCCTGTTTGCCTCAGTCTCATCTGTAAAAGGAGCTGGAGAAGGAAATGGTGAACCACTCCAGCATCTTTGCCAAGAACCCCAAAGTGAGGTCAGTCAGTATCATGAAGAGTCAGACATTACTGAAATGAGCGAACAACAAAATAAAGGGGACTATTACTATCGTTTGACTTGTCACCTTCTTCAGAATGCTTCTAAGTTTCTACAAAACAAATGGACCATAGGAACTCGTCAACTTGCCTATTTTCTCTTACATATTTCCCTTAACTAAACTTCTTTATGGCAGAAGAACAGTTTAAAACTAAGATGCATTAGGAGAGATGTATTCCAAACCTTACAATTTTAAAAAGTCGTTTTACAACATCTGTTAGCATAACAGGAAACTACAGTTTTCTTCAAGATCTTTATGAACATTTGAATGTAAGCAGAATTCTAGGCATAGGAAACACTAGAATTAAAGCTTCAACATTTTATTAATTCAGAAGGCTCTATTTAGTGCCTAATAAATTACTCTTTCATGCAATCTTTAATTAAAATGTTTCAGAAAAATCAAAGACTCTGAGAGGTGGAAAGGACACTGAGAGATCAAGTCCGACCAGAATCTAATCAAGTTCTGCAATATCATTAACATGACATTATCTAACCTCTGCTTGAGTTCCAGTGATAGAAACCTACCACTATCTGAAGCAGGCCATTCTACTTTTGGAAATCTCTAATTTTTAGAAAGTTTTTCCAAAGAAAAAGCCTCTCCGCAACTCCCTTTCTCACTGTTCATGAGGTCATACTACTGAAAGCAAAGGTTAATCCGATTCCTCTTCTATATGACAGTGTGTCAAATATTTGAAGACATTTATCATACTCCCTTAAGTCTAGGCCTCTTCTGAATAAGTTAATAAACATCTCTAATTCCTTTAAACAATCTTTCCATGGCATTGTCTACGGTCTTCTCACTAGATCTGCTCTTTTGGGACAAGCTCCAATTTATCTATGTCCTTTCTAAAGTGTGGCACTCAGAAGTGAAAAGACCCTACTCTGCCTTCATTCTAAACACCATACTTCCGTGAAAGCTTTATAGGACAGCATTAACTTTTTTGACTTCCACGTCACAATACTGACTCTCACTGTGTGGGCAGTTCAGTAAACAGCCCTGATCTCACAAAGCAATTGTTTTTGGTCACATCTTGCTCATATAGTAACTGAGTTTAAAAAACAAAAAACAAACCACAAACACAAAATACAAATATAGATATTTATATTTATTAAGTTTCATTTTATTAGATTCAGCCCACACTAGCCTTAGACTGCTGTGCCAATATCAGTGATATTTGAAATAACGTAGAGAAAAGAAATCATATCATATTAATAACCAGATATTCAACTTGAACCTAAAGACATCATTAAGGTAGGTAAAGCCAAAATAGTGGCGTGCAGGTAGCAACCCAGCTGAACTCTCCCAACAATCCACTTGAAACAACTTTAATGGCTCAAATAAAAGGTCAGAGGAATCTTAGGCTGGAATTTCACTATTCTAGCCTAAGACAAGTTAGGAAGTTAGCAGGAAAGGTCTGGGGTAAGGGTCAGCCTGAAGTATGGCAGCAGTAGCTTCAGGAAGCTTTCAGCCCAGAGATGGTAAGAAGGTTAGACAACTGGACAGAAAGAGATGAACATGGACCCTTTGCTGGCTGGCACTGATTAGCAACTTTACTGCCCATGTGCGATCCTGGATTGCATACTTCTGGAGGAGAAGAGAAAAGGGGAGCTGGTCACAATTCCAGGGCCAACAATGAACGGTAGCTCTTGTGGCTGCAGAGGAGCAGGAGTCTTTCATGCGTAAAGACCAGAGCCCAGACCAGGAGAGCAGTGACCACAACTCTTCCTAAATGACACCACCATGAAGACCCAAAAGTCTGCCGACATCCCTCCCTACCACCAAATGCTCTGAAAACAGCAGCACAAAAAAAGTCAGAAGCTTGGGACAGTACTTCCCTACCCCCTAGGTGAATGAAGTCCAACTTAAACAAAAAGTTCAAAGTCAAGAAATCAGATGGAAAAAGGAGAAAACCACAAAAAAATGCCTTGACCAGAAAAAGCTACTTTAGTGGCCGGGAAGACCAAGACATAAACTCAGATAAAAGACAACAATATGAAAATGACCACAAGCAAATACTCAAATAAAAATGCTAACTGGACACAAAGCCAACAAGAATTTCTGGAAGAGTTAAAGAAAGACATGAATGATGGAGGAAAAATTAGGAAAAGAAATTAAAGTAATGAAAGAAAATTAGGGAAAAAAAGAATTAACAGCTTGTTAAAAGAGGTACCAAAAATACTTGGTGAAAACAGCATCTTAAAAACCAGAATCAGCCTTATGGTAAAAAAGGTACAAAAATTCCCTGAAGGAAAGAACTTCTTAAAATGCCAAATTGGCCAAATAGAAAAAGAGGTACAAAAGCTCACTGAAGAAAATAATTCCTTAAAAATAAGAATTGAGCAAGTGGAAGCTAATGACCCCTTGATACTTTAAGAAACAATAAAACACGGTCTAAAGAATGAAAAAAATGAATAAAATTGAGTTGACTCATTGGAAAAACTGACCTGGAAAATAGATCAAGGAGAGATAATTTAAGAATTATGGAACTACCTGAAAGCCATGATCAAAAAAAGTTACCTAGATATCATAGTTCAAAAAATTATCAAGGAAAACTTCTCTGATGTCTTTGATTCAGAAGGTAAAATGGAAATTTTTAAAAATCTACTGATCAACTCCTGAAAAAGACCTCAAAATGAAAACTCCCAGCAATATTACAGTCAAATTCCAAAGTTACCAGGTCAAGGATAAAAGTATCCAGAAAGAAAAAAATTCAAATATCATGAAGCCACAGTGAAGATCATACTATAGTTAGCCTCTTCCCATGAAAAAAGCAGAGGGCTTCAAATATAATACTCCAGAAGAAAAAACAAGTTAGAATTATGAGCAATAATAACCTACTCAGCAAAAATGATTATGTTCCTTGAAGGGGAAAATAGACATTTAATCAAACAGAAGATTTCCAAGCATTCCTGATGAAAAGACCAGACCTGAATAGAGAATCTCACATTCAAAGAGAAGACACAAGAGAAGCATAAAAAGGTAAACATGAAAGAATAATCATAAGGGACTCAATAAAGTTAAACTATTTACATTCCTACCATGGGAAGATGATGCAGATAACTTCTAAGAATTTTTTCATTATTAAGGCAATTAGAAGAAGTGTATACAGACAGAGAAGATGGGTGTGAATTATGTAGGAATGATCTCCAAAAAAAATAAAAGTGAAAAAGAGGGATCCACTGGGAGAAGGGGAAGGGAGAGGTAGAATGGAGAAAATTTCTCACCCAAAGGAGACAAAAAGGAAGAGCTTTTATGGTGAAGGAGAAAATGAAGGGGTAGGGGTGACAGGCAATGCTTGAACTTCACTGTCACGGAAAATGGTTCAAAAAGGGAAAGGATATATATATATATATATATATACATATACACACACACATACATACACACACACACTCAGGTATAGGGATATGGAGGATGAATGGTGGGGAATAAAAAGGAGAGTGGATTAAGGGACAGGGTTATCAAAAGCAAAACACTTTGGAAGAAGGACAGGATAAAGACAGAAGGATAAAGAGAAGAGACTAGCACAGAGGAAGTACACAATTAGTAATCATAATGTGAATGTGAATGGGATGAGTTCACCCATAAACCAGAAGCAGACAGTAGAATGGATTAGAAAACAGAATCCAACACTATGCTGTTTACAAGACACACACACACACACACACACACACACACACACACACACACACACACACAGACACGTATGCAGTTAAAATAAAGAGCTGGGGCAGAATGTAATATACTTCAGCTGAAGTACAAAAGACAAGGGGACCAATCATTATCTCTGACAAAGAAAAAAAAAACCACAGACCTTATTAGAAGAGATAATCAGGGGAACTACATTTTGCTTAAAAAAAAAAACACCAGACAATGAAGTAATATCAACAAATTTTACAGCTAGTTTCTCTATCAAAGGCTTCATTTCTTAAACACAAAAGAAACTTGATAAAGTTTATAAAAATAGGAGTCATTCCCCAATTGATTAATGGTCAAAGGATAAGAACAGGCAATTTTCAGAAGAAATAATCAAAGTTATCTATAGAAATATGAAAAAAGTGCTCTAAATCACTATTAATTAAAGAAATGAAAATTAAATCAACTCTCAGGTACCATCACACACCCATCAGAAATGAAAAATGATGAAGAAGATGGGGAAAAACAGATATGCTAATAAACTGTTCGTGGAGCTGTGACTGTTCCAGCCACTCTGGAGAACAATTTGGAACTATGCCCAAAGGACTATAAAACTGTGCATACCGTTTTCCCCACTACTAATAATACCATTACTGGGTCTGTACCCCAAAGAGATCAAAGGAAAAGGAAAAGGACCTATTAGTACAAAAAAATCTATAGCAGCTCTTTTTATCATGGCAAAGAATTGGAAGTTGAGGAATGGTTGAACAAATTGTGCTCTATGAGTATAAAGGAGCACCACTGTGCTGTGAGAAATGACAAGTGGGATGGTTCCCAAAAAACAAACAAACAAACAAAAAACCACGTGGTAAGACATATATGAAGTGAGAAGATCAGGAAATCATCACACACTGTAACAGTTTGATGATGATCAACTGTGAAAGATTTGGCTACCATGATCCATACAATGATTCAAGACAATTCTAAAGGACTCCTCATGAGAAAAATGCCATACACCTCCTGAGAGAGAAATGGTGAACTCTGAGCGCAAACTGAAGTACAATTTTCTGGATTTTTTTTATTTTGGTGACATGGCTAATACGGAAATGTTTTGTAGGATTTCATATGTGTAACTGATATAATATTGTTTGCCTTCTCAGTGGATAGAGGGGGAAAGGGAGAATCTGGAACTAAAAATTTCAAAAGAATATTAAAATTAAATAATTTTTGAAAAAAAAAGATATCACTAGTGAAGATCTAGAACAGGAAATAATTGTGAAGAACTAGCATAGCTCTGCCAGATCAATCTCATTTCCATTCCCCGCAACTAGCAACTAAGGAAAAAATGTTGTAGGTATTGTTTACTTGGATTTTAACAAACCTTAAAAAAAAATGTTTCTCATTCTATGTTTCTGGAAAAAAGATAGGAAGAATATAGGCTATACTGGTTCTAGGTCATCTTACTAAAGAATGTCTCTAGTAGAGTGTCTCTGGCAATCTGCACATATTTTCTGTCAATGACCTAGATAAAAGTATACATAGTATATTTATCAAAATTTGCAGATAACAAAAAGATGGAAGGGATATTTGACACATGAGATAACAGTGATGACCCAAAAAAATCTTGACTTGTAGAATTATATCTCATATTCAAGAAAGGATTTGAAAAGCTAACCTTCCAAAGCCTAGGCAAATATCACTCACTCAAACATTTACTAAGGTATTCAACTGACATTTACTAAGCACTACTATGCATCATGTTAAAAACTGTGAATACAAAGAAAGGGAAAAGACAGTCCCTTCCCTCAAGGAGATTACTGTCTAATGCAGGATACAATATGCTAACAACTATGTGCAAATAAGACACATAAAGAATAAACTGGAGGTGGTCTTTGAGGGAAGGTACTAAAGAGTACAGAGGGCTGAGAAAGGTTTCTTGCTGAAGGTGAAGCATTAGCTGAGTCTTGAAGGAAGCCAGGCAAACTAGAAGGTGGGGATGAAGAGGAAGAAGAGTCAAAGTCACTTTAAAATTTTCTAGGTTAAGATTTGCAATGTCACGTAGGAAGAGCAGTATGGAGGCTGAGATCCCGTTACCCCGGATGCAGGAGGAGGTAAAAAATTTTAATTAATATACAGTCCCTTTTCAGGATCTATGATCTAGCAGTGAAATGAGACAAACACAAGCAACTACAATACGCATTCTATACAACAAATTCATTGGAGAGCTGTACAACAGTACTGTGAAACCTGAGGATTTAAATCATTACCCATCAGGGAAATTTTTATGAAAGAGATAACATGAGAACTAGATAGAAATTCAAAAAATTGGGAAAAAATTTCAGGTTATAACTCTAATATCAGACCATTCCACTTGACATGAGAATTATTTTCTGGGTACCTATTATGTCTTCACTAAGGATACCCTACCAACACTATCTAGCTCATTTTGCTTCCTTCCAAATGCCTTCAAAATACCCTGCAAACATTCAGGCTAACATGAGCATTAAATACAGAAAACATTTAAGTTACCCAAAAAAAATCCAGAAAGAATTCAGTCAAGTCTACAGCCAGTCAAGGAAAAACATATCCGCTCATACTTCCTACAGTTTGAAGTTCCAAGAGCACTGCCCTTTCTCACACTGTTACTTACAGACTCCACCTTCAAACCCTGTCCTGAACCAATGAGAGTTCTCATGGTTCACAGTGTTAGAGAATGGCTATGTCTGGATTTGTGCTACTTGTTCCTCAGTTCCCTGATGTGTCTCTCAGGATCCGCTCTCCATCTCCCCGTCCTGCCCCTCTATGGCACAGGCTTCTTTCCTCTAGGGGCCTCTCTCCATGTCTACATTTAACTTGGCATCTCTACTTTACTCTGGTTCCCATCTGTCTCTGCTCTCCATGGCTCACTGTGTCCTTCTTATTGGAAAACAGCTTCCTTCTTAGGCATGTATCCCACTGCACAAAAGGAAAAGGGCTTACCTACTTCCTCTTGATGTGGATTCACATAAGGAATAGGGGAGAGGGAAAGGAAGAGTATCCAACTGGGGGGGGGGGGGGCGTGTTGGGTTGTTAAGAGTCCTGCAGCCAGGTGGGAAATGGAGAGGTGACTGCCCTACATCCCCTCTTAAACAGAAAATCTAGGAGGAGTTTCCAGTGTCCAACCGCTACCATCTCTGCTCAGAGGGAGGGAGGGGTCCAATGAGCAGGAGGGTGGGGGGGATTTCAGAGCTGATGGGATCTTACAGGGGGATGACTTTCTGGAGAAACTGTTCAAACCTGAGAAGTGTAAACAAAGGACTGGCTGTATTTGCAATGCACACTACCAGTAAGTTTGGCTGGGGCACAAAAGACATGTTAAGTAATATAAGAAAAGGTAGGGCAGCAACAGACTGTGGGGTATTTTGAATGTCAGGCAAAGGAGTTTGAACTTTACTTAATGTAGTCAACAGGAAGCTACAGAAGACTCTGAGGAGCGATCATCACCAGATCACAGACGAAAGAAGCTTATTTTGGTAGTAATATGAAGAACAGATTGGAAGAAATAAAGAATGTACGGGAAGAGACCTGTTAGAAGCTCGAAGGAGATAATGTAAAGGGCATCGCATACTTTAAAGAGCTATATAAACGTCACTTATCATTACTAGACTTCAGTAGGACCTATACTAGGATCATGAGGCTTTGAAACAGAGAAGAATGTCAAAGAGGCAGAATGGACAGGAATTGACTGTATATGAGCAGTTAGGGAGAAAAAAGTGTCAAGAAAGAAGCCTAAGATCATAAAACATGGAAAATAAGAAAATATGGTGCATACTACTGGCAGAAATAACTAAGCCAGGGTGAAGAGACGTTTAGGTGGGGAATTATGACTTCAGAAGATGGAAAATGAGGCATGCCTCCCCCCATTCTGCAGAGAAATGGTAAAGTAGGGTAAGGAATGAAGTGCTCAATACCAACATGTTGATTGGTTTTGCTACATTATAATTAATGTTAAAAGGGACTTTCTTTGGTATGGAAGGGGAAGAGGAGTCAGTGAGATAAGAGAAAAAAGGTAAAAAGAAAAAAAACTTTTTGTTTTTTTTAAAAAGCACAACAAGAAAAAGTTTAAATGGGAAGTTTAGTTTTTTGGACCTTTACTGAGCCCTTAAATTTTCCCTTTTTTCATATTTAAAAACTGAGTACAGATCTCCATTTTCTTGAAAAGCAAAGGTTCCTCCTAACATGGGTTTCAGGGGTCTGTGAACTTGTACAGGGAAAAATTATATTTTTATTTTTACTACCCCTAGGTTTCCTTTGTAATTCTATGAATTTTATTGTATGTATCTAAAAAACATTATTCAGGAAAGGGTTGATAGAATTCATTCACGAGACTCCCAAACAGTTTTATGTCACACAAAAATGGCCAAGAATAACAATCCCTGCTCTAAAGAATTATAGATCATTTGACATCCCAAAACCATTCACTGACAAGGCAAAAATCATAGAAAAATTATCAGTTTTATGTACACCAAATCTCATCATTCTTTCAAATGACTGAGCTCTTATAATGTAGATGTCACAATATATCCAAAGACCGAAGCCACATTGATGTCAAGCATACCTGTGAACAGTGGGTTAAAAATCTGATAAAAACAGCAAAACATGGTAGCATTTTATTTTCTCAACTTAAAATCAGAATAATTTTCTAAGCTTCTTAAGGGCAGAAATCCTTCCTTTTACCTTTGAATCTGTAATGCTTTGTATGCTGTAGGTATTTGTTAAATTCTGTACTTTGAAGATGAAAAAGCAATATGTATGATTATTAAAATCATATTAGAGCTCCATTTTAATTTTGGCAAATGTAAAAGTTTTAAAATGACATCATCTGTGGGCTACAACATTTTTGCTATTTAACTAACCTATTTTTAGCCAAGCAAAATTCTACTGCAAGATATGAGAATACACATTCCATTCTAATTAAACCACTATGTTTGGCAGCCAAATATTCTGAAAATATCAATGTGTTAATATGTATATGATAAAACTACCATTTCTATTTTATGAAGCAATCTAATTCCCAAGTGAAAACTAATTTCTAGTACAACCACTGTTAACATTTTCTAAGAGACTACAGTCATGCTGTACTAATATATTTCTAAAAAATTCATGGTGAAGTTAAAGGAAAAAGTAAAATAAGTGATACTAGATTTTTTTTTAAGTACAGCTTATTACTAGAGCCCATATTCTTTACTTAGGCAGGGGCAGAAAAAGATGTTTATTCTCCAACAGGCCATATTCCCAGAACAATGAAGAAAATGAAGTTGCTCCTCCTCTCCCCACCCCTTACATTCTAAAACACAAAACAACATGTTTGTGTTTATTCTAACAAACGACAGGAAATATTAGAGTAGGGCATAAGAGCAGAAACTTCCCTGGTGCACAACCCACCTACCTATCCTTCACTTTGATTCTCAGATGGCCCCATTAATTGGACCCAGCTTTCTATACTTTGGCTACTTTTATCAAACTGAAACTTCCATCACTTTAGACAACTAGCAGCAGCATCTAAAATGGCAAAATGTGTAAGAAAAGAATTCTATCTTCTGGGCTTGAAAAGTAAGAGAAACAACAGCCATAATAGCAGTGGCTACAGTGTACACCAGGCACTGTGCTAATAGGCGCTTTACAACCATCTCATGTGATCCTCCCAACAACCCTGACAAGTAAGTGCTATTATTATCTCCATGTCAGAGATAAAGAACATGAGGCAGAGAGAAGGTAGGTGACTTGCCCAGGGTTACACAGCTAGTTTGTATGTAAGGCTACATTTGAACTCGGATCTTCCTGACTCCAGGTCCAGTGTTGTATGCATCGTGCCACCTAGCTGTCTAGTATCTTATATAAGCAAATAAGTGACTTACAATATCTCTGGGGCTCAAAATTTTATAACAAAGACAGGTGGTATTCCACAGCAATTGGTATATTCTACATTAGTAATAGAGAGGGTTTATTTCTTGCCCTTCATTTATAATCCTATCTCTAAAGTGGGGTTTAACTACATATATTCTTAACTGTTTTCTCACTCTGAATTCATCGTAACACTCCATCAATCAGTTATGTCACACTTGAAAAGAAAACAAATCCTGCTGGCCACCTACTTAGAAACACTCAAATCAACATTATCTATCGTGTGCTGTATTTTTATTTGTTTTGTTAAACATTTTAGAGAGTATTACGGCCCCCAGGTCGGACACCTCTGCCCCAGACCCTGTAAACACCAAGGAGGATGAAGTTAACTTAAATCTTTTATTGCGGTAGAGAACTATTTAACCAACAAAACTGAACCCTACGTCACCCAAGTTACACCGTCTTCACTTCTGAGAGACAAAAGCAGGAAAATGGCTGAAACACAAAAAAGCCACAATGTTTAAGAGGAAGCCTGATGTAGCAGAGAACTAGATCTGAAGACAGGAGACTTAAGGTAGAAAGAGAATACTTCATTTACCCTTAAAGAATTTAAGTCATCCTCCAGTCCAGAAAAAAAGATCTGCACAGGTGATCACAGAACAGCACACACTGATCTTTAAAGGATCCAGTTAAATGTGGGAAATACTACAAGATCAGGGAAGGGGAAATGTCTATTTAGGTACTGGGCAGCGAGCTCCATTTGGCTTCATGGGAAAATTCCTGAAAGGATCAATAAAAGAGAATCTCTAGAAAGGGATGCAGTGATTACAAAAGCCAGCATGGCTTCACCAAGCACAGATCATGCCAGACAAACCTCATTTACATTTTATAGCTAACAGTTATACAGCCCTTACTATATGCCAGTTACTGTGCTAATTATTTTAAAATTATCTCATTTGATCCTCACAACAAGCCTAAAAGGTAGGTGTTATTATCATCTCCATTTTACAAAAGAAGAAACTAAAGAAACAAAGGTTAAGTGATTGGCCCAAGGTCACACAGGTAGTAAGTGGCTAAAGCTGAATTTGAACTCAAGTTCCTTGTGACTCCCAGGATTACTAAACAAAGATAAGGGAGATACTCTGCATTTAGTTTACCTCAATTCCTGCAAAAAAAAAAAAATTTAATCTTTTCATAAAGTATCTCATACTAAAACCGAAAGATATAGATAATACAATCAGACATGTTCAGAAATGCCTGGGTCCAGCCTCAAGAATGAAGCTAATGATTTAGTGCTAAGTGGCAGGTTTCTAGGAGTCCCTCAGGGATCTATATGTGGCCCTGTGCTATTTAACATTTTTATTAACGATTTGGATAAAAGGCATGGATGATTGATAATCAAATTTTCAGGTGACACAAAGTTGGGAGGGAAAGTTAGCACACTGAGTGATGGTCACAAAATAAAAGTTTCTTGGCAGGCTAGAGCATTAAGTTGAATCTAATAGGATGAAATTAAATAAGGATAAATATAAAGTCTTGCACTTCAGTACACAAAAATCAACTCCTAAATATAAGAGAGAAGAAGCATGAATAGACATCAGTTCTGAAGAGAATTTTTGGGTCTGAGAGGAATGCATCCTCGATCCTAGTCAGCAATGTGTGTGCTGTAGCAGCAAAAAGAACTAATGCCATCTTGGCAGTATTAGGAGAGGCATAGCTCCCAGGAGCTGGATTCTGACCTGGTCAGGTCTCATTTGGAATATTATGCTCAGTTCTCAGAACCATGGTTTAAGTATGTTAACAAACAAGGGTGTCCAAAGGAATGGAACCAGGCTGGTGAAGGGACTTGAGTTTATGAACTATGAGGATCAGCTGAAGGATTGGAACATGATTCAGCCTGGAGAAGAGAAGGCTGAGGGAGGATCTGATAGCCATGATCAAGTACGTGAAGGAATGTCACATGAAGGAGAGATGAGACTTGTTCTGTTTGGCCCCAGAGGGCCAAAAAAGAAGTAGGGGGTAGAAGCTGCAAAGAATCCAAAGACAGCCTTGATGTCAGGAAAAAACTTCCTAGAAGGAGCTGTCCAAAAGTGGAATAGGTCTTCAAAGAATGTTGTGTGACTACTTATTGAGCGTCATGGTATGTATGGCCTCTTTTGTTCAGGGTTGGATTCTAGGGCTGCTGAAGTCCCAACACTCAAATTTCTATGATTTTGTAGAACAAGTTCCACCTCTGACACATATGAGCTACGTAGCAAAAGGCAAAGTAATTACTTCATCTCTGCCTTGGTTTTCTCATTTGTGAGTGTCCCCACGAATACCTTTATTAAAAGCTGATTAGTAAGGCTTTTTTATCAGCAGAACACTCATGTGTAATGGAGAGGCACCATATGGCTGGGGAATGTTTCAGCAAAGAATTTAAGATATTACTGGACACTATGATGAAATACTCCAGTGAGTAGTAGCTTTTTTCTTTGTCAAATGAGGGGGTAAGGGAAGGAGGTTAGACTAAAATGAGTTCTGGAATCCTTTTCTGTTCCAGCCTTCTAAGTGCTATGGTCTAATACTCTACAGAAAAAGCATTCTGAAAGAGGAAAGAAGGCTGGACTAGAAATCAAAAAAACTGTGCAAGTCCCAGTTCTGATATCTGGTAGCTGTGTGTAGTCATTCTTCATCCATAAAATGGGACTAGCAATTCTTGTACTACTTACCTAACAAAGTTATTGAAGGAAAGTGCTTTATTAAACCCCAAAACACTAGAGAAACAGTAAGTAGTTAATACTACTGACACAACAGACGTAGGAAACAAAACTAGGAGTTTTGTTTCCACAGGTTTAAGGGACAGCAGATAATCAGAGTTGGGACCTATGGTAGTCAGATAAAAGATCAGAAGCTTGTGCACAGGTTTGAGGAGCTGTTTGAGGGGAAGCCTATGAGAGAGGAGAACGTGAGTCCTGTGGCCAAAGGAGTTCAACAGTATAAAGGGCTTGCAATGGATTGAACAAATTGTAGTCTTCCTGTACCCTTACTTGGGAGCGTACCCATTCATGGATAAACATAGAAATTAGTCAAAGTTTTCCTGATTTCACAAGTATTGTGCTTTGTTTAAGGGAAGCCTGTTTCTCACAGTTGGGGGCTTGCTATTTGGGCTCATTTCTCACAACGGATTGTGTCAAATACAGCAAGCAGATATTCTTTATTGCTACAAGTATAACTCTAGTAATTCAGGGAAAAGCAATTCCCTAGACAGCAAGGATGCATATTTGACTGAAGGTATTTAAAGAACAAACAACCTTCATTTTTCTACATGTAAGTATTTACACATATCCTGGCTCCTCACTCACATATACAAACTATTTTTCGATAACTTGAAAATGTCCTCAAAATATGAGAGATTAAAGAAAAGTATGAAAATGCAAATACACCCCTATTTCAAGGATAAGAAAGTCCTACTCTCTACCTTTAAGCTGAAGGACAGTGAAAACATTATGTATCTAACTGTGGGATAGGCTGCAATATTCTGATAAAAACTGGTTAAAAAATAGGTCAATGGCACAAACTAGACAAGGGAGAATCAGAAACCATGAAACTCAATCCAATGTCTGATAAAGTAGAAAACACCACTTATTTCATAAAAACTAGTGGGAAAAGTAGAAAATGGTGTGGTAAAAATAAGGCTTACACTAAACTTTACACAACATTCTACAATAATTGAAATGGATATACAACCTTAATATTAAAGATTGTACTATTAAAAAAAAAAACAGAAGAAAAGTTAAGTCACATATGTTTCACAGCTCTGGGTAGATGTATTCTTAACCAAACAAGAGAGAGATACAATTACAAAAGGTAAAATAGGTAATTTTGATTATTTCAAACTGAAAAGCTACTGCACAAACAAAATCAAATCACTAGATGTTAGAAGGCCTAGGGAACATAAAACAGTATTGTTAGGTTTTTGAAGAGACTATACGTGAAAGAGGATGTAAGAACTTTTTGGTTTTCCAAAGGGGAAAAAAAAAGAGGCAGTAGGAAGAGGCAAAAAAATGTTTTCTTGAAATATATATTTAGCTAAACCAAAAATTATGAGTAAACTTATAAGGGGCATAAAAGTATTACAAACTTGCAAAGAAATGAAAAAAATTTCCCCTGCAAACTTGTTTTCCACTTCATCAAAACTTTCAAATTTTACATCTTTTTTTATTATAAATTAACATAATATTCTACCTATGTCTTTAAATGTCTTACAAAATCACATTTTACTAAAAATATTCCATGAACAAAAAAGGAACCAAAATTATCATAATAAAATAAAAATTTCACAGTGATATTAACATAATCTTGATTTCTGCTATTACCTTTAAAAATTCATTGGTAGAAATTCAACAGTATAAGCAAATTCAATACATTTATTAAGTGCCTGTAAATAGATCACTGTGTATCTAGTATGAAGTTTAGGTAACAGAGCTTCTCTCTTCTTGATTCCAACTGCACAGCAGAAGGACACTACTCCAGTTTAGGACTTCATCACTGAAAACTATTGCAACAGCTACTCAGTGATCATTCTGTCTCAAGTCTCCTCTCTCCAAACCACCTCAGAAGGTGGAGGTAGAAATGACAAAATTTTGACAATGGGCCGTAAAGAAAGAGTCAAGGATGACACCAAGGCTGTAAACTTACGTGGCTGGAAAGATGGCAGTGCCCACGTTGGCAAATAAGGTAGTTTCAAAGAGGGTCAGAATCAGAGTTAATAAACATTTATTAAGCATCTATGTTCCAGGCACTGCATGCAAAGAAGGAGATAAGATATTCCCTGCCTTCAAGAAGCTCATAACCTAATGGGGAACACAACACATAAAAAGAAGCTAAAAAGCAGGGGGAGTGGGGTGAAGGAATTTACCCATCTTAGGGGAATGAGAATGATGAAGTCATGTGGCACAAGTGGAAGATGATGTGAGAAGTTTGAGTTTTCTGAGCTGACATCACCTTGCAGAATGATCAGCTTCTGGAGATGGAGTCCAAGAAAGCAGCCAGGGAGGAAATAAATCTCTTCAAAGGCACTTAAACAACAAACAACCTTCATTTCTCTACATGTAAGTATTTACACATATCCTGGCTCCTCACTCACATGAAAGACTCACATATACAAACTATTTTTCTGTAACTTGAAAATGTACTCAAAATGCATGATTGATTAAAAAAAGTATGGAAATGCAAATACATCCCTATGTCAAGGAAAAGACAGATTACATTCCATGTGATCAACACTACCTAATTGTTCTTTTGGGAGTTAGGCTGGACTAGTGGAATGTAAAATTCAATCATTCAGAAACTGGTACAACAAATTCCAGTATTTATATTTATAAAATAAGCAAACAGCACTATTTTTAAATAATGAAGGAACCATATCAGAGGTAAATCAGAAGCATAAACTATTGAGCATATTACATAATATATCCATAAAGGACAACAGATCAAATGAATATATGTGTAAAGTGCTTTGCAAACCTTAAAGCACTATGTGTTAGCTATTATTATTGCTATTACTCTGGGTCATTTGGTGTAGGAACAAAGAGACTGAAACACCTAAATATAATGTTGATACATCAAGGGAAAAAAGCTGAATTATATAAGCAGTGAAACAGATATATATATATAGGCTTCAATTTTTTAAAGTTTTTTTTTTTTTGTTAGTAATTAAAAGGGTAGACTAGCCATCAGTTATTTGGATAATTCATGGACAAGGGGAACATCTTATACTCCAAGAATTAAATATTATAACACCACTGACTATTCAATGTTAAAAAAAAGTAAGTAAAAAACCCTCAACTTTGCATATGGATTTAAGAAAAGGTTATTTTTTACTGAAACCTATCAGTTTATATAAACCAACTTCGACCAATGTAAAAAAAAAAAATCCCGAAGTAATACTAATAATACATTCAAAAACATAAGATAAAACAGTCTAAGCCAAACAAAGTTTATAAAATGAAATATCTAAAAGAAGGGCGGGGTTAGAAGAAAATCCCACAAAGAATCAGTTAATGCCCATAACTAGGTACCTTCGTTCTATTTACATAACAGGAACTACTGGTTCTTCTGGTTCAATTAAACTATTTAGAGGATAATGCGAGCCTTGCAGTTGTTCAATAAAGTATCACTAAGAAACCTTTTATGAGAGAGGTAGTTCATAAAAAAATTTAAATTTAATGCTATCTGCAATTCTTGGGGGGAAATGTTAGTCATGCTATTAAGTCAAAATTGACAACTCAGTGGATGGAATATTGCACATTCAGGCAAATAGTGGGCTCCAAGTAAGACTTCTATGTGGGGAAAAGAGGGTTATATCAGGAAGCAAATGGTAGAAAACAAAAGATTATCAATAAGACCTAAAGAGTAAAGTGTTACTGTAAAAAAATAAAACCCAACAGCAAACTCTTTCCTCACACACTAAGAAACTGATGAATTATACAATGTTTGTCCTTCTCTGCTACAGGGTTAAATAAAAGAGGCCAAGAATAACAATTATAGCAGAACTCTAGTGGTTAAGTAATTCATGGAAAACCTTTTAGTAGTGCCTGAAGATAACCAAGGTAAGTAAGAAAAGTTTCTCCCACTCTTCCAAACTCTCCAATTCCAATAAAGACAAAAGAAAAAGAAATGAATTAGCACCTATGGTACACACATGGCACTAGACAGGAAGGAAACAAGCATTTATTAAGAGCCTACTATGTACTAGGCACTGTACTAAGTATTTTACAAATATCTCAGTTAATAATATAACAAAAGATAGGGCTAAAAAGGTTTAAAAAGAAAGTCTCTTGCCCTCAAATAGCTTACATTCTATTGGAGAATATAGTCTATATACAGCCAAGAGTAACAGGAAGTGATCTGAGGAGGCAGAGAACATTACAATCTGGGGAGACTTTGTAAGTGGCACCAGAATTGAACACTTAAGTAAAATAAAAGATTAGGAGAAATAAAGATGAAGAAGTACATTACAGGCTAAGGGTATAAGTATGTGTGAATGCACTAAGACAATTCGGAACGAAAATTTCAGGAAATGTAATCCACTACTGGGAGTATATGTACAAAGACAAATAATGCAAAATCAATTTAGAAATGTAGCTAAATATCAGATTATGGAAGACCTTGAATGTCAAGCTAAGAAGTTGCTCCCTCTGACCCCCACCCCTTAGACGCAGTGTGTCAATTAGAAACAAGTGGATTTTTGTTCAAATTTTGAGTTTGAATCCTAGCTTTCTTAACCTCTCTGGGACTCAGTCTGCTCATCAGTAAAACAAGGAACTCCAACTAGATGCCCTATATGGTTGATTTCTGTTGTAAGGATCATAGGCCCCTATGGAGGATGGATTACAGAAAGAACGGATTCAAACAAATTATTATTAGGGCATTTTGGGGAGGCAATGAGAGATCTGACAATCAGGTTGTGACAACATGACAAAGACAAAAAAAGAACGGATCAAAGATGGGGAGCTGAAGAACATTTGGCGACTGATTAGATTATTAGGATAATTCTGGTGAAGGAATAATCCGGTATAACTTCTAGTCTTACAGAATTAGGTGACTGAGAGAATCCCTACCACCTTATCATAAATCTAATGAGCAGCTCTAACAGCTTCATCTTAGTAAAGACTCTGATAAACTTGAAATTGTCCAGAGGAAGGGAACTTGGGTGGTAAAAGGCCTTAACATTTATATGAGGATGTGGTTGAAGGAACTAGGAATGTTTAACCTGGAGAAAGATAGAATAAGTGTCTTTAGAATTAATAACTGTCTTTAAGTATTTGAAAATTTTCTTGGAGAAGAGGGAATATTCATTTTCCTTGGATCTTAAGAGGCAGAATTGGGGGGAGGGGTACAAGTTTCAGAGGTAAACTTAGGTTATGGATGAGGAAAAACTTGAAGAAATGAGTCAACATTTATATAATTGTAGCCAAAGTCTATTCTCAGTATATACCAATTTGTTGTATATACTAGTCCACCACAACAGGATGGCCTAGAACCCTTTAAAACAAAGAAATATAGTAACAGAAAGATGTCTAGATTCATTTGAACTGATGTCAGTTTAAATTGTTTAAAATCTTCCTTATTATAAGTGGAAGTATTCACTCATTTCACTGACCATTAAGCTACATTGATCTTAAATGTCACTTACTACCAGCTCTAATATTCAATGAACGTGTGTGCTGAATATTGAGTAAATAATGGTTCATAATGATTGTTTCTGATGCTCAAAGAGGTTTTTAAAGGGATAATCTAACAAAGGTTGTCTTCATCTTCTGTCTCCTCAGTTTATATTCAAAACTATGAAAGGAGTTGCTCCTTATCTGACCAAGCAATGCTATCGAGAAATATTAAATGATATTAAATTACCTTCTCATCCTTCAGTGCCCATAACTAGCTTAATTTTCTCAACTGGGCCATGCCACCAAAACAAGGCAGACCATGTAATTTTTACATCTGTATTCAGTTCTGAACAGAGAAAAGATATGGACAAGCTGGAAGACGTTGATATGAAAGTACCCAGGAAAGTGAGAATTCCTGAACCTATGTGATACAAGGATATAAAGATGCTTCATTTAGAGAAGGGAAGACTTGGAAAAGAGGAGGGAGAAAGGCTTACGTGATAGGTGCTTTCAGGTATGTGAAAGGCTCTTACACAGGACAACAACAAGCATTTATTATTGTTTGTGAGAATCAACGAAGTTTCTTGGTCAAGGGTGCATGTGGAGAACAGACTGAAGAGAGGAGAGACTTGAGATAAGGCAAATTAGTCTGCCACTGCAAAAATTCAGGGGACAGCTAATGAAGACCTGAGTTAAGGGAGAGAGTATGTGGTGAGAAAAATAGAAATAGGAGAGGTGTTGTGGAGAGAAAATGGACAAAATCTTAGGGGACAGTTAAAGAAGGATGAAAAGCAGAAGATGATTTTCTGGTTGTAAACCTAGGTTCCTAGAAAGTTGTTTGTGCCTTTGACAGATAAGTTAGCAATAAGGGTGAGTATTATGGTAAAGATACTGAATTCTGTTTTTAGACATGCTGATTTTGAAATGCCTATGATATATGCCTACATAGGTAAAGTTGTAACAGCAGGCAGCTGAAGATGTGGGACGGATGACATTTGCTTAGAGATAAATAAGTTCATGAGAGTTGATAAGATCACAAGAAGAGGAAAGTTAAGAGAAAAGAAAGCCCACTGAGAATAAAGCTTGGAGGAATCATTAAATTTGCTTTGACACCATAAATCCAGATGTAGAAACAGTGAGTAGAAAGAAGAAAGAGTTAGAGTCAATGTGAAGAAAAGCTTCCCAACAATAGTTACACAAATGTAGGCTAGGCTACCTTTTTAATTCTTCCCCATTTCCTCTCAATCCCCAGGTCTTCAACCACACTGGAAAACTCTTAGCCCAACTTGTTGGGGATGTTGTGCAAAGTACACTACTTCAGTTATTTGTGGGGTGAAACATCTTCTGAGTTTTGTTATGGCTATTAGATTCTGTGACAAATATGATATTCTCAACTGCAAAGGTGTCAAATATGCAGGACACAACTGACCAGAATAAAATGTAATTGGGAAATATTTAACAAAATAAATAAAAATACAACAGAATAGATAATGTTAGTATGTAGTTTTCCAAGTCAATATGTGGCCTCAGGAATCCTTATGAATAGCTTTAGTGGCCCTGTTCCTATTTGAGTTTGACACTAATGCTCTACAGAATATGCCATGCTCTAAAACTTTACCAGAAACCTAGGGGTCATCTCCAGTCATCCTGATCTAAATATTACCACTGGACCCAGCCACTGGTGCCTGCACCCCCCTGCCTCACTTAAATCTGTGATAAAGGAATTTCACTGTTCTGCTTCCACAGCACTATGAGGAGGAAACACCAGGGCCTTGGGCTTTCCCTTACTCAATTTATGGATACAGTACCTCCTGTCTGAAACAGGAGCTAGAGGCTGGGATGTGATAACCCCTCAAAACTTTTGCACATGTGCACACCTAATAACCTTCATACACATTAACTGACACACGCTGCATAAGGTTATCCCTCCATTTTTGGAACCTGGGTGGGTCTCATGATCTGGGAGAGGAAACATGCATGTAACGGGAGAGTCAGAAAGACTGTGACCCTGAGCAGTATGGACCAATCCTGCCTCTGAAAGGAGGTGACCACCCTGAGAGTATCTGGGCCTGCTCTTGCTTGTTCTTTGGGAGCAGCACCTAAACTGTCTGCCTCCGCCCACTCTGGTTCTGAGGTCTGTTCATGAGAATGGCCATGCAGTCACCACCTTCCTGATGTCACTGTCCTCTTCAGGAGTGAAGGACAAACAACCACCACCACATACGATTTCCAGTCTCTCCACAAAATGTTTCAGAAAGCTTAAATAAACTGAAGCAAGCAAAGAAAGCAACAACCATATTTCTGTACATAATACCTAAGAGATTCAATCATTCAGCATGAATATGTACTATAGTCAGGGCGCCAGGCACAGCAAGAACAAAATACTCCAAAGTAACTTTCCTAATAACATACAAAATCTTAAAATATTAGCTTGAAACAGTCCTAAGAGTTTTGAGACTTTATTATTGGAAAATCATAGTAGAATTATCAGTACAGATGACACTTTAAAAATCTTACCACGTCAAACAAACTAAGGTCTGTCTAAGCCTAAGGCAGACTAGATATACTTCCTTAAATAGGTAAAATCCAATTGAGGAGAAAGTAAAACGTTACCTAACAAAAAGTGAACGAACTGTACAAAATCTGAATTACCTGTTTGTTATAGTGTTATTAAAGCTCCCCCGTCTTTGACTTAGTCAATGTTAAGCAGTCAAATGGTCACTGTAATCTCCTCTGGAATCCACACTGTACATTTTAAATGTATACTTTTTCTGATATGTTTTGATTAGCAATTCTAATCAGAGAAATTAATAGAATAGTAAAAAAAGTTGTGTCATTAGCATGAGAAATGCCTACTGGGGGGCCTGTATTATATTTCAATCTTTTATAACTTAATTTAAATCCTAGGGAGTTGCCTGAGATAGGTCCCAGTGCTAACAAGAGTCAGAGATAGAATGTGAAGCTAGATCTTCCTTACTCCAATAAGTAGGAAGACAACAATGTACTTTAAAGGACTGACAGAAAGAGCAGCCACAGCATCAGGAAGCCCTGGTTTCCAGTCTTGCTTCAGCCGCATCCTAGCTGGGTGACCTCAGACAAGTCACTTGGCCTCTAGGAGTCCTAAGGTTCTGAGATTCTCAACTGAAGAGAAATTATTGATATGTAACGGTAGAGGGAAGTTAAGTTCCTCATTAGGAGCTCCTTGCAGATGAAATCACTACTCTAGTTCAGGGGAAAAATAGAATAACCTCAGTCTAAGCTAAACAGTCAATTCTCTCCTTGTATTACCCATGTCTCAAACTTCTAGGACAATCATCAATACTTAAATCTATCCCTCTACTACCAAGCACAATTCTGGATTTCAAGGACTTAAAAATTATGAAAATGCAGCAACTCACACAAATCATTAACTTAGTAGGAAAAGATGAGCAACAGATTAGAAAACATAAACATCACAGTCTTTTATAAAAGTACACCATGAATTTCTTTCAGGGCCTTAGATAATAAGTTAGATGAACTGCTAAGCTGTTATCAAAAGAGAGTTCCACTCCCAGAGTTCAGTACACAGATATAAACAGGTCTGGACCAAAAAACCTTTCTAATAATTATACAGTTCATTTAGCAAAAACTACACTACTGTATTAAGAACATCTCTTGTTAAATGAACCTCTGAGATCTATGATGAGATCTTATTATGAGCTTTCTAGCTACCATTTTAAAATCATGCCGCCTATACTCTGGCTATCATCTTAATCTCTACGCCCACCAGAATTTTGGACTGACCCTAGAACAACCCTGACAGGCTGTATTTCCTGGAACTAGGTCTCCATATCATCACTTCCCAAACACCATTTCAAAGACATGTTGATGGCCCCCCTTCCCTCCATTTTATTTTTTAATTGTATTTTTTATTTTGAAATAAAGACCAAATAAAATTAGTATTTTATATACACTAGAGAACAGGAGAGGATTACACATGAAACCAAATTTCTCTTATCTACAGCTTGCTAGTATTGTTAAGTATATAGTAACTTTAACATATAATTTTAGAAGCTATCCTATGAGTCCTTCTGGTCTACCTTCTACTCTCTGTTTTTGTTCCATTTTCTGTCCCCTCATACTCAACCATGATTTTAAAAAACTGTAACAAATATACACTGTCAAGGAGAAAAAACAAACAACAAAGACCCCAACAACTCCATGTTGGACATGTAGCCACGTTCAAAAATGGCTGTTTCATTCTGTATCAAAGCTCTGCCATTTCTTTGTTGGTGTGGGGTGTGGGGTGTGAATAAAGGTAGGATGCTTTATCTTCAGCACTCTAGAATGATGATGGGTCATTTCTCCAGGGGAGTCCTGTCTTTGCACCCTCATGACTTGGCAGTGCCTGGCACATCACAGGTGCTGAATAAATATTTACTGATTGATATGGCTCTTTTTCCTCTTTCATTAATGTCTTTAGGGTACAGACCTAGAAGTAATATTGCTACATCAACGGGAATGCATAGTCTCATAACATTCAAATTGCTTTCCAGAATCCTTGGTTCAATTCATGTCTTTTCATTTTTTTTGTCAACTTAGCAAACTCTGATGGGTGTGAGGTAGAATCTCAGAACTGCTTTAGTAATTGCATTTCTCTATTAGTGATTTGGAACTTTTTTTTTTAACATGGTTGTGGAGAGTTTGGATTTCTTCCTTTGAGAAGGGCCTGTTTATGTCCCTGGACCATCTGACTGGAGAGAAATGGCTTTTGTTCTCATACATACGGATTAGTTCTTCATATATCTTAGATATGAGACCTTTGTCAGACAAATAAGCTGTAAATATATTCCCCAGTTAACTCTTTCCATTCTAATCTTGGTTACACTGATTTTGTTTATGCAAAATCCTTTTTCATTTTATGTAATCAAAATTGCCCATCTTTATCATCTTATTTGATCAAGAACTCTTTCCCTATCCACAGATCTGAAAAGCAATCTGTTCTATGCTCCTGTCTCTGTATCCTTACCTCATAGGCAGGGTCTGGATTACTGAATACTATGTTAATAGGTTTGAGTGCTATTGTACATTGTGTACTTAATCTGTTAAACTGACCAACCTCTTAACTAGTACCAAGTCATTCTGTCTGTATCTTTGTTGTACAGTTTGATATATCTAGTAGTGTTAGCCCCCTCTCTCCTCCGCACTTTTCCCCCCATTATTTCCACTGAGATAATTCTTTGCAAGTTCTCGTGAACACTTCTCCTCCTCTATGCTGATGCTGCCGTAACTCTCTTGAAGGCCCTCGTTACCTGCTGGTGGACCCAGATACCTACTCTTCGCTCCAATGACACTGGCCTCCTGGTTGTACCATGAATAAGATATTCTTATCTCTCCACTCCATTTTCTCTGGAGTCTCCCATGCCTGGAACTCTCTCCCTTCTCTTCTCTGACTACTGAACTCCCTGGCTTCCTCTAAGTCCCAACTAAACTCTCTTCTTTTATTGTAAATTTTCCGTAAGGGCTCTCTTCTGGACCCTCCTGTCTTAAGTGATTATCAATAGTAACTGTTTCCCTTCCAGCCTGATGTCGTTTGTTTTTTTTTTTCTATGCCTCATTAAAGGGGCCATCCCCTGGTTACTTCTTAAAAGAGGCCTATTCACTAAATGGGCTTTACCTCACCCTAAATGAATTCCTGAACAGATTTTGGCCTAAAGGGGCCAAGGTCTCCCATTGCATCCTAGGTCATCTCCAGTCATCCTGATGAATATCAGGTCACTGGATTCAGATGGCTCTGGAGGAGAAGTGAGGCTGGTGACCTGCACAGCCCTCCCTCACTCAAAACAAAGTCAAGTGCAAGTCATGTCATCATATCTCTGATGGCATGGTCTTCTTCGGCAACCAAGGATGAATACAACATCCTCAACTCCTCTTAATTCTAGTACCTTCCCTCTGCTAATTACTTCCTATTTACCCTTGTATCCATCTTGCTTTATATATATATAAATACATATATTTGTATGCTATCCCCTTTAGACTGTAAACTCAAGCCTTGAGGACCTGATTATTTTTTGTCCCTTTTCCTGTCCCCAGTGCTTAGAACAATGCTTGGCACAGAGTAGATGCTTAATGTTTATTGACTGATAAACTGATTGAATACTTAAGCAACTTCTGTTAATTTTTTATCCTTTCCTTAACAACCCTTTACTGAATATAATTTAGACTGTATTATCATCACCAATAAAGAAATGTATTTAATTTTCTGCTTTACATAGTCATTTTTTGCATAAGTGCCATACAGTGGCTAGAAATTCCTTCTTATTAACATCCTGTAATCACCAGAATACTTACAGTAATCACCATATTACTCTTGCATATAACTTATTAAAAATTTTATTCAAATCTTTAACTTCTTTCTAGTTCTTTTTTTTCCATTATATTTGTCTGTGTTTAAAAGTGTTTGCTGAAGTTCTCAACTTTAAGGTACTTCTGCCAATCTGTTTAACTTTTCCTTGTGTTTAAGTGCTATGCCATTTGGTGGATTAAAGTTAACTCCTGACAGCATCTATTACACCTTTTAACAAGATGCAATCTACTTGTGCCATTCCATTGTCTGAGATTATTACTCTCCTTTTCCAGACTTTGCTTTGGGCCTTATTTCAGCTATGTGAGTCTCCGTATTTCAGCCTTTCAGTCAGCAAGGATCACAGGTTGACACCTCCATGCCTTATTTCTCCTACTTGTGGATTGGTATCTTGGGTATTCCTGATTCTATAATCTTTATGAAGTCTTTTGTTTGTTTAGACACTCTTCCAGTAATGCAACCTGAATTAGGACTTTGTGCTGGTGATAGGCTCTATGGCCTCGGGAGGAAAGATCAACCTTGTTTGGTCCTGATCTTTGCTATCTGGGGTTCAGTTGATGCCTTAGGACAAGTACCTGCAAACTTGTAGTATATGACCAAATGGTATGATTTAGGGAAAAGCCTGATTGCCACCCTCCTGGTCTGAGTCTGGAAAGCTTCAGAGTCTGGTTTGGGTGTGACACATTATTAGGTGCTTAATAAATGAGTGTTCACTGACTTTAAAGTAGGTTCTCTGTGTTTAAGGTTTGACTGCACTGCTACGCAGAACAGAAAAATTTTGTTCTCATAGATGATACCAACAAATGAACCCTAAAATTTTGATTTGGTAACCTTTCCTTAAACTAAATGTATTATTTACTGTGCTATTTACATTAATCAAACATTATCAGAACAATTTCCTCCTTAGTCACTTTTATCAGATTATTTGTTCAGCATTATGGAATTTTTCAGGATCAACATACACTTGGAAGAACTTTACCTTCAACCTTAGTCCCTTTCTGAACTGTACTGATCTGCATAAAGGTCATATTTTCCCAGCTTGTACACAGATGATCCTCAAAGTCAGCATCACTGCGCATAACAGTCTGTGGCAAGGGATATGCAAGTGAAGAATGGATGAAGAGCTGTCCTTTGAGATGCAATATGCTATACCAGAAAGTGTTAGATTTGGAGTCAGAGAACCTAAGTACTACCTGGCCTACGGTGTGGCCAAGGGCGAGTCACTTCTCTGAGACTCCACTTCCTTAAAACAGAGAAGCTGGCTGGACTAGATGGTTTGTAAAGTCCCCTTCCAGGTCTAAATCTATTCTTCTTAGAAACAGAAGAAAGCAGAGAAATGGAAATGAAGTGAGAGGAAACAACCTGGGATTTGTCTCTCCCTTAGTTTCCCTCAAAGCTCACTTCCTATGTTTAACATTCTCAGTTTCCTTACATTCCTCCGGAGTTTCCTTATTGTTATGCATTAAGTCTGTGTATGGTAGGTGTTTATTTAAATACATTAAAATGTACTCACTAAAGTTCTTCCCAAAAGAGAACAAGAGATAAAAGATTTAAGCCTGGAATGGTAAACTAGCATTCCTAAGATATTAAAGAGTACAGAGGAAGGACTCCAGTATTTTAGATGAACTCTCTAAGGTCTTCTCCCTATGTACGTACATACACACTACCCTTTCTGTTTTGTACCTCCTCCTCCTATGTCTGATAGCAGATGTAATAAAGAGAGAAGGTGGTATAATGGAAAAAGTCTCAATTCAGCCTCCACTTTGTGATTAATTTGCTCTATAACCTTAGGCAGGCTGCTTCTCTTCTATGGGGTCTCAGGTTCTTGAACAGCAAAATAAGGAGGTTGGAGAGGCAGCATACTAATACGCAAACACATGCATTTTGATTGAGGAGACCTGTGCTGAGGTTTAGTCACATTAGTTATCTGGGCCTCAGTTATCTCATCTCTAAAATGAGGAGACTGGACTAGATGAGTTCTAAGGTCCCATCCCTATAATCTCATGAATATAAAATGTATGATGGAAAAGGATTGCAAAGTGAAGTGGTGGTGATGAGATCACAGGGCCATTCAAGTAACCAAGTAGAAGCACAGATCAAAAAGGTACATTGCCCTCTTCCCCAGGGGAAAAAAAACACATAAAATAAACCTATACATCTTAAACTATAAATTACATAGCTTGTAGTAAAGAATCCTGCCACAATAATTCAAACATTTATAGAGAACTTATATATGTACTAGATAGGAAACAAAGAAATTTTAGTCCCTGCCCTAATGGACCTCAATCTAGTAAAAGGCAATGAAATATATACGCTAACAATAGTAACAAAACTATCACACAAAAACGTTCTTGAAGAACTCATAGAACCTCATAAATAAAAAATAAGATGCATCCATAGTAATTCTTAGGAATAAGGATAAATATTTAATAAATTATAAAAATCTATAAAACAACATCATTATAAAATATCTCATAAGACAGATCTACTGTACTGTTTTTCTAGGAGGGCTCAATGAGAGTGGTAGAAGAGTATCTGGAAATAGAGACAGATGGTGGAGCAGCAAAGAAGTACAGCCAACTGCTGTGGGTGGATTTTGCCTTCATAACATCTCCAAGAGGGCAAAGACAATTTTTTTATTTGTATTTCCAATGCTTAAGATAGTGCCTGACGTTACAGGAGCACATGCCCCTTCTCCCCTCTGACCCTGGTACAAGTCCTCCTGCCTCACCCCTGGATTATGCCAATGGCTTGGTGACTGCTCTCCCTGCCAAGTTTCTCCCTAATCCAGTACATCCTCAGCTGTCAAAGCGATCTTTCTGAAGTGCATGGGTGCTATTCACCTATTCCCCACACATACACACCTGAAACTCCAGTGGCTTCCTATTACCTCCAGAAAGAAAATTCTCTCATTTGGCTTCAAATCCCTTTGTAACCTAACCTCCCTCCCTCAACTTTCTGATCTTTTCACCCCTCATGTACTCTTCAATTCAGGAACATTCATTTCCTTGCTATTCTTCAAACAAGACACTCTCATATCCCAAATGCAGGTATTTGCACTGGCTGTCACTTAGGCATGAAATGCTCCTCTTCATCTCTACCTCCTGGTTTCTCTGACGAAATTCTTCAAGTCTCACCTAAAATTCTACCACGTACAGGAACCTTTTCATAATCACTCTTAATTCTAATGCCTCCTCTCTGTTGATTACTCCCAGTTTATACCATACACAGCTTATTTGTACTTAGTTGTTTGCATGTTGACTTCTCGTAAAACTATGAGCTCTTTGGGAGCAAGGATTATCTTCTAACCTTTGTATCCAGTCTGTGGTATACGGTAGGCATTTAATAAATGTTTACTGATTGACTGAGAGGGAGGTCATTTTAAGGGAGGGATCAGCACTAAACAAAACAAACTGATGTACAAAAATATTTATAGCTCTTTCTGTGGTGACAGGAAATTTGAAACCGAGCTGATGCCCATCAGCTGAGGAATGGCTGAACAAGCTAATAGTACAAAAACGTGATAGAATATTGCTGTGCTGTAAAAAATAATGAAGATGGTGGTTTCAGAGAAACCCTGAAGACTTATATGAACTGAAGCAGAAAGAAGTGAGAAGAACCAGGGGAATTATTTATACAAAGGCAATATTGTATAAACAACTTTTAAAGACTTAGGAGCTCCAATTGACATAATTATCAACTATGATAATAGACTAATGATAAAATATGCTGCCAACCTCCAGACAGAAAGATAAAAGACTTAGAGTAGAAAGGGTTTTTTTGGGGGTGGGCGAAGGTACAGAAAATTTGTTTTGTTTGACTATGTGTTTTTAACAGTAGGTCTGTCTCCTTTTTTCTTTCTCAATTTGGGGGGAGAGTAGGCAAAAAAGAGGGTGGATTTTTGCTAATTGAAAAACTATCTAGAGATGATAATGGTGATATTAAGATGTCTTAAATTACTTAAGATAATGTATACGTTAATAGATTTAGGCAAACAAGGATCAGGGGAGACTAGAAAAATCACTTGCCTTCTTTTCCCAGTAAATTGAATTAGGGATGTTTGATACACCTGAATATCTCAGTGACACAAACTATATAGATAAGAGGTAGACTGATAATCAAAGAGTGCTGGGAGTAGTGTTAAGAAGACAGATTCAGATCTCATCTGACACTTAACAGTTGTATGAGTCTGGATGAAGAACTTAATCTTTAGGTGCCTCATCCAGATCACCGCCAAGTATCTATTAAATACTAGGTGCCAGGCTAAAGCACTGGGGATACAAAGAAAGATAAAAACACTGTCCTTGTCCTCAAGGAGCTCATATTCTAATAAGCGAGGCAACATGCTTATAAACAACTACGCACATCTCAGAGGGAAGGTACTCCCAGTGAACTGGGAAAGGTCTCTTGCACAAGACAGGGTTTGACTGAATCCTGAAAGAAGCCAGAGAAACCAGGAGGCAAAGATGAGGGGGGAGAGCATTCCACAAATGGGGAAAAGCCAGTGAAAAAGCGCAGAGTCAGGAGATGGAATGTCCTGTGAGAAACACTTCGGAGGCCAATGTTACCAAGGCACAGAGTACAGAGGAGAAAGAGATACAAGAACTGGTTAAGGTAGGGGATGTACAAGTCCACCTTGGAGATACTGTGGTTTCAGGTCCAGACTGCCACAATAAAGTAAATAATACAATAAAGTGAATCACATGAATAGTTTGGTTTTCCAAATAAAAGTTTTCCACATAAAAATTATGTTTGTAGTCTATTAGTACAGAACATTAAGTCTAAAAAATGTACATGTTTTAATTAAGAAATATTTTATTGTAAGAAATGTTAACCATCACCTGAGCCTTCAGCAAGCTGTAATCTTTTTGTTGGTGTAAAGATCTTACCTCAGTGCTGGTTAGGGTTAGGGTGGTAGTTGCTAAAGGTTGGGGTGGTCGTGGCTATCTTCTCTTAAAATAAAACAAGAATGAAGTTTGCCCCATCAACTGACTCTTCCTTTCACCTGAACACTTAGAAGCTATTGTAGGGTTATTAATTGGGCTCATTTCAATACTGTTGGGTCTCAGGGAAAAGGGAGCCCTGAAGAGAGGTCAAGGGACGGGAGAGTGTGGTAGAGATTTAGAACACATATGTTTATCAATTATGTTTGCCTTCAATTGGTAGCATCCAAAAAAAAAAACAAAACAAAACAGCACACTAATAACATTAAAGACCACTGATCACAGATCACAATACACATAGAATAATGAAAAATTTTGAAATACGGTTGAGAATCACCAAAATATGACACAGAGACACAATGGGAGCACATGCTATTGGAAACATGGTACTGATATGTAGGGTTGCCACAAACCTTTAATTTGTTAAAAAAAAAAAAAAAAGTGCAGTCTCTGTAAAGCACAATAAAGCCAGGTATGCCTGCAATACTTTTACTATATTAAACTTCCACTAAATATCTATCACATCTCATCCTGAGCTATCTGAATATCAAAAGTTTCAAAATTCAAATAGGTATTAACAATTGCCTTATGAAAGCTGGAACATCATTCTCAGTGCTTAATTGCCAAGTACATTCCTTAAAGAAATCACTTAGTACTACAGTGTAACTGGTTTACAATCCAAATAAGTGACTGACTAGAAAGATCCTTTGATCTAGTCTTCTTCCAAGCTACAATAATTTTTAAAAGGCCTGTATTCGATTTCAGGTAGACACACAATTCTTCTAATGTTCTTAACTGGTCAAAGCATTACCACATGGAGCTACCAAGTAATTTATATTGTTCAATACTTTTTTCAGGAGTGTCTGACTCTCCATCAGGTATTGGGGATTTCTTGGCAAAGATACTGGAGTGGTTTGCCATCTCCCTTCTCCATTTTATTCTACAGATGATGAAACTGAAACAAAGTGAATTAAGTGACTCACCCAGGGTCACACAGCTAGTGTTTGAGGCCAGAGTGGCATTCTGTCCACTAGCTGCCCAGGTAATTTACAGGGAGAGGGGAAAATCCTTACATGATTAAATAACTACTTCCAACATGGGAGGGAAACCTGAGCTAGAAAAATAGCTATTCACTGGAATGTTAGATTACTGAGGCAACTTGGTGACTCATTGGTTACAGTGCTGGCCTCAGATTCAGGAATACCTGAATTTGAATCCTGTCTCATATTCTATTCACCACCATTTAACCTCTCAGACCTCAGTTTCCCCATTTGTAAAATATGGATAATAACAGCACCTCCTTCACAGGGTTGTTGTGAGGATCAAATGAGACAAATATGTAAAGCATTTTGCAAAATTTTAAGGGTTATATGACTGCTGCTATTAGTATTATTATTCATGTAATCTTTAATAAAATCGCACTGCACAGCAAAAGACTAAATGTTCTTAATAATTAATTATTTTCCAGAAAAGTAATGTTAATACTCCTCCTAACAAGGCAAATTTTACTATATTGTTACAGCTACAGTGGAAATTTTGTTACTAAATGTCCCAATATTAAGAAAAGAAGATGTACATTATTACAAATTTCCTAAAAGCCACAATACTGAACAACGGTGGTGGACTAGCTTGCATAAGGAAATGGCAACTCAGCTGGCCTTGAGTATATTACATACTGAGAAATTTGAAACAAGAAGCAAATGCATTCAGTTACAAGAAAAAGGAAAGGGTAACTAACTTCAATTTACTGGGAGGACTGAATCAAAGCATAGCTCTTAGGCTGCTAAATTATAAAACAATGCAAAAAGGACGAGAGCACAAGAACACTAAAACAAATGCCTGCAATAAAAAACAGTGTCTGCAGATGTGATGCAAAAGAATAATTCTTCCTCACAAATCTGAAGATACATAAAGCTTTAATGTACTCAACAACAGTTCAGCAAAATACTGCTTTGAAAAGTGTTAGATTTTTTAAGATACAGAACTGTTTTAAAAAAGCTTAAAATACTATAGATTCAGCATGTATTGACAACACTTAAAAACATAAAAGGGTAAGCCATCATTCCAGTTATGTTCTCTGGGAATGTAAAGATTTCCTGGAAAAAACTGAATTTTAGAATTGGAAAATATTTAAAATATATTTTATTATGTTATTTTTGTTAAAGTTCTATCACTTTATTATCATAGAACTGGAAGGAAGCTCAGAATTCATCTAGTCCAACCCAAACAGAAACAATTCCTCAACTATAACATCCCTGAAAACCCTTTGTTTACAGACTTCCAAAGAAAGAAAACCACCTCACAATCTCTTAGGTCAACCCATTCCCATTCCCATTTTGAACAGTTTTAATTATTTGGAATTTTCTCCTGACAAAAAACCTTTTTACAGCTTCTAATCATACTTCGCAGATCTGCCCTCTGGAGCTGAACAGAACAATCTAATCCTTCCTGCATTTGCTGAGCCTTTAAATACCTAAAGACAGTTATGTCTTCTTGTCTCCAAGCTAACTCTCCAGTTTCTTCAACTGATTATCACATGATAAGGCTCCTCGGGGAAAGGTCTTTGTTTAGCTTTTAAAGCCCTTTCACAACCTGGCCCCAATCCCCAATCTATCTTTCCATCCCCAGTGGTCACCATTACCTCTCCTGCACTTCTGAATTCAGCAAGACTGGAAACCTCCTGCAAATAGCTTTAAGGCCACCAGTCAACGAATTCTGAAGTTGTCTGACTGCATTCTAATCTGATCCATCTGGGGCAGCTAGCGGGTACAGTGGATAGAGCACCAGTGCAGGAGTCAGGAGGACCTAAGTTCAAAGGTCACCTCAGACACTTGATACTCACTAGTTGTGTGACCTTGGGCAAGTCACTTAACCCCAATTGCCTCATCCTGGGTCATCTCCAGTCATCCTGATGAATATCTGGTCACTGGATTCAGATGGCTCTGGAGGAGAAGGGAGGCTGGTGACCTTGCACAGCCCTCCCTCACTCAAAACAAAGTCAAGTGCAAGTCATGCTATCATTTCTACGATGGCAAGGTCTTCTTTGGCAACCAAGGACGAACACACACAATCTGATCCATCTATCTCCATTGTCTTCATGAGAATAACATGAGATACTTTATCAAAAGAGGTGCTAAAATCTTGATAAACTATATCCATAACCTTCCATTCACCTACTAGCTTAATAATTAATTCTCTCAAAAAATAAATGAGGTTAAGTTTGGCAAGCAAAATATTCAGCAACAATATAATTCCTGGGAAAATTCTCTAACAGCTCATTAAAGTCAGGTTCACTGGTCTAGAGTTAACCAACTGTTCTCTGCCCTTGTTTGAAAATCAGGAGATTTCCACTTTTTCATTTTCGTGGTACCTTCTCTGTTTTCCATGATCTCTCAAATATCTCTGACACTGGTCCAGCAATCCCATCTGCTTCTTCTTTCAGGCCTACAAGATGCTATGTCTTTCATCCAGGTGATCTGAATACTAATTCCCTATTAGTACTATTTTTTCTGTCACTTCCGATGTAAAAGCTGCTTTCCTTTCCAGAAAAAAAAGAAAACAGGAAACTGAACAGCTCTGACTTCCGTCTGCTCTCAGTTATTATTGTCCTATGTCTGTCTGCTGTCAATTATTGTCCTATGTCTGTCTGCTGTCAGTTATTATTGTCCTATGTAGGCAAAAGTACTATTTCTTCTTTGATCTTCCTTTTTCTACCAATAAAACTGATAGAGTTCTATTTACTGCCCTTCCTTTCCTTTGCTAGTCTCAAGTTTATGCTGAGTTTCAGCATTTCTTACACTACTTTCACAGGATCATGCCATACTAGTCTGTTCATTCTGCTACCTGCCCTTGCTTCATCTTCTACACATTGAATCCACTTTCATCTGAGACAATTCTGCTTTTTCCTTCCCACTCCAATTGTTTCTTCAAAGTTTCACTTTTGAACATCTCCCTAACCTACCCTCAAGGTTTACTCCAAGGGATCTTTCCTGTCACTCCTTTCATATCTATTTACCCAAAATCTAGGGTACATGTTATACTATTTAGATCTCTTCTCCTTCATTATCACAAATACTAGGAAAAAGGTCATCACTTTCCTACAGTACTTCCCTGTTACTCAGAACTATATTCAAAATAAAATTTCCCCTTCTCTCCTCCACTTTTGGAAGGATAAAATTGTCATTAAGCAAGCAAATAAGTTATTTATTCCCCCCCAATAATCAAAATAATTTAATAATTCAAAAGATCCAATCAATTAACTGACATAGGGTAACTCCTTTGAACAGATACAGATCACAACACTTCCACATCTCAGTTAAATATCTTTATCTAAGCTGGCAGCTAGCATTATGGTAATGAAAAAATTGGAAATAAACAAAAAAAGCTATTACAAGAGCAATGTTTTCTATTCTTGGTTGGTTGTTGTCCTTCATTTCCAAAGAGGACCAAAATGACATTACCATGATAAAGTGAAGTTTCAGCGTGTCTTACTATGGCTGATCAGACCAGTACAAGCTCAGATTGCTCTACTACAGGCTGGGCACAAATAGTCCATATGAATATTTGGGATGGACACTCCAAATTTGCACATCCTACGTTTACTTTGTGCTGTCTCAATTCAGCTTTGCTCACAGAGCACAGTACCCTTTCTGATGTGGGCACACCATGCTGAGCAGTCCTGTGCCAGTGTCTCCCATGTTGCACAGTCAAATCCAAAGTTCTTGAGAGAGACCTTGAAAATGTCCTTATATCGCTTTTTCTGACTACCATGTGATCGCCTGCCCCATGTGAGGTCTCCATAAAACAGTCTTTTTGGCAAGTATATTTTGCATTCGAACAATGTGGCCAGCCCATGGGAGCTGCGCTCTCTAAAGCACAGTTTGAATACTTGGTGGTTCAAGCTTGAGCAAGGACATCAGTGTCTGGTACCTTATCCTGCCAGGTGATCCTCAGAATCTTCCTAATAAAATTCAAATGGAAGTGATTCAGTTTCCTGGCATGGTGCTGGTAGACTGTCCATGTTTCACAGGCATACAAAAATGAGGTCAGCACAATGGCTCTGTAGACCTTAAGTTTGGTAGTCAGTCTTCGGAGCCTCCCAAACACTGAGCTAGCTCTGACAATGCATACATCAACCTCTTTGTCAATGTGTACATCCCTGTAAAGGATACTACCAAGTTAAGTGAACTTATCCACAGCATTCAAAACTTCTCCATTTGTTGTAATCGATGGTTCCACATATGGATGGTGTGGTGGTGGCTGGTGGAGCACCTGTGTTTTTTTGGTGTTAATTATTAGGCCAGAATTAGCACAGGCAGCAGAGAATTGATCCATATTTTGTTGCATCTCAGCTTCAGAGGTGGCACTGAGTGCACAATCATCTGCAAACAGAAAATCAAGCACCAATACTCACTCTACTTTCATCTTGGCTTGTAGCCTTTTCAAATTGAAGAACTTAGGAAGTTGACCTTGATGTTTTCTATTCTACTATATTATAAAACAGTTTCTATAAGAATCAACTTTTGCATGGTATATAACACATTGGATGTAAATTCTTAAATGGACTATAACATCTTCAACATCAGAAATATCAGCTATTGACATTCACACCAATTTCAAACAATATATTAATTTTAAGCCATTATAACCTGATGTGAAGTTAGGAAATACTACCTACAGAAATAACTTTTTTAAGTGTGCTATTTTTAACATGCCATCTTTTACCAAAAGCACTGGAAAATCCTAATAGCGTGCTCCATAACAAATGAGATTATTTCATCAGAATGGCAATAACTGACATTTTTACACACAACAGTAAAAAGTATCCCCAAATACTTTTTCATATGATCCTCACAATATTTCAAAACAGACAGTATATGTGTCACTACTCTTTCTAGACTAGGACAAAGACTTAAAGGTTAGGTGAATTTTCAACCTTCTCACAATTAAGTGGGAGTGGAGTTAAAACTAAAACCCCAGGTCCTTCAACGTGAAACTGACAGCCATCACAGCTGCTTCATATTGCAACAACTACTCCTTGATGGATAAAACAGAGGAAGCCATGTGAGAGAAACCATTCTAGAGAATGATGCATGGTGGCTGCAACACTGTCTATGAAAACAATATTAGACTTGTTCTACTTGGCTCTGGAGGATAAAATTAAGAGTAATTTGTAAAAGTTTTAAGAGGAGAAAGGAGGGCAGATTAGGCTTAATTTAAGAAAAAGCTCCTGAAATATTTGCTGAAATTTTCTAAAAGTGTAATGTGCTGCCTCAAGAGGTAGTTGATTCTCTACTACCACAGTTCTTTAATCAGGGGATATTTGATATTTTAAAGAGATACCAAGTGGGTTAGGGATAGATTGAAATAAATGACCTCTGAAATATCTTCCACTTCAGAGAGTTCATAGAATTGGAGGATTTGGGAACTAAGAGTAGAAGGGGGTTGAAGATTAAATTCCTTTTTCTATAGTACTAATGTCTTTCACAATAATGGATCTGCAAGCAAGAATGTGTCCAAGGTCTACAAAGCATCAACCAACTTTAGACTGAGTATCATACTTTACTATAATCATCAAACCTTCCCCCACTACAAAGGCAATAAAGGAATCATATTATTACAGTAAAGTAGGGGGAAGAAAATCAGAAGATAGATTTTAATGAGTTAGTGGTTAGGGAATCAAGACAAGGAAGATAAACTTCAAAGTTAAATTTATTATATACTTTTTAAAAAGCAAATTTGTTTAAAAAAAATCTTTCCAATATCCCCAAACTGAAAGAAAATATTCATTCAACATTAGATGTGCCTCTCTACTCATTCTCTGCTAAAGCAAACCAGAATGAAATCAGTCCACAATTTCATCAATGTGTAGGCTGCTTCATCTACCAATAGACACTGAAACCCATCCACATTCAACCCCATGTAACCCTTCATCCACATTTTCCCATAAATTGCCATGGGTGCCCAGGAATATTATTTCAAATATCACAACAGTTTTATTTCAGCAGACAACGATTCTCCAGCAACACATATTTGTTAAAAATTAAAAAGAATTACTCCAAGTATAATGATATACTGCTATCAAATGCATTATGTATATATGGCACATATACGCACACACATAGAGTTCATCTTAACTTTTTCCTTCAAATGCATCACCTTAAATCAACAACTTAGTTATCAATAAAACAGTTCATAAATTTTACGTATCTTCAGAAATTCAAAACAAAACACCCTTTAAGTGTGGGCAGTCTTAAGAGACATCAAGTGAATAGTTTAAAAAACATAATTGGGCTTCCAAGTGCCAAATCATTTGATTCAATGAGTAAATAAAAAAAGTGTGGCCAATTCTTGACTTGAATCTGGATCAACTACTTTCAAAGAAAAGTTGTCATTCCAAAGAGAATTCCATTAAGACCACCCTGAGCATCAACTTCAACAATTCAATTCAACAACATCAATTTTTGAATTTTTGAACTGATTTGAACATCAATTCAAACAATAAAGGCCTACTATGTGCTGCTCTCAACATTTTAAATTCTATTGGGGGTAGAAGCAACTAGAAGAGAAATATATTGTGGGCACAAATACCAAGTGTATAAACACAAGGGATTTCAAGAAGAAAATGCTATTAACTCACGAAAATGAGGGAATGAAAAGACCTCCACACCGGAGGTAGCACTTGAGCTGTGCCCAGCTTCTACATTGTGGAGATAAGGAAGGAGTGAATTTTAAACAGTAGTGAACCAAACTGAGAGATGACATTCTCACAGTTGGGAGGGAGGGAGTAGAATTTCATGTACAGGGAATAGCTAGCAGGCCAGTGTAACCTACCCAAATGGTGAATGCATGGCTACAGAGGAGTAAGACAAAATAATACTATAAAAACAGGTGGGAGGCAAATTGTGGAGGGTTTTAACATCACATTTAGGGGCAACCAGGAACCCCTGAAGGGATGTGAGTAAGAGAGCTACTTCCTTGGTGAGACCTATGCTTTAGGAGTATCAGTTTGACAGCTATGTGAAGAATGCATTGAAGAGGGAAAAGACTGGATACAGAGTAGTCACTATTAGCAGGTGGCTACTGCCATAGTCCAGACAAAAGGCAATGAAGGCCCGAACTAGGAAAAATGTATATCAGTAAAGAGAAGACAAAGAATCTGGGATATTGTGGAGGAAGAATCAACAAAACTTGACAAGTGATTTGATATGGATACTGAGGGAAAAGGAGAAAAGTAAAATGTCTTCAAAGTTTCAAACTTTTGACAGCTGTTTCACAGTGGTATTTTCGGAAGGCTTGATATTTATGCCAAAGTTACATGTAGTCATAATATACAGATATGCTAGAAAATATTTTCCCACCAGAAAATGAAAACTGTATTTACAATAATGAGGTAAAACGGTGAAGACCTGACTATTACAGTAGTTCCATTCTGAAACTAACTAGTTTTGTGACCTTGCACAAACCGCTCTTTCCAGGCTTTTATTTCTTTATCAGGAGGCTAGGTCAGATTTTTAAAGTTCCTTACTGCTCTAAAATTCAATGACATGCTTCATACTGTAGACTTTAAAAATGGAGTTTCTTGGTAGAATGAAAAAATTATAGGGATCTATGTGTTTTTTCATCCTGGTTCTGCCACGTATTACGTAGGTGACCTCCATGCCACTTCCGGGCTGTCTCCTGGCCCTGACATAGTTCTCTCTTGCCATCTTCCCCTCATCTCTTTCCCAGTGGACTGGGACTGTGTACTTCAACCCTAGGTCCTCTGACTCAGACAGTTGAACTTTTGTCCTATTTTGCATGTACCTAGGCCTCCAAACCATTTCCTATCTCCTCACCATGCTCTCTGCCCAGGCACTTGTTCCAAGTCCCCTTCCCCAAGTGTTTTCTTTACCCATTCGGCTATAAATTCCTTGAGAGAAAGGATGAGCGTGCTTCCTTGCTTAGCACCGAGACTGGCACACATGTGCTTAATTCTTTAACCGTCTATCATAACAATACAAAGAGTGTAATAGGAGTAAAAGGGAAAGCCAGACAAAATACTTTAGGAAAATGTTAGTTCCCTACAGCTATCTCTGTCATCCTTTAATCCTTCCACCCCTCTCAATATTTATTTTGTATATAAGTACATAATTGTATATAAGGAGAGGTGGTCGTGGCTGAACGTTTGTTGACTGATTTCAAATTCCAGGTCAATGGATTACATTGGACTAATGGTAACAAAGTCTAAGGGAGTCACAATCAGAACGTATGCTCCTAGAGGACAGGGATTTTTTTTCTTGGCGTTTTCTTTGCATTATCAGCACTCAGCACCACAGGATTAGCAGAGAGTAGGCATTCAATAAATCCTTGCTGATTGACTGAGGGGAGCGCTCTACCTGAAATTCCCTTCCACATATAAATCAATATCTGCTATGTGCTGAGGTCACAAAGACAAAGATGAAACGGAGACATCACGGATGTTCGATTTAGAGCGAAGGGACCTGAGTTGAAATTTTGGTTCTTCTTGCTACTTACGTGACAAACACTGGGCAGTGACTTAACCTCTCTGGACTTCCTGTAAACTCACCTGTAAAATGAGGAGTGTTAGGCTGGATGGTTAAGGACCTGTGAAGTTCCTTCCAGCTTTAAAGCTAAGAACCTGATCAGTTTCAGCCTTCAAGAAGTTTATATTCTACTGAAAGGGACAAGATATGTACATACATAAAATCCTATTATCTCTATCATCTACTACAGGAGAGAAGTACTAATATCTGAACCAGATGTGCTTGAGGTCAATCTTATCCCTGATGTTAATTCTGTCTAATCCCATGAACAAATGTGTGGAGCCTTGCTCCCTCTTTAATGGCAGCAGATAGATCCTGGGACAAGCAAGAATGGCCTTTAATAATGTAATAATCCACAAATAAGTACATGAGACTTCATTGTATTTATCATTTTTCATTAGCATTTTCCCTTGAGATATAAACCAAAAAGCAGACCTTCTATCTATCACTCCACAGCCAATGATGATGCACAAAATTCCTACTGAAAGCTGCAGTGACAGAGGCTATCTACTATTCTGTGAAGTGTTGGAGTCATTAGATTGTGAAGTTTCCTAGTGTAATGTCTAAATTCCATTAAGGGTCTGTTGTTATATGGAGTTAAGTAGCAGGTACAGATATATGCCACTCTATTAAAGAGATAGATAAAAACTGTATATAACATTAGTCCAAAGAGAAGGTAAACTGCACCTCCTGCCCCACCTTAACCTGGCTGGAATAAATTTGAATGTGGTTTATCAGGGCTTATTTTTTTTTCCTTTCAAAGAGACCTCAGATTAGGGGCATGTTATAATTCAATATACTGTACTATATGTAGAACATGGTAGTTAAGGGCATTCTGGGAAAGTGAAAAATTCACTGAACTTATCTTTTGTATGTATATACATACACATATATACACACAACTCAGGTGCAGATTTACAAGGTACATGTTTGCTTTTATAAAGCACAGGTAAAAACTACTTCTACAGATTCAACAAAATAATAGTCTACATTCAAAATACAAAGTAACATACAATATAATAGTAACATGATTATTTTCCTGATTTGGCGAGAATTCACAGAAAAAGTTACCAACACAACAAAAGAGGTAATTCTTATTATATCAAAAAGGAGTAAAATAATTTGCCAGTGATGTTTTAATCACCCACCTACCTCTGCAGATCACTTGCTTTGATACTTAAGGTAATCTTCACCCATTAGAATATAAGGTTCCTTCAGAACGAGGACCATCTTATTTTTGTTTCTGCATTCCCAGGGCCTGGCATATATTAAGTGCTTAATAAATGCACTAGCTTATTAATTCTCAAGAGGTGCATTCCCACAAATTTGTTTCTCTAGTACAGAAATGCATTGTTCATTTTGTCTTTTCAAGTCATATTCATTAGCCCCATTTAGTAACAAGCCCAAAGTTCTTCAGGTGAAAGTGAAAAGTGACATGGAACTGAACACTGACAGTGATTAAAAATCAAAACCCCATTATAATACACATATTTTTATTACATTATATACACATTGCAGGTAGCACCAGAAAAATCTCACAATTTTAACATGTATTTTAAAAAATCTATATAGGTGAAATTTGCACTTCTTAATTATGAACGTCATGGAAATGTTCACCCTTCATTAACATATCCTAACACACACATGAACTTTTATAAAGATTATACAAAAACAAAGAAGGAATGTAATAGCTGGAGGACTAGAGATCCTACGTATGACTAGGATGAGCCAACACAGTATAAATACCAATACTTCTATGCATCAATTTAAGAGTTGTGGTCATTTCATAGAACTTGATACAATCATCAAATGTGTAAAAATTGTACAGAACCATCAAATGGCAGTGAATTCAGTGATGTTAGCTTACCACAGTGCCCTGACTGGCACATAGTAAGCACTTAATACATCATTACTAACTAACTGATGTGAATGTTCTCTCTAAAGACAGACTGTAGTCCATCCATGCCTGCTCCTATCCTTCTGTAAGTTCACCACAGGGGTTTGCCCCAACATAGTGGGGGGCCTTCTTGATTTTTTCTGATACTGTAAGCATACCAATGAAGCACATGAAGCTGGACAGTCAACTGGAAAGTCACTGAATTAAATAGTATAAGAAAACACAAGTTAAACATGTAGTTATCTCAGTGGTGAAAGCAAATTATCTCAATATTAAAAGAAACATGTTAAGGTCTCAAACATGCTGGGTAGATACTTTATAGAAAAGTCACAGAATAAGATCAGATAAGGTGACATCTGATGAGATCAAATCTGTATGAACTTACTGAAGTGAAGGTGGAAGGATAAATATCAAACAAATGAAGTTACTGAAAAAAAATCAATGCAATTAAAAAATGTATAATGAAAACCAAAAATTTATTAAACAATTTAAAATGAAAAAAGACTGGTGAAAATAGTAAATCTGGCATCTAGATATAAGCAACTGATAAAAATAAAACCCATTCTCAGGAGGATATATGATAAAAAAATATATATAAGCCCAAATTGTAGGTAACTAAAAAATTGTTTATCTTTTCTAATCACCAGATATGCAAATTATAGCACTGGAGCAATAACACAGTACAACAAACACAATCAAAAATAAAAATGGTGACAAAACTCAGCAGTGGTAGAGCTTCAGAAAAACAGGGATGCCACTACACGGCTGACAGAAGAGTAAAAGCAATTCAATTTAAAGACCAGAAATGCCTGTCGTAGGCACTGGGGATAAAGATTTAAAAAATCATATTCTGTAGCCTAAAGAAGCTTTAAACTAGAAAAAACATTTTGATGTGTAATCTGGCAATAAGAATGACTGGTGAAAATTAATCATACTCTTTGACCCAAGTAACCTGTTATTAAAAATATAAAAATCAGAATCAGAAATGATTGGAAAAGACTTCAAAAATCCATTCATTGATGCTTTAGTTCACCGAATCTCAAGAGGTCAACTAGCCCAAAACATACCTGAACAAAAATCTCTTCAGTAACAATCATAACAAAAAAGTCTCTACTTGAAGACCTCAAGTGACAGCTATAATTCCTTAAATATCATCCCATTCTACTTCTAGATAGCAGCTAGGATATTTTTCCTTAAATTCAGTCAAGCTCTCTGTCTCTCTCCCCTAGCATATTGTAATAAACAAACAAATCATACATCCAACAGTTGATGAAACGTTCAAATGTAATAGAATAGAACTTTGCCATTAAAAATAGACTTTTGTTGTTCAGTCTTTTCCAACTCTTCATGACCCCATTTGGAGTTTTCTTGGCAAAGATGCTAAAGTGATTTTCCTTTTCCTTCTCCACCTCATTTTACAGATGAGGAAATTGAGGCAAACAGGATTAAGTGATCTGCCCAGGGTCATACAGCTAGTAAGGGTCCGAGGTCAGGTTGAACTCACATCTTCCTAACTCCAGGTTCAGTTGTTCTATCTACTGTACCACCTAGGCTGCCCTACTAAAAATGGTAAATAAATATAAATATGAAAAGATAAAGTAGAGGAAATAGAAGAACAATCTCTACACTATGAATTTTTTGAAACTACAATGGAAAAAGATGAGTGGACAAGTCATTAGTGTTATTAATGTATAATGAAAATTCTTGAGCAGGAAGATGACATGATTAGATTTGTCATTTACAAATATCAATTTGGCAGCTAGTTGGATGAGGTAGGGGTGGGGGTGACACCGAGTAGGAGAGACTAGAATGGAAGTAGAGAAGCCAAGTAGAAATCTGTGGCTAGGTGGGGAATGATGAAGTACTGAACTTGGGTGGTGGTTGGTGATTAGAGAAAAAGGATGAACTCACAATGGTAAAGGCATGATATGAGAGAGAAAAGGCTGTGAACCTGAGTGATTTTACTCATTATTCCTTATCAACCATACAAACTCTTTAAGTACTTTCCTCACAACATGAATCATCATTTCCATTTTATAGAGGTGGAATAGAGACTGAAGTGAAGTGACTTGTCCAAGATCACACAGATAATAAATCTCAATTGGGAACCAAACCAAAATCTTCCTACTCCAAATCAAGAAATATTTTTATTATACCACAATGCTGCTGCTTATGCATGGTGTTGGATGGAGGAGTCCCCAGGATGTCAGGTAAAAGTGACTGATCTTTATGCAGCAGGCAGTAAGTAGCTACTGAAGTGGAAGACATCTACATAAGAAGACTCTCACAGTGGTGTGAAGACAGACTAGAGGGAAACAACAGAAAAAGAAGCAGCTATTTAAAAGCTTTTACAGTAGTCAGGTAGATGCCTGCGAGGTTCCATACTAGGGAGAGAACAGACAAGTTCTATGTGAGATATTACAAAGGTGGAACCAACTGGACTTGATAACCAATTGGCTGAGAGGTGGGAGGGAAGAATCTAAGGTGTCATATCAAGATTTCATATATGGCACCACAATTCATCTTTAGTTTTCATGGCTTCTTTCAAGGCTTTCAGTTCAAGTCCCATTTTCTGCAGGAGGATAACCCTTGACTCTCCAACCCCCCAGCTGCTAGAATCCTATTTATTTAATATTTTGCTTTTTTATGGAATTAGTTTACTACTCTTTATTAGAGTTAGAATGTGGGAACACTGATTTGGTGTTGTGTCTAAATTCAGTAGCATAAGGATGTCTTAATTTTTACCATGTTCTTCTTTTCATGTTTTATTATTATTTGTTTGCAAATTATAACTAGAAATTTATTGGATTTTGTCCATGTCAAATTATTTTAATTTATTGGATTGACTTCAGTTGAAATTGGAAAAAAAATTATTTTTAAGGGCCCCAGATACAAAATACTGAAGGAGAGTGATGTGTTAGGTACCACTGGACTAATGTGAAGAATTAAAGATACCACAGAGAATGTAAAGCCCCTTTAAGATATAATCAAAGGCATATTTAAAATCAATAACTAGCACTGTTTGCAATGTAGAAAGATTAGAAGTTTTGTACCCTAGCACAAAGAAGTAAACCAAGAATGTACCACTTCTATTATTTAGTACAGTTCTAGAAATGTTAGCTTTTAGCCCAAAGATGAGAAAAAAAAATCAAAAGTATAAACGTTAGTACAGACAAAAAACTCTCTATCTACATGGGAAGTACATTTAGAACATAACGATGAACAAAGAAAATCACAGAGAATCAGTGAAAAACTCATTAAGATAATAGCAAGGCTGCATGATTCAAAACCAATCCACAAAAAATTATCAGCATTTCCATATAAGACAAACATAAATGAGAAAAAATGTATTAAAATCCATTTAAAACATCAAAAACTATGTGTTAACCAAGCCAGATACAGACATGGTTTATATAAATATGACTACAAAACACTCCTGATAGAAATAAAGACATACTTAAATAATACTTAAATATATACACACATATATTCCTATACGTATACTCCACAGTTCATGGCCTATACTATTATAATAAATATGATATTACTACCTATATTAATCTATGGAATTAGACCTACACCAAGTTACTTAAGGGATTTTTTTTTTGAAAGAATGACAAGGTAACAAAATCAATTTGCAAGAATAAAATATCTAGAATGTCAAAGAAAATAATGAGATAAAACTATGATTAAGGATGGAAAGCTTTATCAGACCTCAAAGTAGATTATAAAGCAGTAGGCATAAAAACTATATGATAGTGATTAAAAAAATTAAAGTAGACCAGCGGAACAAATTTAAGAGAAACAAGAAGCAACAGTCCACTGTCTGACAAACCCACAAACAGAAATTAGTGGAGAAAGACTCGCTTTTCTGACAAGAATTGCTAGGAAAAATGTTGAGAATTTTGGCAGAAATTAGGATTACACCAATTTCTTATACCAAATACCACAACAGAATCAAAATGGGTGAGTCAAATTACATCATTAAAAAATTAGGAGATAACAAGATCAGGAATCTTTCATAATTATGGCTTTCCTTCTTACAAAGGAAAGAGGAAATTATCAAAGATAAAGTAGACATTTTAGACACATAAAATTAAAAAGCTTTTGCATGAATAAAATCAACAAAGATGGAATTAAAGGAGAAATGGTAAAATGGGGGAAAATACTTGCAGTACAGCATCACAAAACCATACAGGGAAGTTGACACAAAGTATATAACAAGAAGTCATTCATGGCTAAGTGGTCAAAGCGGAGAGTGACTTTTAAAATAAGATGTTAACTATGAATGACTATCTGCTCCAAATCCTCAAATTAAAACAACTCCAACCTCACTCAGCTTTCACCTTATTCCATGCAAAATGGCAAAGATGAAAAATAAATGAGAACAGTCGGTACGAGCAGGGATACGGGAAGACAGGCATACTGGTGTACTGTTGGTAGAGATGCAAGGCAGTCTAACTGCTGAATTTCAATTGGAATTATGAAAAATTTAAAAAAAACCTATCCATTGACCTTGCAATCCAGCTACTAGGCATATACTTAACAGAATTAACATACAGAAACAAAGGTCCAATTTTCAGAGCAGTATTCTTTGTGGAGCAACACCCACTGATGAAGAATGGCTGAAAAAACCATGATAGATAAATACAACAGAATATTGTTACTGAATTGGAAATAATGAAATACTGAATAAGAAATAAAAATGAGGAAACAGGAAGGTTTATATGAACCGTATACAGAAATACGAAACCAAGAGAACACAAGGAATTCTTAAAACAACATAAATAAAAAGGTAACTAATGAAGTTGAAGTCTAATGGAAAAATCAATGAATAAACTCTGGATAAATGACAATGAAACAGGACTCTTTCACAGCAGAGATGGAGGTTTGCCAGGACAGAATATGACATGGTATGTCATATGATTAATATAATATAAATACACAGTCCAAGTTTCTGTATTGGATGTTTTTAATTCTTTTTCTTTATCATAAATGAATTTAGATCAATGTGTGTGTAATAAAAATTGACATAAAGACATCAAAAATTTTTTTAACAAAACAAAAACAAATTTAAAAAAAGAGATAGTGAGGACCTAAACTAGGGTATATTAAACAGAAAGAAGGGGTAGAGAAGTAAAAGTAGTAGTAGAATTAACAAGATCTGGCAACTGATTATACTTATGTTTGGAGGTGGGGATGGGAGTAGAAGAATCGAAGATCACTGATATTTTGAGGCTGAGTATCTAAGACAATGTGATATTTTTGCTTGAAATATTTTGCTTGAAAATGAGCAGCAAAAAATGAATCTTCTTTCCTTTGGGAAGTAAACATAATAAACTTGATTTCAGAAACAGTTTAAAGAGGCAACAGCAAGATATTCAAGTGTAGAAATCTATTAAGTATCTGAAAATATATGACTGGGCCTCAAGATAAAATTTAGGACAAGAAATAAGGATTTTGAGAGTGATATACAAAGAAACAATAACAGAAGCTGTGAAAGTAGATGAGATCAATGTGATACTATGAACATATAGAGAAAAGTTTATGGGGGGAAAAAAATCTGAGTGGTTTATTCACAGGCAATAAATTGAAAAAGAACAAATGGAGACTATTACGGAAATTCAACCTAGCACAGTGTCAAAAAAGTCAAGGGCAAAAAGAAAGAAAGCTAGAGTTAAAGGGCCTGAGTTCAAATCTGTTTTTCCACTTGTTACATGTTTGTGATCTTAAATCTCCCTGGGCCTTAGCTTAATTAGACAGCCCTTTAAGTTCTTTTCCAGTTCTAAATCAATGATCCTAATTAAAAGGTAAGTCAGTAGTGTCATATATTGCATTAGGTCCAGAAAAATACTAATAAAGAAAATGGACCATCAATGTTTAGACCACTGTAGAAATGACTTCAGAAAGAAGTTTTCTCTTTCCATAAGTAATTGGCCAATGAGTGACATTTTAAGAATGAGATTTATTTTGTTTTCAAATTGCAGAATGGTTTCATTAAAATGCAAATTAAAACAACTCTGAAATACCACTTCACAGCAACCAGACTGGCTAACATGACAAAAAAGGAAAATGATAAATGTTGGAAAGGATATGGGAAAACTGGGATACTAATGCACTGTTGGTAGAGTTGTGAAGTAATCCAACCATTCTAGAGAGCAATTTGCAACTATGCCCAAATGGCAACCAAACTGCATATATCCTCTAATCCCACAATACCACCACTAAGTCTTTATCCCAAAGAGATCACAAAAAAGGGAAAAGGACCCATGTACAAAAATATATATATAGCAGCCTTATTTGTGCTGGCAAAATATTGGAAATTGAGGGATATTCAGTAATTGGGGAATGGCTGAATAAGTTGTGGTATATGAATGTAATGGAATACCATTGCTCAATGAGAAATGAAAGATAGATTTACCTAGAAGGACTTGTATGAACTGATGCAAAGTGAAATGAGCAGAACCAGGAAAACCCTGTACATAGTATCAGTCACACTGTGACTATGAATGACTCAGTTCTTCTCAGCAACACAAAGATCCAAGACAAGCACTCAGGAAGGAAAATGCTATCCATATCCAGATAAAGAACTAATGGCCTCTGAATGCACACTGAAGCATATTTTTTTTTACCTACTATATTCTTTCTGTTTTTTTTTTCCTTTTGAACTGTTTCTTCTTTCACAACTGTGACAAATATGGGGTTTTACATGATAGCACATTTTAAACTATATCAAAGTGCCTACCATTTTCAGAAGGAGGCGGGAGAAAAATTTAGAACTCAAAATCTTGTAAAAATGAATGCTAAAAAATTTCTTGATATATAGTTGGGGAAAAAAATAAAATACTATTCAAATTGTGGCTTCAATATGTATAAGGTGATAAAAAAAAATTTTTATCAAACATTTACAAGGACTTATTGTGTACCAGACACTGTGCTGGTAATACAAAGAAAAAGAAAAAAATAGTTCCTGCCCTCAAGAAACTTAAAGGAAGAGAACCTTAGAGGGAAAGAGCTAGCAGCCAGAAAGACCACAAAAAGCCTCCTGAAGAAAGTGCCATTCAAGTGAAATCCTGTATCTCTCAAGAGGATGTGGCCAAAATCTGAAGAAAATACTTTTTGAGTCCATTACATCGTTATAGAAATAAACAAGATTTTGAAGAGACCAAATCCTGAGCTTTATAGACATATAAATTTAAAGCTATTTTATTAAAACTACAAACAGGGAGTCTATTAAGTATTTCCCGTTCAGTAACTCTTATTGTTAAAATGGAAAGAAAGCAACATTTAATTTCAAAGATATTCAACAAATACGTTCTCACGAGTCTTTGTTTCTTACTCTCTTTAAGGATACTAACCTATGAAATGTTTAATATATACTCCTGTACAAATTTATTTTTATGAGGTCTATAAAAACAATATAATAATTGAGTTAACTTCAAATAATGTTTCATTAGTTTACAACTTCAGTGAGATGAAGATACACACATATTTCTGCTTTCAAAACATTAGCATGATTTTTCTTAAAAATTAAAAATTTTTCTCAATTGAAAAAGCTTTTAAGTTTTGTTTTATTTTTTAAAAGAGCAGACTTGACTAGTATTTACTGCCTTCTAATTTTGCTGCCAGGTTTGGACCGGTTGTATAATGAAAGTTAATTATATTAAGTGTCATATGGTTCTGTTACACAGTAGTTGAATTAAAGATGTTTTTGCAAAAGACCAGACATATAACAACTGTTCGAGACAGTACATTTTACTAGGAAGTGATGCAACATTAATTTTCTATAAACAAATGCCATTTATGCTTACAGTAATAATGTACTATATGTGACAATGATTTTTACAATGATCTTTGTGCCTAGGTAATTTCTACCATTCATTGCATAAAAATTATCACAAGAAAATTACAAAAGAGGGCAGGGCAGGTCTTTGAGGCATCATATGCCAAGACTTGAAGCAGACTCTCTGGAGCTCCTACCTGCCCTACTCCTTGTACTTGTGCTACCATGATTGAAAGGTAGAAAAAGGAGAAGTAATTTTACATTTGCAGTGTTACAAGAAAAAAAAAGCTACTCCCTTTTCTATTTAACTTTTTGGAAAGTTAGGTTACAGAACCTAGGGCCAGGGATAGATTTCAGGGGGGTCTATACCCTTGAATGGGGTGAAAATTTATATTTTTATTTCCATAAACCTTTGGCTTCCTTTATACTCATATATTTTATTCATTTAAAGACATTATTCTGATAAGGGGTCTATAAACACTACTAGACTGTCAAAAGAATCCACCATACAAAAAAAGGTTAAGAGCCCCTAGGTTAAAGTATACATAATAGGCACTCAAATATTTTATATTATTGATGTGCTTTTGTTTGATAAAATCTATTTTATAAGCCATCTTAATAATCAAATGTGTTTTAGAATCAATCCACAAACATACATTAGATGCCCACTGTGCATAGAGGACTCTTAGGCACTGCAGAAGGTACAACAAATGATCCGCCATCAAAGCATTTTCATTATGAGAAGGATAAGGCCACAAAACAAGTGTCATGTAACGTTGTGTATCAGAAAACTAAAAGACAAAATTCAGGAGGAGGAGACTTTCCCAATCAGGCAGAACCAGGAAAAGACTTCTGGAGCAACAGGTATTGAATTCTAGGCTCCTAGAAAGTAGAAAGCTTTGTTTTTATCTTTACATTCACAATGTCCAAGACAGCACACTGCACTTAGAGAGACATTTAAGGTCTGAATTGAATTTATTGAAAGAGAAGAGGAAGGAGAACGTTTAAGAAATAAAGAACATCCTAAACGAGGACAGAAGGATTACCGTCTACGGGGTCACAAGGAGTCAGACACAACTGACCAACAACAATCATGGGCATGGGGATGGGAGAGCAAAGAGTTGTCCAGTTTGGCTGAGCTGCAATTACAGAGGAGTAAAATGAGAAAGGGTGGATAAGGAAGGAGAAGGCAGGTTAAGAAAAGCCCTGCCTGCCAGAAAAAAGCTTGTTGAGTTGATAATTTTATATACTGTAGTCTTATTTTGTTTCTGATCATCTGACCATCATTCCAAAATCAAAGAAATAAAAAGAAATAAACAAATCCCATACAGAAAAGTCAAATATTATAGAGATGTCAAATTACTAATCCACTATCGCTGTGAAAACTCACAGCAAAACTCCTAAGTGTTGCCAGTAATTAGGAAATGCTTAACAAAATAAATAATAACATAATACAACATATACAATGTAAATGTGTGTGTTTTTTTAAGTCAATAGACAGTGGTCAGAGGGATCCCTTTTAATCATGAGTCTGAGACCAGTGTTCTAAAGGAGACCACTCACCTAATACTACCTGAAGATCCAATATCATCACCATATGGATAGTCCCATTTTGGGAAAGGTAGTGGAGAAAAAGAGGGAGAGAGGTGAGGAGGGGAGAGGGGGAGAGAGAGAGGGAGAGACAGTAGCTTCACACAATTCTAAACTGCCAAAACTAACTCCTTTCCTACCACCACATTCCAAAAAACCCTTTTTACACAACTTCCACTTGCCACCCCAACAACTTCCAGTCAAATGATCAAAACCCTAAATTAATTATTTTATGGTTGCAAACTCTGGAGAAGTATGAAAAAAAGATCACACTTTCGGGATTTTGGAGTGTAAGGGAAAAACTAGTAAGGGTAATGTAGACTGAGGAAAATAACATAAGGTATTTGTCATATTTTAATTATAACCCTAAAACAAGCTTAAAATAAAGTAAAAGTGGTTATTATGCCCCAGATATCAAGCAAACTTGCAGTGAAGGATATAATAAGTCTATTTTCTGAAAAGACACAGTACAGAATATTTGAGTTCTTAAATACTGGACAAGCCCAAGATGTCTTTAAGAGTGTTAATAAGTATTTTTCTATTTTGAATGGAGACTAGTCTACAAAACTGTTTTAAAGAAACATCGAGGTTCTAAATGATTTAGCCAGTGCAGTCAGAACTGGTACTCTTCATCCTTCATTTTTGGGAATAACTCCAATATGGACCAAGACTGAAGAAAAATTAGATTGTATTAGATGTACTAGACTATTTCCTTAAGAAAAGTTCACTATAATCAGAGCAACAACTCACTGTTAACACAGCTACCAATCTAGAATTAGAAATATTTCTTGTAACAAGAATCTGCTGTAAACTTATTTCTGTAAAGGAATTACATGTTTTAATATGTATATTAATATTTGATTCAAGGTTAAATTTTTTAACACAGATACTTACAAATTTTATAAAACACTGAGGCTATAGTGAAAAACCATTTATCAGTTCACATATTTTGGGAAGCTTAAAGAATCATCTCTGTAGTTCAAGAAAGAAACAAATTGCTGAACTGTCAAGGTAATTACCTCAGTCTCAGCCTTTGATTTTGCATGAGGTCTTGCCCAAAGTACACTGGACTGGAAACTAAAATTGGGACTTATAGAGCAAAGGGGTCAGGCAATTAGGAGATGCGGTGGATAGTTCACCCAGTCTGGAGTTTAGCAGAATCTGAGTTCAAATCCAACCTCAGACTGTGTGTCTAGCTGTGTGACCCTGGGCTAAGCAAGCCACTTAACCCCCATTTGCCTTAGTTCTTCATCTATAAAATAGGGACACAGTGAAGAAGGAAATGACAAACTACTCCAATCTCTTTGCCAAGAAAACCTCATGGACAAAGTCCATGCGGTCATGTAGAACAAGACACAAGTAAATGACTAAACAACAAGGCAAAGGCTTTATTAGGCATGTGGATGGAAAACGTAAAGTTACAGTAACTAAAACCTACAACTTTGTTAGCAAGCTGCTCAATATTTAGTTATCTTTGCCTACAAAACTACAAACAGCATATACTTTGATTTAATGATTCATCAACTTTTACTAATCCAGTATACCTAGAAATGACCCTTAGGGTCACTGATCTCACAAACAAGTGTCATGACTATATTTTAAATAAACAAGAGCAATGTAAAGTGAATTAGAAATTAATCTTATAAACTAAAATTGTTGATTATGACCCTTTTACTGAAGCAAAGCCTAAAAGTCTAAATCATTAACCAATGAATTTTCTTTATTCTTGCTTCCTGGTCAGCTGAGTAGGTATCCAGTATTACAAGCAAAGTTAGATGTATAGGTTTAGACTGTCTATGAGTGTAACTGGTAATGCAGGAAATACTACCGTCACAGATTTTCTCATCTTTCTTTCCATAACCAATGCCAAGATGTTCTTCCGTTTTCCAACAAAACCAATTCATACTAAAAAACTAAGGAATGACTAGGTTCCTATAGCTAAAAACTTACATTTTGATCTTGAAGGCTATTAACCACAAAAACTTGCAATGTTTCTAAAAATAAATATAAAACAAGTTAACCTTGAAATGAGGTAACAGTAACATTTGCTTCTTCATATTTCATACAAAGGAAACCAAGTATACTTGAGATGGGATATGTCAAACAGCAAATAAAAACTTCTAATATAACAAAAAACTTGTCTTTACAAAGTGTTTTTAAGTTGGACATACAACTTACGTATTTAAACATTTACGTACCACATGGCAAAGAAATAATAGCAATAGCAGCATCTCATATTAGAAAAAATGATGGACCTGAATTTAATCCTGACTTTTAACATTTACTGACTGTAGAGAAGTTGCAACCTCTATGTGCCTTAGTTTCCATATCAGTAAAATGGGGCTAATAATAATGTAATAATGATACTAATACTAAAAATGTAGTATCATAAATCACAGTTGCTTTGAATATCAAATCCAAGAATGTGCATAAAACATTTCTCAAACTTTAAAGTGCGATTATAACCATTAACTATTGTTATGATAAGAAGCATCATGGAACAGTGGAGAGTGGAGCTGACCTTGGAGCCAGGAAGTGCTGAGTTCAAGTCTGACTTCTGCCTCCCCACTCCCTACCCCCAGGCTGTGTGAACCTCTCAGTGCTCCAGGCAGCAATCTATCACTCTAAGATGCAGAAAACATGCTAACTTGCCATGCTAAAGTGAGTTTCTTGATCTAGGAGTTCCTTACAGCAAAGAAACCACAGGTGCAATCCCACCTCCTTTTTCAGTGTAACTTCACATTACTACCTACCACATCACTCTCCTTCAGTATTTTGTATTTAGGGTCCTTAAAAATAAAAAATTTTCAAATTCCAATTAAAATTAATCCAATAAATTTAAATAATTTGACACAGAACAAAATCTACTAACTTTCGGGTTATAATATAATTTGTGAATAAATACTAATAATGATAAAAAACATCCTACTACTACTAAATTTAGACACAACACCGAATCAGTGTTCCCACATTCTAACTCTAATAAAAAGTAGTATATTAACTGCATATTAAAGCACAATATTCAATAAAAAGCATACCTGATACACGACACAACCAAGAAAAAATGATGCCATTGTCTCTTGGAGACAACATTTAATTTGAAAGAAGAGTACTACATTAAGGGAAATGCATGGGTACACGTACACACACACACATACACACACACACACACACAGATATAAACTTCAAGTACTGGATTTTCCCTCTGGTTTCACTGTTCAAGTTTTTGTAAACACTTTCTAATTAGCAGTAGTATATGAATGTAAATTCATTACATTTTCCTAATAATAAGATAAGAACACTTTACTCCTCTTATTTATAAATTATATATTCTTGTAATATTTTCATATCTTTCTCACTCAAGACTGAAAAGTATAACTTTTCTTAAGGTTTCAAAACTTTAAACATTAATGTTAAATTAATTCATTTATTCCCTATGCTCCTCACTGCTTATTATTCTTTAACCTATTTTTTCTTCAAAATTTCACTATATATTGCCATTTCTTGAATTTTATGTCTATCAGTTCAGTGCATCCAAAATGAGCTCAAGGTATACTAGAGATGGCTTTTAAAAACTCGATATTTACCATTCAGAAACATTATCCATGTGACAAAATCTAAACTACAGCAATACTGCCTAAAAGTATTTTGTTGCATTTCCTCTCATAGCTAAAGAAATGGAGAATCCAAGTAGTAAATCAGTATCTTTTAAGTTTTCATCCTGGTACATACTATATGGGAAATGTTACATTTACTATATGGGAAATGTTACATTTGTTTAAGCTTAGAATTTATACCCACTTTTGTAGTTCTCAATTTTAAAAACATAAGATCCTAATAGCATCAAGATAGTTAATATCTTATTTGCTTCCTAAGTCAAGTATTGATTAGGCATAAAAATTTAACGTTACACACAGGTTGTACATAATTTGTTTCCTCCACCTTCCCACCCCCAATCCTCTGAGTAACATTAAGAGAGGTTCAAATGAACAGTCACCTTACAACAAAAATGCAACATACTTTCAATCTAGATGCAAACAAGTTAAGGACACTGGAATGATGTGGAAGTAAACTTAGAAATTTGGTCTGTATACCATCGGAGAGAAGTATCAAGGGCTCATGAACTGGAAGGAGAAAAAAAATGTATCTTTACTTTCACTAACCTTCAGTTTCTTTTATAGTCCTTTGTATTTTATTTTATGCAATTTAAAATATCCTAGCATACTGCTTACTTTCTCAATGGGTGGGGGAGGGACTGGAAGGAGGGAGAGAATTTGGAACTCAAAATGCAAAAAAAAAGAATGCAATAAATAAAGAAATAAAGGGTGGGTTTTTCCCTAAGAGGAGGTCCTGCTGGCTTCACTAGATTGCCAAAGGGTCTACCTTCCTTTATAATCCTCTGTGTTTTATTTTATGCATTTAAAAATGTTACTGCTTACTTTGCCAATTGGTAGGGCACAGAATTTAGGATTTAATTTTTTAAAAAACGAACATTAAAAATAAATAATCAGATTCAAAGAGATTATTTTGAGAAGGAGTTCCACTGGTTTTATCAGACTGCCAAAGAGTTTAGTTTCCTTTATAATCTTTTGTACCTTATTATATGCATTTAAAAATATCCTATCATATTGCTGGACCTCTCAATGGGTGGGGGAGGAACCGCAGGGACTGAGAGAATCTGGAACTCAATTTAAAACAAATGAATTAATTTAATTTTCCAGAGAAGTCCCATTGGCTTCACCAAATTGCTAAAGGGGCCCAGGACACTAAAAGGCCTGGATCCTAAAAACCGTTAATAAGATCTAAAAAACACAAGTCACCTACATCACCCAGTAGTCAGTGGGGAATGAGAAACAACACCACTGGGGCTTACTCAGGCATGCTTTCCCAACACACAACACACAAAATAGGCGCTTAATAAATGCCAGCTGATTGACACGCAGGGTGCTTAATCCATGCTAGCTGACTGATCGACTTGGTAGGCGTCCGACGGACTTCAGTCAGTTGACCTCTTTTTTCAGTCCATAAGCATTTATGGAGCGCCTACTAGGTGCTAAGCGAAGGGCACACAAAGAAAGGCTAAAGAAAGTTCCGGCCCTCGAGGAGCCCCCTGTCCCCAGTGCAGCCAGCAGACAGGCAAGCGATGGAGCGAACAAATTGGGGGATCGAGGCAGGGCTTCCTGAGTCAGGCTCCAGCTCTGCTCGCACCCTGTGCAGCGAGTGGTGGCTCTCCCTCCCCGGTGGGTAAACAACCCCTGCGTGCCCCGCTTCCCGGGGTCGGATAAACGCGAGGAAAAATGAAAGTGGGAGCAGCACCGAGCTTCCGGATCGGACAGCACCGGGCCGGGGGGACGTTCCCGCTCCTCCTCGTCCTCCAGCTCGGGAGACGTCTCCAGGCCGAGCAGGCAGCGGGCTGCGATCGCCGTCCTCCAAGGGCCTGGCGCCAGAGACGGGCAGGTCCCCCCCACCCCGGCCCGCGAGGGCGGGGGGCGCCCTTTGTGCCCGGCGGGGGGCGGGGGGCGGGGAGCGGGGCCGAGCGGAGGCCCGGGCGGGCGCGGCCTCGCTTACCTGCAGCTCGGTGAGCAGGATCTCCCCCCGCTCCGTGTTGGACGCCATGGCGCTCGGCTCGGGGCCCGGACGCCGCCGCCGCCGCCGCTCGCGGAGGGAGGAGGCGAGGAGAGGCGGCCGGCGGGCTAAGGCGAGGAAGGCTTCATGGAGAGGCGGCCCCGACTCGAGGCGCTTATTCCGCCCGCCGCATCGGAGGCGCAGCCCGGCCGGCCGCGAAGGGCCCGGCGGCGGCTCCGGCCGCGAAGGCTGGAGGTGGGGGGGTGAGTCGGGGTGGCGGCCGCCGCCGAAGCTGGGCTCGGCTCGGCCCCGCCGCTCCCGCCGCCGCCGCCGCTGCTCCCGCTCCTCCCGCTCCTCCTCCTCCTCCTCCTCAGAGCCAAGGCAGGAGGCGCCTCAGGTCCCTCGGTGCGGGGCGCTGCGGCCGCGGCTGCCGCTCCTCCTGTCGCACCATTTGGCTGTCAGCGCGTCGCAAAAGCGCCCTCGCTTGGCGGCTGCCGGAGCACGTGACGGGGCCCCGGGGCCGACGCCTCCCGCTCGGCTGGGGCGGTACCCGGAGTGGGGCGGGACAGAACGGGCGGGGCTTCCGGAGGGGGTGGGGGGAGGAAGAGACGGCTGGGGGACGACACGCCCCCTCGTCTCCGCCTACAACGGCCTGTAGCGTGGCGAGCCTGGGAGCTGGAGGGTCGAGGGCGGGGCCGCCTGGCCTCCTCCGGGAGACCCCGCGGCGGCGGCCGCTAATTTCTCCCACGTCGCGCTCTGTAGAGCGGCCTGCGCTTGGGCCCATTTTACAGATGAAGCCCTGTCACCAGCCGGCGGGGCCCCGTGAGCGCGCCCAGACCCTAGAGCGCCCTCCTCCTCTGGATGCCCTGGTTCTAAAGAAGACAACGGCTACCACCTACCAGAGGCCCTGGCCTAATCACCCCTCCCCCTACCCATGCTGCTGCTGCCCCCAGGAAGTTACTTTGTATTCATTCTTGCTTGTATACATAGTTACATGAGTAGCATGTAGGTAACATACATACCTAGGTAACGTGTTTAGGATAGAGCTCAGGGCTAGAGTCTGGAAGACTCAGACCCTTCCCAGCTGTGTCCCTGGGCAAGTCACATTACCGTTTGCCTCAGTTTCCTCATCTGTAAAATGAACTAAAAAGGGAAATAGCAAAACACTCCAATATTTTTGCCAAGAAAACCCCCAAATAGGAACTTGAAGAGTCAGACACGACTTAACAAATGTGAAACATTGTATATGACAGCGTATTTGTATTCATCATGTATATGTATGTATACATATATGTATATATTGTGTCTATCTTGCGTACAAGTGTGTGGAACATGACATATGACAGGGTACTTATAGTCATTATATCTGGTATACAGGGTATTGTTGACACTGGTTTGGGTATATATGTGGTACTACATTGTATTCATTGCTTTGTGTTATTTTGTATTTTTATGCATAGCTATTTATATACATGTATGTATATGCATACATGATATTGTATTTATATAAAACAGCATATATGACAGGGTATTTGTATTCATTATATATTTGGTGAATATAAATGGTAAATATAGGATATTTGTTCAATGTATATATAATATCTGTATTCATTTTGTGTTTTATACATGTATATACATATATAACATTTTATATAAAATATGGCACCTATAATAAGGTATTTGTACTCATATATATTTTATATGTGTGGTTTATATAGGATATTTGTTCACTATTGTGATAATATAGGTTGTTTGTTATTATATATACATATTTGATATGCATATATAGGGTATTTGTGTCTATTTTGTATATCCATGGCATATGCGTGTCTGTGTGTATATATGTGGCCTTTATATTCTTTTTATAAATATATTTAATATACACATACATGAATCCATATATGTGGTATGTGTTCATTTTGTGTATGTATTTGGTAAACATAGTACATGTGATGCACACACATAGTATTCCAAAAGTCTTAATGCCGTTTAAAACTATTAACACTTTGGAGACATCTCTATGGTGTGTTTATGTATTTGGCAGTCAGTTGCACAGTGCTGGACTTGGAGTCAGGAAGGCTTAAGTTCAAATTCTAAGCAAGTACCATAAGCACTCTTGGCCTCATCTCTTAAGGTAGAGAGAATAATAGCACCTGCCTCACAGGGTTGATGAAAGCTCAAAGGAGATCATGTAAAGTGCTTTGAAAATCTTAAAATGCTCTAGAAATGATGACTATTTTTGTTGTGTCTCCCCATCATAGAAGGTAAGCTCCTTGAGGGAAGGGATGTTTTCATTTTTGTCTTTGCTGGCATATACTCCTTAATAATTGCTTGCCTTTAGTTTTTGAATTATGAGAAGAAAAAGATGTTAGAAATGGCAAACAGCAGAGAAACAACTTTTCTTTGTATTGTAAACAGTTTTCTATTTGGGAACTTTTTTAAAAAAGCAAATTAAATGTGATGAGTTCTTACATTCAGAAGTGATAATTTGCTTTCATAGGATCATAAATTTCCAACTAAGAGTTTTATAGGCCATCTAGTCAAAGTCCCCTCATTTTACAGATGAGAAAACTGAAATCTTAGAAGGATGAACTGACTTACCCAAAAATACATGGAGAATAAATCCCAAATCCCCTAGGATTCAAACTCAGGTACTTTGGTTCCATGTTCAGTTTGGTGATCTTAGAGGTCATTCAATACAGGGGTCAGTTTACATTTATTTTAAAATGTAGAAACCATTCGTTTCTCAAATGGGGCAGGCCCTATTTGGCCCTTGGACAGAGTTTGCTGACTCCTGATTTACTAGAACATTTCATATATAAGGAAACTAAGGCCTATAGAGGAAAAGTAATTTTCCCCTGATTCCCCAGGAAAATAACAGGCAAAACAGGGATTGGAATCCAGATCCTTTGATGCTACATCCACTACACATTGTTGATCAGTCTTCAGTACTTGCATTTCAGTTATATTTTGTGTGTTCAATATGCATGTAAATTAATTTAATAAGTCTCTACTATGGGCCAGCCCTTTGCTAAGCACCAAAAATAAGGACTAAAGAGAAATAGTCACTGCTCGCAAAGTGCTTGCCCTCTCTTTGTTCCCCTCAGTCAGAACCTATTGTTTCACTAGAAAAGAGTTTTTGATGGATCTGAGAACTAGTTCAACCACCTTAGGAAGGAACTTGGAATTATGGTAAGAAAGTGACAAATGTACATACCCTTTGACCTAGAAATTCTATTGTTAATCACATACCCCTAAGGAAGTCACACACACACACACACACACACACACACACACACACTCTTATGTAAATTATTTTATAGGCAGAAATATTCTTGTAGTAGCAAAGAACTGGAAACAAAGATATTCATCAGTTAGGAAATGGTGAAACTATGGTATATATGCTTTTAATGGATTTAGTTTAAAACAAGAACACAGAGAAGCATAGGAAGATATGAACTGATACAAAATGAAATAAACAGAACCAGAAATACTATACTCATTGAATACAACAATATAAAGGGAAAGATACAGAACCAATGTATAATTGTAATGAAGAAGCCTGGCCCCAAAGAAGAGGTAAAAGAATGGTGATTCCTGCCTTCTTTGCAGAGGTTGGACACTGTGGATAGGAACATTATTTTTTGTAAAACTGTTCCTCTTTCCTCTCCCCCGCCACCTCCCCTTCTCTTTAAACTTCTTTGTTATAAGGTTTGGCTGTCTGGGTTAACAAACCCAGAACAAAATGTATTTATTGGGAAAGGAAAGTGAAACAGGAAAAAAAGCAATAAAAATCATAAAAACAAATTTAAAAACACCCTCTACAAAGAGCAACTTGTCTGTAATTTACAATGCTAGAGAGTTTCCTGGGACATTGAGAAATTCATCTTCATTAGGTATATGTTAGAGGCAACATTTGAATATAAGTCTTTCTTTACTACACTAGGCTATTTACATGCAAGGTTAGTGCTAGGCAGTGTTAACTTTTATTTTCCTTCAGTTGTGTCTAACTATTCCTGACCTGGTGAGCCACACTATGCCAATACTTGCTCATGGGGTTTTCTTGGCAAAGATTTTGGAGTGGTTTGCCATTTCCTTCTCTGGAGGATTGAGGCAAAGCATTTAAGTGACTTGCCCAGGAACACGTAGCTAGCAAGTTCACTGTAGGATAAATACAGGCATTTATGATTAGGTTTCAGCACAGTGTTAGGGTTTGATTTGTTAAGGTACTTGTCACAGTGATAGTAAATGCTATTTGAGTAGAGATTCACTGAGAAAAATGCACCAGCTAATTTACTTGCCATGATAACTAAGAAATTTAAAAGTTTAGCCTTGGCAAGTAGAAGACAGGTTCTGGCTTTGCTACTAATCAAATCAGATTATAACCGTAAAGTACTTTGCAAATCTTAAAATACTATATAAATGTCATTTATAAGCATTGTTAAAACTGTGACCCTCGGCATGTTATTTAACTGTCTTAGTTTTCTCATCAGTGAAATAGGAACAATAAAGTTTATTCTGCCTTTATTACAAGGTTTATCGTGATCAAATGAGATAATTTATGTGAAAACACTTTAATGTGGTACAAATGCAAATGTGTTCTTGTTCAAAGGGGAACTAGCAAATGAGGGCCCAGTCTGTAGAGTACATATGAATTTGCTCTTCTTGGTAGGTTATACAGAGCATACTTTGATATTCCCTGCTTAGATTGAATCTGACAAGTGGAACTTTGAGAGCTGGTTTCCAGCCATGACTGATGGATGAGTTGCTAGGGTGTGATAAGGAAGTCTTCTTATTGACTCATTCGGTGCTTAACTAGAATTGAGTTCTCCTACAAAAGGGATGACCTGTTGATCTCTTAGTCTTTTCTTCCTGTCCTAGAGCATGTCAAGAACTGGTGTGTACTGAATGATGGTGGAAAGGGTGGTTACTCCATCTCCTACCCATCCACTTTGTGCCTGAGTGCACATGTTGTTTACTCTTTTGTTTACTCATTCCTGATCTTAAGAGACTGATCATCCTGAAATGAGGCAGCAAACTTGTAAGTTTAGGAGATCCTGAAACTCCTTCTAAGAAATCAGAAATCACAATGACAGCTAAAGGTCTGTCTGCAGATGCTTTCCTATTTCAGCCAGTATTGGGCTCTGCTACAGAATCAGGTTCCCCACAGGACCTTTCTAAGTTAACAAGGTCAGTTGCCCTTAGCCCATCCCATCAGTGCACAAAAGTTCTTAACTTATCACCAGAAAAAGAGAAGAATTTCCAGAGATGGAATTGTCCAAAGACTTTTCATCATCACACCTTTCCAATCCCTCAGATACTTACGGCTGGGAACTGGCTCCCAAAATTCCAGGTGGATTGAAATCAGGGAAGATCTGGGCATACTCTATAAAACCTACCAAAAACATTAAATCCAAGTATTCTCCAAACACTAGGCCTTCTTTGGGCCCAGGCCATTACACAAGGAAGATATTTGGTGAGATGATATCATTTAAAAATAGATTTAAAAATGTGAAATATATAGATTCTAGAATTGTAATCAATTAGCATTTAAGTGCCTTCTATGTGATAGTCAATCAATAAACATTTATTAAGCACTTACTTTGTACCAGATATTGTGCTGTGGGGATACAAAAAAAAGCAAAAGATAGTTCCTGCTCTCAAGGAGTTCATAGCATGGGGTGTGGAGAGAGGGAAGGGACAATATGCATACAACTATGGACAAACAAGATATGTATACATACACACCTCTCTCTCTCTCCCTCTCTCTCTCTCTCTCTCTCTCTCTCTCTGTCTCTCTCTCTCTCTCTCTCTATCTATCTACATATATATATATATATATATATATGTGATGAGAGATTATCAACAAAGGGAAGACACTACCATTAAGGGGGATTAGGAAAGGCTTCTTGCAGAAGCCAAGATTTTAGTTGCAACTTGAAGGAAGCCAGGGAAATCAGGAGATGGAAATGAGGAGAGAGTTCCAGGCTGAGGGAATGGCCAGAAATTTCACCATTGAAAGGAAACAAAAATCATCCAGTCCAAGTCTTTCATTTTAGAGGAGGAAAATATCACCAGAGGGGTTAAGCAGAGGTCAAGGACACAGCTAATTATTGAGAGTGCCAAGATGCATTCCCTGTTCACTTTCCCCTACTGCCTCCTATTAATTTATAAAACAATTCATATTTAATTTGCATTTCAAATATAATAGCCCCTCCATATATTTTTGCCTCCCATAGAACAAGGCTACACAGTAGATACAGAAGGCTATTGGATTTGAGCTCACAGGACCTGCGTTTGAAATTGACCTTTGCCACTAATTCCTATGATGTCATAGAAAGGTTATTTAGCCTTTCTGGGCCTGTTATTTCTTCTGTAAAATTAAATGACTAGGCTACATTATCTCTGTGGTCCTTTGTAGCACAAAATCCTACCAAACTTTGTAATAATTTTTATCTTATATGCCTTCACATATGAATGTAAATCATATATAAATATAAAAATGGTAAAGAATTTTTCAGGTTTCATAATTGTAAACATAATCATGGATAAATCATTCTAATTATGCTGAGTAATGAAGCACTATCCAAAAGCCATATTAACATCCAAGTAAAATAGAGGCTTACACGGTAATTGTAAAAACAGAGTATCTTGAACATACAATCTATTGGGTTTAGGTGAAAGCCACCACCCTCCTCATCATCTCTGTTTAAGGGGAAAAACAGGATTAGCAGAGGAAGGACATGAGGCATGCTTATCAGTCCAAGGCACCTTAGAACTTTCTAAGAAAACCCACATCCTGTTCACCTAGTCTAGCTTCTTTGATGAATCCACAACCAAGTTCATTTCAAGTTTTTCTATTTATAAGTAAGAAAAAGGTTTCTTCTAGCAGCCATTAAAAAGTTAAAGAATTAAAGTTGTTTGAGGACAGGGGCTGTCTTTTGCTCTTTTTTGAATCTTTAGTGTTCAGCGCAGTGCCTGGCATGTATTAGAGAATTAATACATTTGTATTGACTTTTTTATTCTTCAAAAGTTTAGGCTTCAGTCATCAGCTTATTTTCCTGATTATTGGGGAAACTCTTAGGAGGCAGGAAAGATGAATACTAGAGCAATTACTTAGATTATAATCAGTAATGAATAAAGGCTTTTATTTTTATTTCCCTTGCTAATAACAAAAGTTTCAGGAAATAAATATTAATAGAGCTTAACTTGGAGTTGCATTCTTAATTATTTAAATAACGAAGGAGACCAGACAAGCAAATAGTACAAACACCACTTTTTGTCTCTGACGTGCATAATATAATTTTTGACATCAGATTAATATTGGAGTGAGCTGGCAAATCCAAGACCCACATATTCCCCCCAACTCCATGGGAAGGTGAGCCAGGAGCTGCCTAGGGGGCAGGGTGAAAACTACCTCCAATTAATATTTGTGTAGGTAATCCACACTAATCCACATTCAGAAATTGAAAAGGTAGTGCTCAGGGCATTTTTTTCTCTAGTGTGAGGAAGTTTTGATGAAATCACATATACTGTAACTTTGAAGTAACAGGGACATTTCTACTTTAAAATTCTCAGGAAGGTATCTTCTTCCTAGAAACTACTCTGTCTTTATTATGCGTATGTTTTCTATGTGCTTATCCATGTTTGTGATGTTTCTTCCCACTAACTGAACATATGATAATAAATCTTTGGGCCATGCTTTGGCAATATTTCTTTCTGAAAAAAATGCTAAGTAAATTAATAACATAAACAAGAGTGCAAAACAAAAAGTTTAGCTTAATGAAAGGTCAAATTTTTTTCAATGCTTAATAAGAGGTCAAAGTTTGGTCATCATAATATAATTATGATAAAAAATTATTATTGACAGTAATAATAACTTTCATGAATAGCAACATCATTTGCATGCCAACTGTCAGGAGAAAGGACTCAGGTTTTTCCTGCTGGGCTGCTAGGGCAGAATTAGTCAGAACCTGGGTTCAATAGAAAGTTCAGAATGCTAAACAAAATCATCAAGCAAAGGAAATAATCCATAATCCAGGCCTAGTCATCAGCCTTGAGATAGGAACAGTGAGATCAGGGTAAGGCAGCAAGGATAGGGAGAAAGGCCAGCAACACAAGAGAAGGTAGAGACTTGTTGCTAAGCCCAAACCGGGAAACATCTTTGATATTTTAATGTCTGTGATGTCACTGGTTGTGGGGGGTATTCATTTCACCAATGCAAACTCTCATAACTTGATAGTGAGTCTAGGAGCTATTACAGACCATGTGGTAATAAACCTCTATGAACTTAACTAGGCTCATCCTCAGCCAGCCACCAGGCTCACACATAAGGCTCACATTCCAACTATATAGGACCAGTTAAAGTTCACATTTTATTTACTAAGTCTTTGATAACTTGGGATCATCTCTATGCCATGTTGATGCATTTGAAGAGGATGTCAAGGAGAGAAACCAGCATCAGGAATGCAAGAGATGAAAATCAGCCAGGCCATCCCTAGGATATAGCAAATTATACCTATTGTTCTAGACCCAGGTTCTTGTCTATTGAGACAGTCAATAAGATAGAAATCAATGTCATGTTTTGCTTGCTAAAATAACATCCCCTTTTATGAGACAAATATGGTTCTGATACTTAAACTGCAAGAGCCAAAACAGAGAAAGAAAATTATAGACCCATTTCCCTAATGAATATAAATGCAAAAATTTTAAACAAGATGTTAGCAAAAAGATTACGGCAACTTATTATGATAACAATACATTATGATCAGGTAGGATTTATACCAGGAATGCAGGGCTGGTTTGATTATTGATCATATCAACAACAAAACTAATAGAAATCATATGATTTTCTCAATAGATGCAGAAAAAGCTTTTTGACAAAATGCAACACCCATTCCTATTGAAAACACAGGAGAACTTACGAATAAATGGAACCTTCTTTAAAATAATAAGCAGTATCTACCTAAAACTACCAGCAAGCATTATATGCAATGGGGACAAGCTAGATGCATTTCTAATGAGATCAGTGGTGAAACAAGGATGTCCATTATCACCACTGTTATTCAATATGGTACTAGAAAAGTTAGCATTAGCAATAAGAAAAGAAAAAGAAATTGAAGGATTAGAATAGGCAAAGAAGAAACTAAGTTAGCACTTTTGCAGATGATATGATGATATCCTTAAAGAATCCTAGAGAATCAAGGAGAAAACTACTTGAAATAATAAACAACTTTGGCAAAGTTGCAGGTTACAAAATAAAGCCACACAAATCTTCTGTATTTCTATATATTACTAACAAAGTCCAAAAGCAAGAGATAGAAAGAGAAATCCCTTTAAAGTTATATAATTATTATACTATAATATATAAAATATATTATTATAATAATATTAATATAAGATATTTGGGAGTCTAACTGCCAAAACAAACCTAGGGAGTATATGAACACAACTACAAAACACTTTTCACACAAATAAAATCAGATCTAATTAATTGGAAAAATATCAGTTGCTCATGGGTAGGCCAAGCTAATATAATAAAAATGGCAGTTCTCCCTAAATTAATTTACTTATTCAGTGCCAAACCAATCAAAATACCAGAAAATTATTTTCTAGAGCTAGAAAAAATAATATCAAAATTCATCTGGAAGACCAAAAGGTCTAGAATATCAAGGTCACTAATGAAAAGAAATGCTAGGGAAGGTGGCCTGGTGCAGTAATGATCAAAACCACTTGGAACTGGCTAGGAAATAGAGGGGTAGATCAGTGTACTAGATTAGGTACTCAAGACACAGTAGTCAATGAATATAGCAGTCTACTGTTTGATAAGCCCAAGAATCCTAGCTTCTGGAATAAGAATTCACTGACAAAAACTGCTAGGAAAACTGGATAATAATGTGGCCAAAACTGAGCACAGACCAATGCTTGACAGCATACATAAGAATAAAATCCAAATGGGTACATGATCTAGGTATAAACAATACTATACTATATACCATAGTACTATAAACAAATAGATACAATATTAGATCCTATAAACAAATTAGAGGGGCAAGAAATAGTATATTTGTAAGATTTATGGAGAATGGAGAAATTTATGACCAAACAAGAGATAGAGAACCTTATGAAGTGCAAAATTGATAATTTTGATTACATGAAATTGAAAAGTTTTTGCACAAACAAACCCAATGCAACCAAGATTAGGAGGGAAGCAGAAAACTGGGAAAGAATTTTTGCAACTAGTGTCTGTGATAAAGGCCTCATTTCTAAAATATATAGAGAACTAAGTCAAATTTACATGAAAACAAATCATTTCCTAATTGATAAATGGTCAAAGAATATGGACAGGAAGTTAAAGCTACCTAAAGTCATATTTTAAAATCCTCTAAATCATTATTGATCAGAGAGATGCAAATCAAAACAACTTTGAGGTACCACATTATGCCTATCAGATTGGTTAACATGACAAAACAGGAAGATGATAAATGTTGGAGAAGATGTGGGAGAGTTGAAACACCAATTCATTGCTGGTGGAGCTGTGAGCTGATCCAACCATTCTGGAGAGTAATTTGGAACTATGCCCAAAGGGCTACAAAAATGTGCATACCCTTTTACCCAACAATATCACTTCTAGGGCTGTATCCCAAAGACATCATAAAAATGGGAAAAGGTCTCACATGTACAAAAGTTTTTATAGAAGTTCTTTTTGTGGTAGCCAAGAACTGGAAATCAAGGGAATGCTCATCAATTGGGGAATGGATGAACAAGTTGTGGTATATGAATGTAATGAATATGATTTTTTACTATAAGAAATGGCAAACAGTCAGAGTTCAGAAAAACCTGGAAAGACTTAAATGAACTGATGCTGAGTGAAATAGGCAGAACAAGGAGAACTTTATACACATTAACAGTCACAGTGTACAAGGACTGTTTCTGATAGACTAAGCCCTTCACAGCAATGCAAGTACCTAAAACATTCCCAAAGGACTCTTGAGGCAAAATACCATCCACATCCAGAGTAAGAACTATAGAACTGGAACAGAGAATGAAGCAGATGATTTTCTCTTGTGTTATGTTTTGTTTTGGTTTTGGTTTTTTTTATGGTTTCTCCCATCCGTTTTAATTCTTCTATTCAACATGACTAATATGAAAATGTGTTTAATGAGAATGAACTTATATAAGATGGCAAGTCATCTCAGGGAGGGAGAAAAAAGGGAGGGGGAGAAAATTTAAGACTTATAGAAGTGATTGTTGAAAACTGAAAATAAATTAATTAATTCAATTTTAAGAAATAAAATAAATAAAATAACCTCCCTTTCCTCCCATAACCACAATTTCTTGTCATATCTATGAAAAAAGTACTTCTAATAATAACATGCAAACATTTATTAAATGTCTACTGTATGTAGGAGGAATGTTGCTTGGCCCTGGGGAACATAAAAGTTCAGATAAGAAAAAAATTAGAAAAGGAGTGGGACTATAAAGACTTTGCACTCTCTGCTTCCAAAATGATCCTGAGAATTATGTTATAAAGCCAAAATTGGAAACAGAGTAGGTTAGAATCAGGGTGTTAAATCCTGTTAAAGCAATGTAAATAGCAGAATCCAAGCTAGAAGAGGTATCAGAATCTTTGGTCTGGGTTCACAGAGTAGAACCAGTTTCCTCACCAGTAAGCAGAAAAATGCCTGGGACATTTGGTGATTATTTTCTCTTCCACTGGACAGGAATGTGGAAGTCTTGGCTAGAGAACAGTTTTCAAGGAAAAATATCTAGGAAACTGAGTCTCCCACAAACTTGGCATGGGGCAACAGTGGGATGTGGTGTCCTGAAAGGTAACCTGATTTTGGACTATCAGAAAGGGACCATTTTTAGAAGTTGAGGTGTATTTTGGTATGTCTTGGTCAGACCCATGTTAAGTTTCAGGTATGGCATTTTAGGGAGAACAATGAGAAACTGGAGCATGTGGAAAACAAGGCAACTTAGATGGTGAGAGACTTGTGGACTATGTCATATAATGTGGTCAGTTGAAGGCGATAGGGATGTTTAGGCTTAATTGTAAGGAAAATAGGTTTGTTAGCTACTAGAACAAGCTGTCTCAGGAGGTAGTGGATTCCTCTCTAATGGAGGTCATCAAGTAAAAGTATAATGATAGCTGGCATTGTGCATTACTCTGTGCTAGGCACTCTGCTAAACAGTGTACAAATAGTATCTCATTTGATCCTTACAACAACCCTGGGAGATAGGGGCCATTATCATCTCCATTGTGCAGCTGAAGAAACTGAGGCAAACAGAAGTTAAATGTCTTGCCCAAGCTCACACCCTAGTATGTGTTTGAGTCACAGAGATTAGATAGCCATTGAACTAAATGGCCTATGAAATCTCTTCCAAATCTAAGAATCTGTGACTGTGCTCAGTCCATCTGTTTCTAAATAGAGTCCTAAGTAAAAAATATGCTATTTATAAACTGTAGGCCATCCTCTCGACCTCTCAACATCACCACCACCAACCTCTAATGAACTGCCATTGAAGGGCAGATGAGCTCAAGATCCCTGGCAACGACAGCACTTCCTGGACCACCACCTGCACTCCCAGCCTGACCCCCCCATAACTGAAGGCTAGGGAAGCAATTGTCCATAGAGAGGAGACCTAGTCATTGCCTCTGTCATTGCTGTAAGCATCCCCTTGCACTCTCAACTCCTCAGGAAGCACAGCTACTGAAGACTCAGAAAAATGTTCTTTACTCCAAATTTCTTATCAGTACAAATGGCTCAGTATCAGAGATGATATGCTTTTATTCATGGAAAGTACATTTTAAAAGATGCATTACCATTTGCTTTGCCACTATCCCTTAAGGACCCTATCTGACCTGCAGCTGAGACCTTCTGTGTGTTTTGTCTCCCCTTTGGAATCATAAGTGCCTTTAGAGCAAGGACTGTATTGCTTTTCTATTTATACCTGCAGGGCTTGGTACAGAACTTTGAGTGATGAGGTACAATAGAGTGCTAGATTTAGAATCCAGAGGACCATAGTTCAAATTCTGTCTCAGGCAATTGTGTGACCCTGGGCAAGTCATTAACTTCACTCAGCTACAGTTTACTCCTCTGTAAAATGGGTATAACATTAGCAACTACCTCCCAGGGTTGCTGTGAGAATAAAGTGAGATAACATATACAAACACTTTGCAAACTTTAAAGCACTATAAAGGGTGTCCTGAAAGTTGTAGTGCAGTTTTAAGGTATCAAAGCTATTAAAAACAAACAATCCATTCAAGCTTAAAATCATATTACAACTTCTGACACATCCAGTATACATGGGATGATAGTGGTGAGAGTAGTAGTTGTAGAGTCTTTTAGGTCATGTTCGACACCACTTGGGGTTTTTTTGGCAGAGATACTGGAGTGTTTTGCCATTTCCTTCTCCAATTCATTTTACAGATGAGGAAACTGAGGCAAGTAGGGTGAAGTATCTTCCTCAGGGTCACACAGCTAGTAAGTGTCAGAGGCCAGATTTGAACTCATTGAAAATGAGTCTTTCGGACTCCAGGCCTGATGTTTTGTGCACTCTGCCATGATGAGAAAGAGGAGGAGGAGGAGGAGGAAGAGGAGGATGAACTTAACAAATGCCTCTTCATTCATTCATGTAGTGCTTCAAGTTTTTACTCATGTCTGATTCGTGCATCTTTTGACTCTGGCTTTAAGTATTTGTAGTCTATGCTGGCAGAATACTAGGTTTGGCAGGCATATGAAGCTGGAAAAGTTGTGAGTATGGGGTCTGTGATCTGTTTAATAATAATTCCCCTAGATTTTAAAGATTTCTCAAGAACAGTCCTCAGACAACAATCCTTAGAGGTGAGTGGTATAAGTCCTATATTGTCCCTATTATGCTAACGAGGAAACCAAGGGAGGTGAATGAGTTGTCCAAGGCGTCAGAAAAGGGAGCCATTCAAGTCTTCTAACAAAGGTCAATGCTTCTTCAGAAGTTTACATCATGCTGCTACTGTGATCTGAGAGAGCAGCAACCGTGTCCACCCAGGGGTGAAATTTTTGACCACTTACAACCCATACAAAAAGTGGGATTTGGGAGACAGCCTAACATAATGAAATCACAGACCTGTTGAATCATTTAGGAAAGTTAAGTCCAATAGGAAACTCTGCTTGGCAATACATTCATTGAATTTTCTATTAATTTAGAATAATAAATCTTTGTTGAAAAAAGAAGCATTTCCCATAATTCAGACTTTTCATAAATTTATATAGTTCTGGTTATTTTGAATGAGTAAGGTTTTATGACATGTGAATAAGGGAAATGTGACTCCTAGGCTTCTGTATTCCTTCCTAGTTTTGCTTTTTTTTTTTTTTAACATTTACTATTGGATCATAGATTTAGAGCAGGAAGGAACCTTAGTGATCATATGGTTCACTTCCATAATTTTCCAAGTAATGGAACTGAGTCCCAGAAAGTGGTTATCTGACTAAACCATTCTCCGAAAGATAAGGCATTATAGATATGGAGAGGATCTCAATGTTAGTTAGTATAATTCCCTCATTTTATAGATGAGGAAACAGAGGCGGACAAAAGTTAAGTGACTTGCCCAAGGGTCACACAGCTAATAGGTATCTGAGGCTACACTTGAATTCAGGACTTCCTGACTCCAGACCTGGCACTCTATCTGCTGTGTTATCTACTTGCTTCTGTAGCTTAGAATCCATACCATCTGATTTAGTTCTTAAATATATACTATCTTGTATCATTTGCTGCTGTTTTATGTGTATAATTTTTTGTTTTTCTAACTAGGTGGTAAGTTACTAGATGGCAGGATCCAGTATATTTTGACAAGAAGGTATCACCAGGATACAATAATTACATTTCATACGTGAGGCAAGTGTTACTTGCTGTGAGATATACCAAGATGAACATTTAGCAAACACCAAGAATCTACTATTCTCACATGGGGCAGTTAGGTGGCTTAGTGGATATAGCACCTAGCCTGGAGTCAGGAAGACTTGATTTCAAATCCAGCCTCAAATACAAACTAGCTACGTGATCCTGGGCAAGTCACTAACCCTATTTGCCTCAGTTTCCTCATCTATAAAATGAACTGAAAAAGGAAATAGCAAACCACTCCATTATCTTTGCCAAGAAAACCCTAAATTGAGTCACAGAGAGTCAGACATGACCGAAACAACTCAAAAGCAACAAAAATTCTCAAGGGACTATGCAAGTCTCTTGCAAAGATAAAAAATAGCAGTCCCTGACCTCGCATCTTACAGACTGAAGAGGTGAATAGATTCTTCATAAATAAGTATAATAAAGGTGGAATGTGATAAAGATGATGAAGAGATAAAGTGCTATAGGAAAATTTGAAGAGGGGAAGATCACTTTCAGATGGTTAGAATTATGGAAGGCTTCATGGAAAAGGCATTGAAGGAAGAGAGTTTTCGATAGATAGGAAAGTGGAGGTGGTATATTCCAAGAAGAGGAAGGCCCCTGTAGGTGTAGGTAGAAGAATCATGGACAAGATTAGGTGATATATATTTAATGGGGGAAGTGGGCATGTTCAGGGTGTCTCAGATGGTATCTCTCCCTGTTGAGAGGCTGGGTACTCACTTCCTGAAAAGTCATGATGGATAAGGTGAGTCTGTGATAAGGCTTTGGTGAGTCTGTGAAGCATCGGTAGATGAAATTCTCTAATTGGTTCTGACTAGATGATCATGTGATGAAGGAGACCTGTCAACCTTGGCCTAACTTTTACCTGTTGTTACTTAAGCTATGCTCTGGTGCTTAGATCTCTTTTTTGACAGGACCAAGGTTTTCCTGACATAGGTCCCAGTCCCATATGGGCAGTGTCTCAAGTCTGCAAACCCTAGGCGCCTGCTGACCAGATGTATTTCCAGATGAAGACAGGGAGGGATGCATCGAGAGAAACTAAGCACATATTCTTGCTTTGTGAAGGCAAAGTATACTTCCATTGATAAATGTTCAATGACTCGCAAGTGCCTCATTTTATCCCAATATCAAACCTAAAAGGTGCTAGCTAGAGTCATACCTATAACATTTGCCAGAGTTGGCAGTCTGGGGGAAGATGACCTTGTGGCTCACATCATGGCTATGTCAGAGGAAAGTCCTGCAAACACAGAAGAGGAGGTTAACCTAGTCTCATGGTGGGCAGTTGGCTGGCTCTCTATTGACAAGACCTTCCTAATCTTGTATGGGGACTATCTCTTAGGGACTGGCCTCCCTCTCAGGCAGATGGAATAGCTCTGTGGGTGCTGGGGGAGTCTGCTCATGAGGATAAATAATGAGCCAAGGCCAACATTCCTCAGCTGTTGTTGACTGTGCTGCATGAATTGGGCTGCCATCAGCCTGAAAGAAAACTGGAATAGCATATGCAGCAGCTAGAGAAAGAGTTCTTAGCTTTCAGGAACCATACAATGAAAGCAGGACAGCTAATGGTGCCACTGACTATGTAAGTGATGAGATTTCTCCTGTTGGGGGTGAGGGTTGAAGGAATGCAGCTAGAAACCCAGAGTATGATCTCTGACCCAGAAGTTTTGATTCCTGCTGAGATTGGAGTCATGAGACCAGAGAAGGAGAAAAGATTAGGGACAGGGATTTTGGAAGTCCCACTGGTGTGGGTCAAGCCCCCAGGCTTCTCCTACACTGCTTACAGGAGGAGGGAGGTGACTCCCTGCTCAGGGGGAGTAGGCTATGGATGGATGCTTTCCACCAAGGTGCTGAGGTAGTTGCAGAAGTTCAAAAAGAAACCAGAAGAGTCCCTGGATCAATGACTTCTGAAGGCTGATTCAAGAGAACCAGTGCTGAGAGGCTTTCTGCTGTGGACTTTCATAGTCTGAGGGACTCTCTGAAGGGGAACTTTTTCAGATCCATCTAAATTTGTCAGAGCCTCTAGAGTGGGTATTTTAGATGGCTGGGAGGGAAAATTACTCGTATTCTTCCCTGTATTCCTCTAGAAATCAGTTTACAGATAGGATCTGTAGGAGAGAGGCTAAAGATGCTAAATAAAATGGGTTTGGTAGGTTGGATTTATGCATTCTTGCCCTTCCCTACCCCAAGGTTTGCCACAAGCTAAGCCTGGACAGTTTTGGGGGCAATTCGATCATACCTTCTGGATGGATTCCCACTCCTAGGTGGAGCCCCACCTGAATAACTTCAGACTCTAACTGTGGGTCTGTAGTACCACATAACCATACAACAGTGAGCTCATCAACTGGTAAAATTTGAGCAGTAGGCAAGGATAGTTGTGGCTTGGCTAAAAACTGTTGTCAACGCAAATAAGAGCTCTGGTAAGGGGGGGTGGGGTGCAGCAGAGTCTATCTCTGCCCTATTAAGTGGGCAAAGGGAAATGATACCATCCCCAGAAGCGAGGTTTGAGTGTGGTCCTGAAACCTGGGGATAGAAAGAAAGGAATTAATGGCCAGCACATGGGGTTGGTTTGTAAAACCAATTCTGTAAAACAGTAAAATTGAAATTAAGCACTAGGGCAGTAGTGGCCCTTCAGCTCCACCCAAGTCTGCCCCATTTGGATCATTCAGGAGAGTCTACAGAGAGTAGTAGTCCATGGAGGGAAGGGGAGCTATAGTAGAATCAGTATTTGTACAGGCTTCAGGCATAGTACTGGGGATAGGGCCAAATGGAAACCATTAGAGTTACCTGAACCATCTCCTGTAGTAACATCACATAATATTGGGTCGCTTAAGGGAAAAAAGATATTTCTTCCCTAGTGGTAAAGATGAAGGATGCTGGCATACTTCATTATAAGAGATCTCTCTGCAACAATTTTCTATTACCTATAGGGATGGCAGATAGCACCTGGTAGCTTACAGTGGTCTAAACAGGAGCTGAGTAAAGTTATCAAACCTGTTCCTAATCTCATTAATGTTGTAGACCAGGTAATACTGGCCTAAGGGCTATCAACCTTGGGAATTTTAAAAAATGTCTTTATTGATCTCTTATGTTTTTTACATTATCAAAGTCAACATCAGTATTTTTCCTCTCCCCTCTTCCCAGAGATCCATCCCATATAATAAATATTTTTTAAAAAGGAAAATAATTCAGCATAAATGATTTGTACAGTGAAAAAGACCAAAACATGTACAATATCTAGTACTCATAGACTTTCCACTTCCACAAAGTGGTAGATTGGAGATGACTTCTCATATCGCTTCATTTAAGTAATAATTGATCTTTGTCATTTTTTACATTCTTTTTTTTGGCATGTGATTGTTTGTCCATGGACATTGTTATAGTTACTGTGGGTGCTGTTTCCTGACTGTATGTACTTCACTCCGCATCATTTCATGTAGATCTTTTCATACTTTTCAGTATTCATCACATCCATCATTTCTTAAAGCATAGTAATGTTCCATTGCATTCGTGTATCACAATTTGTTTAGCCATTCCCAAAAAGCTTTGATTTTGATCAGCTTTGTTTTCAATTCTTTGCTATTACAAAAGGTGCTACTATAAATATTTTAGTGTATATGGGGCCTTTTTGTTTTTTATAGCATTGGCTTCCTTGGGGCAAAAAGATCGGGAATGGAATCTCTGGTTCAAGGGTTATAGACCTTTTAGTCACTTTCATAATTCCAAACTGTTTTCCAAAATAGTGGTACCATTTCACAGTTCTATCCAACAACGTATTAGTTTATCTATTATTCCCTCTCCAATATTTACTATTGCCATTTTTGGTCATTTTTGCCAATTTTCAGAGTGCGAGGTGAAAGAGTTGTTTTAACTTACATTTCTCTTATTAATGATTTGGAACATTTTTTGAGGTGGTTGTGAATATTTTGCAGTTTTTCATTTGAGAACTATTTGTTGACATCTTTTGATCACATATTTGTTGAAGAGTGGTTATGGATACCAAACTTCTATTATAGAAATTTGATAACAAGATTTTTTCCCCACTTGATCACTTTGCTTCTTATCTTAGATGCATTAATGTTTTCTGTGAAAAAACTTTTCTGTTTCAAGTAAGTTATCTATTTTATTTTTGTCACTACCTCTATCTTTTGTTTGGTTAAGAATACATCCCTACACATAGTTGTGAGAAGCATATAATTCATTTCTCTTCTAATTATTTTTTGTGTCATCATTAACATTAACATTGCATATTCACTTAAGACGTATTATGGAAAATGGTGTAAGTTGTTGGTCTATGCCAAATTTCTGCCAGACAGCTTTCCAGTTTTCCCAGAAGCTTTTGCCAAATAAAGAATGTTTCCTCAGGTAATTTATGTTTTCTGTTTTATCAAACATTGAGTCATTGAGGTCTAGTGTTTCTGATTCTCCCTTGTCTAGTCTGTTCCATTGATCTCTCTATTTTTTAACCAGTACCAGATAGTTTTGATGACTGCTTTATAATATAGTTTGAAGTCAAGAAATATTATTCCCCTTTTATCTCTACTTCTTTTCTTCATTTCCCTTGATATTCTAGATCTTTTTTTTTTACAAATGAGTTTTGCTGTTATTTTATTAAGTTCTATAAAGTAACCTCTTAATAATTTGTTTGGTATAGCATTAAAAGTACAAATTAACTTTGATAGTATTATCACTTTTATCATATTGGCACAGCTTGCCACTTTACCCGTAAGCACTGAATATTCTCCATCAATTTAAATGATACTTTATTTCTTTAAGGAGCACTTTGCAAATTAATCTAAACAAGTAACTCTTTTATGTGCTTTTGGTGGTTGATTCCCAGGTATTTTGTGTATTTTGTAGCTATGTGCAATGGGATTTCCCTTTCTATTCTTGCTTCTTGGGATGCCCACTCTCCCCATGACCATTTGATATTATTCTGGAAAAACTGGCAACAGTAATAAGTGAAAGAAATTAAAGGTATTAAAGATAGGTAAAAAGAGATAAAACTATCCCCATGTGCTAATAATATGATGATATACTTGGAAAATCCTAGGGGATTAATACTAATTAAGACAATTACAGCTTTAGCAAAGTTACAGGCAACAAAATAAATCATGAAAAATCAATGACACCTCTCTTTGTAAAAGTAAATTGATATTAAGTGGTTAAATGGAACAGGAGCACTAGTTACTAGTAACTAACTATGTGGCTAAGTGATCTGATGGGGGCTCATGCTGATGGCAATAGAGAAAACAAAATCCTTCAACCTTTTAGGATGGTTTGTGGCCCCAAGGGACTGATGAACAGGTCTGACTCTGGGAGACTGGGTCAGAGCATACAGTCTGCATATAGTACCCAAGATTGGTCAGAATATAGAATGAATTAGATTGTAAGAACCTTGGGGGTAGGGATTGTTTTAGCCTTTCTTTGTATCCCTAATGCTTCACAGAACATTCACCTAGCACGTAGTAGGTACTTAAAAATGTTTGTTGTTACCGCTTTTAACTATCATGTTCTTGACTATAGGAGGGGAGTGTGAAACCAGGTTGGAGCTAGATTATAGAGAGCCCAAAATGCCAACCTAAGGAAATACTATTTTATCCCACTGGAAATAGGGACCTCAATGGAAACAGCATCTCCTATACCTCCAGTTCTGCTTCCAGCCCAACTCCCACAATCATAATCTCAGGGAGCAGCTCTTGTGAAGATGTGACCTGGAATTAACTTCTACAGGTATCATGGTCCTCTCACCTCAGTAGCTACAGCTACTGAGAGCCCAAAAGAAAATTTCTTACTATAAAAGTGTCTGGCGCCGTCACAGAATCAGATATGATTATCAATAGAAGTGACATTACAAAAGATATGTGCTTTGCTGAGGTACCCTAAGGACCATGAGACCTTTTCTTCTGACTTTCAGTTGAAACTTATGCAAGGGTTAGAGTGTGCCCAGGCCCTATAAAATGGTGTCACCCACATAGGAGATGCTTGAGAGACTGCAGAACTGGTACATGCATGGCTGTACTGTGTTGCCCTACCTTGTGGTTGGGAGCACACTTTTTCCATATCTACATAGCTAGAACCATAGGTATCTTTAAAACCATCTGACTAAACATAGCCCTCTTTTTGGTATTTTCTTCTAGGGGAGAATGACTTATGCAGTTAGAACAGATAATATGAGACAAGAGGGACAAGCCTGGAAGCCATCTGCCCCCTTTTTTAGGTGCTGTGACACCCCCACTCTCACCCCATCACCATTTTAAGAAATGAGTTTGGAGTTTTGTTTTCTTTTGTTTGTCCTTTCTGTTCTAGGTGCAAGAAATAAAGTCCCCAGCCTAGAATCAGGCAGGCTAAGATTTCAGGCTGAATGTTGCATCAAAAAGAGCAGAAAAACTTTGAGAAGCAATGATTGAGGCTACCAGCCCAATGAGACTTTGGACTTGAACTTGGTAGGACTAATGCTATGTAAGAACTGAGTTAAGCTGTGAGTCGAATTCCCTCCCCTCCCCAGAGTTCTGTGGTGGGGATGTGGATTACACCACTGAAGTGTTGAAATAAATTTTTTTTTGCTTTTGTCACAACTTTGAGGTAAATATTTCTTTATAAAAGCTAATCTGTGTTTGCTAATCATTGAGCCCCATAAAAATGAGAAGGGGGAAAACACAATTGGTAGGGTTCTCGTCAATGGCAGAGAAGAGAGGCTCCACTCCAATTTCCTTAGAGTACCAGTGAACTATGAGGAAGAGGCCCAAATATAATGGCTTTAACCTTCAGTGGGTACTAGAGAAAAAAATCTGTATCAATATGCTTTCTCTCTATTAGAAGGTGAGTTCCTTAAAATCCAGAACTATCTCACTTTTCTGTTTTTTAACCTCAGTGACTAACATAATAACATACTTTTCACTTTTCATTCAACCAGACCAACATGGTCAGACTATGTGAATGATGACTTGAGAGGGGAGGGTCTAAAAAAGTAGAAAGATCTGTTAAAAGGCAATTAGGTGCCTAAATGGCACAGTAGATAGAGCATGGAATTTGGAGTCTAGAAGATCGAAGTTTAAATCCTGCCTGGGCACATACTACCTATGTGACTCTGGGCAAATCGCAGTCTGCCTTAGTTTCCCCACCTGCAAAATAGAATTATCCCTACCATCCTATTATTCCACCTACCTCCCAGCGTTGTGATGAGGATCCAATGAATTAACATTGGAGCGCTTTACAAACCTTCAAGGGGCTATAGCAATGCTAGCTAGCTATTATACTAGCATAGAAGTCATAACAGTCTTATGACTTAAGAATAATGGCGCTGTGAGTATGGAAATGAGTCACATACACGATATATGGAAGGAGGCATATTAGGGAATTTGAAAACGGGTTGGACATTGTTATTCATCATTCATTTTCAAAGAGGACCAGTGACATCATGGGTGATGTTGACTTGCCTGTAAATTGGATTTAAGTGAGGCAGAGTTGCACCGTCGTTGGCCTCACTCTTTCCTCCAGAGTAATTGAAGTCCAATGGCAAGATATAAGTCAAGACAACTGGGCAATAGCCCATGATGGGATGACCTTGGCATCTTTGCTGCCTGACCAAGCTCTAAGAGCCTTCATGGCTGTTGGAACAACTTATTCTCATCTGCCCATTCTGCTGAGGGAAGTCTTCACATGCTTGGTGTCGATATCCTCCTCACTCATTGATGGGTTTACCCTCATCTTGCTCTATCCCATCTGCTGAGATTGTTTATTGTGCGTTAGTCGCTGCTCATATTACAGCTTCTGGAGCCACAGGTGAGAACTGGATGAATCAGGTGGACACCAAAGGTGGATGAGCAGCCCTGAAAAGGGTTTAGTAAGCCCTCACCCCAGAGGTGTTAGTCCTTCCTGAACACCCCTCACACCTGGGTCTTAGCTCTAAGGAGCTTGCTGCTTTTTCCTTATCACCAGATCCATGGCATTTTCTTCAATCCTCATTCTACCTGACATTTTTTTTAGCTGCATTTCATATTGCCAACCACTGCTTCCTCTTGTTATATTCTTTCCTCCTTGGGATTCCATAATAGTGAATTCTTTTCATTCTCTTAAATCTCCTGTTGTTCCTTCTATAACCCCATAGACTTCATGACCATGGGCTTATCTTTCCACTTCTCTTCCCCATTCCAATGTGGGCTACCCCTAAGGCTGAGTACTTGGCTTTTTTCGATTTTTGATACTATTTCTCTCCCTTGGCAATCTGAAATCAGGGCTGGTGGTTTCAATGATCACCTTTTGGCAAATGATGACTCCCCAAAAGAACCTCTTCTCTGTTACATATGGGGCTCTTAAACATGCCCCAAGATTTTCATCATACCATATCAACTCTGGGATTCTTTCTTTTTACATATATTTACAAGTGTATGAATTTTCTTCCTTGCTTCTTGAGGGAAGGAAATATTCCATTCATGCCTCTGTAACCTCAGTTAACTGGTACATAATAAACACTTAGTAATGCTTACTGATTAATCGAAAATAGACCACGTCCCAAGAATTTTAGGATAGGAGCCTCAACAATCCCCTTTTCAGAAACCCAATTTGGGTTGTTTCATTATGGCCTGCAGTCACTAGGAAAGGCAAAAAGCATGGGAATGTCACTTTTCCTGCTCTATACTCTAGAGCTCCCAGTTATCTCTAACATCAAATACAAACACATTCATTTGGTATTTAAAGCACGTTACAACCTTGCTACAATCTACTTAGGGCAGCTAGGTGACTGCAGGGGTTAGAGCGGAGGGTCTGGAGTCAGGAAGACCCAAGTTCAAATCCTTTGTCAGATACTTACAAACTGTGTGACCCTGGGCAAGTCATTTAACCCTATTTGCCTCAGTTTCCTTATCTACAAAATGAGCTGGAGGAAGAAATGGCAAACCACTCCAGTATGTTTACCACAAAATCCCCAAATGGAGTCACCAGGAGTCAGATATGATTAAAAAACAACTAAAGCTAAGACAACCTACCTTTATGATATATGAGATGTCTAAGGGGAGGGAAATTGCACACACAAATGTTCCTCTGGTCAGCTTTTTAAGTCTGAGACTGTTAGGAAAGATATACTCAGACATAATCACAATGGAGAGGTTTCCAGTGGAGTCAATAAAATCAGGCCATGCCCTTCCTCAGCCTTAGAAGCCTACCTCCCTCTTTGGCTTTACCAATAACCCAAATATGCTAAGAGATTTTATAGTGGTGGCTAGTTAAGTTTCTACTGCTTCAATCTCTCAGCTACTCAGAGTGAAAATTAGACATACCTGGTTCTATTGCTTTTCATAGACTTGATGTTAACCAGTCTTAACTCTGGCTCTTTAGCTGTAATGCTAATGGTCTTCTCTTATTACACAATCAGTTCTTATCTCTCCTCTGGTGGAATTGGTTGAGGGAATTTCCGGAGACCTCTGGTGGGATGGTTGGTATGGGTGTTTCCTAGGCTGTCTTCTGGGTCAGTCAATCAAATTATACCAAATGCCTACTTTAAAGCCTTACCCCTTCCAATCAATCAAATAGTCCCAAATGTCTGTTTCTATTAGCCATCTACCATTTCTCGTTCTTCATTTTTGTTTCTAGATCTCACCCACTCAGAAGTGAGTTGTTTTTATCATCACAATTGGAATTAAAGGGAATATACTGCTGGGAAGTAGGAAAGACTCCTAGCTCTATATAACCAGCTGTATTCTCTTTCTGAGTTCTAGGACTATATTATCAACTGCCTATTGGATGTTTGAAATTGATAGCCCATGGGCTTCTAAACTCAATATGTCCAAAACACGAACCTGTCCTCACTCTGTCTACCCTTTTTCTGAACTTCCAAATTTCTATCAAGGGCACCACCATCCTCACAGCGCATAATACACTATCATCTTAACCCATTCCCCCTCCAAAACCGCAGTCAATTGCCAAGTCTTGTGGGCCTCTAGAATATCTTTTATAACTGTCCCCTTATTTCTATTCACCCTGGTTCAGGTCCTTATCATCTTTAACCCAGACTATTGAAATAACCTCCTAAGTTGTTTTTCCCTGCTTCGAATCTTTCTCCACACCCATCCATCTTCCACACAGCTGCCAAAGCAATATTCTTAAAATATAGGTGTGACCATATCTCTCTCTTGCTCAATAAACTCTAGTGGTTGCCCATTAGCTCCAGCATCAAATGCAGACTCTTTTGTTCGGTATTTAAAGCTCTTTACAACCTAACAATGATCTGCCTTTCCAGTCTTATACATTATTTTGCTTCACATACTCTGCAGTCTACCGGCTACACTGCGGTTTCGCATAGATACACAGTTATCTATCACCCGTCTCTGTGCCTTTACAATGACTGGTCCCTATCTGGACATATGCACCCTCCGTATGCTACATTGGAGAAGTTCTAGTTTCCTGAATAGATCAGTTCAAATACTCCTCTTCCCGGTGGCATTTTCTGATAATTCCAGCTGCCAGTTCCTCCTTCCCCCAAATCCTGTATCTTTATTTTTCGTATATTCTACATATCTTTATGTAGTAGGGCTCATTCTCCCTTTGTATCCTGCCCAAAGCATGCTCGGTGTCACTCTTATGGATCCTGGTCAACTGGGACCTTTGGGAACTTTGGGGATGATTTCTAGTTGTATATGACTCAGTAATCCAGGGTTCACACTCTGAAATGACGAAGAATTCTCTAATTATTGAGCTAGAGGAGCTAATAATTACAATAACATTTCTGTCATGCTTTAAATTTTGCCTTATATCTTGTCTCATTGATCCTTCCTCACAACAAGCCCTTGAGGTAAGTGCTGTTATAATTATTCCCATTCTATGGCTTAGGAAAACTAGGGCTGAGAGATATTAAATGATTTATCTGGGGTCACACAGCTATCAATTTCTAGTTTGGAATTTGAAATCAGGCCCTCCTGATTCCAAGTCCAACCCTCTCTTCCACTGAGCTAAGTGGATATACAAAGAAATCTGTCTACCCTCCCATCATTTTCTTCCTTTCGGGATGGACAAGTGCAAGGACTGTTTCCCTGAGAGTCAAATCAGGGAAGGATCAATTGATTCTTTCTTTTTCCTATCAAGCTTACTTGCAGCCCTGGGCACATGTCTTACATAGGCAATCCTGAGATTGGGTTTGGGCTGCTGGTTGCCCCTTTTGTCTTATTTTCTGTGTAAATAGTTAAATTTCCACGGCTTTTGGATGGAGATATCCAGAGGATGATATTATATATTTGAAAGCTCCAGAGATCTGTGATTGTGACAGCAAAAACTCCCAGAGAAACAATAATGGTGTCCCTTGAAATGACTGGGGCAGTGGCCGAGCATAAAGATAAAGGGCTTAGCATAGTATCTCCACTGTTTAGCACAGTGCATGGCACACACAAAGTGTTTAATAAATATTAGTTTATTAACTTTGTTGTTCAGTCGTGTCCAAGTCTTTGTGACCCCATTTGAAGTTTTCTTGGAAGAGATACTGAAGTGGTTTGCTATTTCCTTCTCCAGCTCACTTTACAGATGAGGAAACTGAGGCATACAGGGTTAAATGACTTGCCCAGTATCATACAGCTATTAATTGTCTCCAGCTGGATTTGAATTCAGGTTTTCCTGACTCCATGCCTACTACTCTATCCACTGTGCCACTTAGCTGTCCTTATTAACTTAATAAATATTAATTTATTAACAGATGGACTAAAATGTAAAATGTCTGATTAGAAGTTTTGCAAAAATTTCATTAAGCTTAAAAATTTCATTAGGTTTAAATATTAATGTCCCAGCAGATTATAATAGTAGTTATAAGTTAAGTTCCTAAATCTTGTTTCATTAATATGTTCATGTTAGGTGCTTTTGTATGTTTATTTTTAGTTTTCAACATTTTGAGTTCCAAATTTTCTCCCCATCTCTTCTCTCCTACCCCAAAACAGCATGCATTCTGATTATCCCTTCCCTCAATCTTCCCTCCCTTCTATCACACTCCTCCTTTCCCTTATCCCCATCTTCTCTCTATTCTTGTAGGGCAAGATAGATTTTTACACCCCATTACCTGTATTTCTTATTGTCCAGTTGCATGCAAAAACAATTCTCAACATTCATTTCCAAAACCTTGAGTTCCAACTTCTCTCCCTTCCTCCCTCCCCACCCAACCCCATTGGGAAGGCAGGCAATTCAATATAGATTATATATGTGTAGTTTTGCAAAAGACTTCCATAATTGTCATGTTGTGTAAGATCAACTACATTTCCCTCCATTCTATCCTGCCCCCATTTATTCTATTCTCTCTTTTGACTTTGTCCTTCCCCCAAAGTGCTTACTTTTAATTACTCCCTCCTTCCATTTGCCCTCCCTTCTATCATCTCCCCACCCCACTTATCCCCTTATGCCCTACTTTCCTGTAGTATTAGATAGATTTTCATACCAAATTGAGTGAGCATGTTATTCCCTCCTTAAGCCAAATATGATGAGAGTAAACTTCACCTTTTCCCTCTCACCTCCTCCTTTTTCCCTACATTGAAAAAACCTCTTCTTGCCTTTTTTATGAGAGATAATTTGCCCCATTTCATTTCTCCCTTTCTCCTCCCAATATATTCCTCTCTCACCCCTTTACTTCATTGTTTTAGATATCATCCCTTCCTATTCAACTCACCCTATGCCTTCTATCTATATATATATGTGTATAATCCCACCAACTATGCAAATACTGAGAAAAGTTTCAAGAGTTACAGATATTATCTTTCCATGTAGGAATGTAAACAGTTCATCTTTAGTAAGTCCCTTATGATTTCTCTTTCCTGTTTACCTTTTCATGCTTCTCTTGATTCTATTGTTTGAAAGCCAAATTTTCTATTCAATTCTGGTCTTTTCATCAAGAATACTTGAAAGTCCTCTATTTCATTGAATGACCATTTTTTCCCCAGAAACATTACACTCAATTTTGCTGGGTAGGTGATTCTTGGTTTTAATCCTAGTTCCTTTGACTTCTGGAATATCATATTCCAAGCCCTTCAATCCCTTAATGGGGAAGTTGCTAGATCTTGTGTTATCCTGATTGTATTTCCACAATACTCAAATTATTTCTTTCTATTGCTTGCAATATTTTCTCCTTGACCTGGAAACACTGGAATTTGGCTACAATATTCCTGGGAGTTTTTCTTTTCGGAACTCTTTCAGGAGGTGATCAGTGAATTCTTTTAATATTTATTTTGCCCTCTTGTTCTAGAATATCAGGACAGCTTTCCTTGACAATTTCATGAAAGGTGATGTCTAGGCTCTTTTTTTGATCATGGCTTTCAGGTAGTCCCATAATTTTTAAATTGTCTCTTCTGGATCTATTTTCCAAGCCAGTTGTTTTTCCAATGAGATATTTCACATTGTCTTGTATTTTTTCATTCTTTTGGTTTTGTTTTGTGATTTCTTGGTTTCTCATAAAATCATTAGACTCCATCTGCTCCATTCTAATTTATAAAGTACTATTTTCTTCAGTGAGCTTTTGAAACTCCTTTTCCATTTGGCAAATTCTGCTTTTGAAAGCATTCTTCTCCTCATTGGCTTTTTGGACCTCTTTTGCCAAATGAGTTAGCCTATTTTTCAAGGTGTTATTTTCTTCAACATTTTTTGGGGTCTTCTTTAGTAAGCTGTTGACTTGCTTTTCATGATTTTCTTGCATCACTCTCATTTCTCTTCCCAACTTTTCCTCCACCTCTCTTGCTTGATTTTCAAAATCCTTTCTGAGTTCTTCCAGGGCCTGAGACCATTACATATTTATTTTGGAGGTTTTGGGATGCAGAAGCCTTGACTTGTAGGTCTTCCTCTGATGGAATGCATTGTTCTTCTTCACCTGAAAGGATGGAAGAAAATACCTGTTCACTAAGGAAGTAGCCTTCTATAGTCTTATTTTTTCCCCCCTTTTGTGGCCATTTTCCCAGTCAGTTACTTGACTTTTGAATCCTTTGTCAAGGGGATGGTGTACTCTGGGGACCTGTAAGTTCTCAGTTCCTCCAAGGTGGCACAATCAAGGGACAGACATTTACTCCTCTCCTGGCCTGTGCTCTTGTCTGTGAGCAACTACAAGCACTCTGTTCTGCCTACGACCTGCCAGTAGGGTTCCTTCTCCAGAGGATCCACCAGCTCCACTGCCAGCACTCTTCCTCACCCCAGGATTGCCACTCAGGGCTGAGATTCAGATCAACTGCTCAATTCCCCCAGGGTCTTTAGGTGGAGGGCTCCAAATGGAGGCTGCCTTTGCAGTTGCTGCTACTCGTGGGGCCAGATTGTGTTCCCTTCTCACCCAGGTAAAAGAGCTTTCTCACTGACCTTTGAAGTGATATTTGACATTTGTGGGTTGAGTAATCTGTGAACTGCAGCTGCTACCAGGGATTCTGCCCCCTGAGACCTGTTTCTTCAGGTGCCACATACCAAGGCTGTGCTGTGCTCTGTGGGCTGCAGTCTGCGAGCTGTGCTCTGCTAAATCCCTAGTGCAATAGACCTTTCCTGTTGGCTTTCCAGGCTTTCTTGGGCTGGAAATCTTTCACTCTGTCGTTTTGTGGCTTCTGCTGCTCTAGAATTTGTTTAGAGTTATTTTTATAGATATTTTATGGGCTATTGGGGAGAGATTCTACAATTTTGTCCTTCTACTCCACTATCTTGGCTCCACCATTCTTGTTAGGTGTTTTTTTTTTTTAAAGATGTTTAGCCTTATGTGGAAGAATAAATTCCCCATCCCATACTTAATATTTTTAAAAACTTGAATTTTTTTTTGCTGCTTCTTTTTATATAGATTATAATCTTATTTATTAGAGTTAAAAAAAATCCCTGGGATTCTGAGGTAGAGGACTTTACAAACCAATGAGCTTGAGAATATGTTACCCTCCTCCCTTAGCCCCATGAGAGGCTAAGCTCCCCAAGACTAACCCTGGTCTAAACCTCATTGCTGGGAAAAGACAGAGAGGTGAGAGCCCCAGGCACTGCTGGTTTAGGCAAGGTCACTTATTGCTTTCCCCTACTAGAATGTAAGCTTTTTGAGGGCAGGTACTGGTTCTTTTTTTAGTCTTTGTATCTCTAGAGCCTGGCACAGTCCTCATGTAGGAATTAATATACATACTTTTTGACTTTTTGATGAAAAGTGAAAGATTGATTGAATCTTATTGACTTTTTGATGAAAAGTGAAAGACTGATTGAATCTTCCCACTTCACAGAAGACCTAGATCATGTTATCAGTTGCTGAGATATAGTAAAGGTTGTTGGCATGCTAGGTAACCTGAAAGGCACAACCAATATTCATAATGTCCCAACTGGGTTTGAAAAGCTATCATTTCTTACAGACAATGCCTAAAGGCAGCTTATCTTTAAATCGGAATCTTAACTGGAGTCTGATTATTAATGACCAAAGGCAGTTGAGCAAGCTAGCATCATATTTTTCAAAAAGACAAGAAGTCTTCTATAAATGAGATCTTACTCAAGAGCCATTAGCTACTAGACTCCCAGTGGGATGAACAAATGAAGCAAATAGGCAGTTCTCCATGACAGTTTGCCATGTTAATTATTCACAAGAGCAACCAATATGAATGAAAAAAGACAGAGAATTTTGCATCCAGCAAATATCGAGGGCAAACAGTGTTTTACAATGGCCTGAAGATAATGCTCTAATTTTGTGTTTCTGCCAATGACAAATAACAATATATATATATATATATATATTTAAAGTTCAGGTAGGTCTGTCTACTAAGTGACAGGCCTGGAGGAATATGTTTCTCTGTGTTATCAGAGAGAGTGAATAATTCCTTGAAATGATGGAAGAATACTTCAAAGGGAAAAAATATGAAAAACAATCTGGAAAGGCAGAGAGAAATCCAAACCTGTGTCTGGAGGTGGCAGAATGGAGGAATTTTAAAGTAGAGAAGAGAAAGAAAAAGGAGTAGCATGGAGTATTTGTAACTTTAATCAATATACAACCTCTCCTACTGAGCAAGAGTTCTTAACCTTTTTGGTGGCATGGACCCTTTTGGAATTCTGATAAAGGCTATGGGCCCCTTCTTGGAATAATATTTTCAAATGCATAAAATAAAATACACAGGCATGCAAAGGAAACGAATTCTCTCAAAATCCAATTATTAAAAAGTATTCAATAAAAAAAAAGCCAACAACAAATTTGCTGACTCCAGGTTAAGAAATCGTTGTCATGGGGATTTGGTTGAACTCTTTAAGAAAGAAACAACTTACTGTGTTTCAAGGAAGAGGGAAGAGAAAGGAAAATGATAATAATAACAGTAATGGTCAACATTTATATTGTGCTTACCAGGTGTCAGGCACTGTGCTAAGCACTTTATAGCTATTATTTCACTCACTCCCTCTGGGAGGTAGGTTCTTTCATAACATCCATTTTACAGATGAAGAAATTGAGGGAAACTAGTTAATTCACTTGCCCAAGGTCACATATCTTATACATGTCCAAGGCTAAATTAAACTCAGGTTTAAATTAAACAGGTCTTCTTGACTCTAGGCCCTGCATCCTATACTGTGCCATCTTGCTGCCCCATCTAAATAAGCTTGGGAATAATAAACAAAATTCTACTTATCCTTGTTGAATTCAAGCCACTTGATTCAATGAAATGCACCTTCAGTTACTGAAAGAACCAATAGATGAGGCTTGATGAACCTAATATCAGTAATATTTGAAGGATAAGGAAAAATAGGAGAGGCTCCACAAGGTTGGAGAAAGACAAATGATGTCCTGGTTTTCAAAAAGAGGGAAGAGAATAGATTCTTTAAAAAAATAGACCAATGAACTTGAATTTCATTCCTGGGAAAAATCTAGAGCAAGTGAAGAAGGCTATAATTGAAGACTACCTCAAAGGGCCTAGCTGTGTCCATTACTAGTATTATGGTATGAAAATTTTTATTTCAAAGTAAAATTATCATATTTGCTTGTAGTCATCTGTATTTTAAGTGCATTTGTACAGATTAGAGAAATTGTAGTAAATTATTAAAAATTATTTTAAATGTATAAAAAATTCTCACCATAATTGATGGTATTGATGTACCTGATCTTTCTGGTCATGGTTGGTGAACATCTAGCATTAATTATAAATAGCCAGGTTGAATTTATCCAGAATATGAATGCTCAAAAGTAGAATTGGATTATATCTAATAAGGACAAGAAAAAATATACTTGGATGCATTCTTGTATATCTGGTCAAAAGAACTTTAAACTGAAAAGGAGAGAGAATAAAGAACACATGTATCCATGTATCTATGAAACCTGATACTACAAAAAGCAGTAGCCACAATACAGGAAGAAAAATACCAGTATGGAGAATCCTTAATTTATTGGAGGAGAGATTATCTAAGGAAAGCCATGAATAAGACCCATGACCTCAGTCATCTATATATAAATGGTCAAAATATAGATCAAAGTATAGTATATTTCTAAATGAACTGGAAATCTTTTTTAAAATTAAATTTTTATTGATATCTTTTGTTTTCACATCATCTAAATTTCACAATGTGGATTTTCTCCTTCATGGAAAATCAGTGTAATAGGGATGTGAAACTCAAGGAAGAGCTATCTAACATGTATTTTGATTCTTTTTCTCTACCAAGGAGAATGATCTTCTGAACTCAAAATAGATGAAAAAAAACATTAATGGAGAGATAAAACCAATGATAGAAAAAAAGGTGATAGAAAGTACCTACCTTTAATGAGTTCAAATCATCAGGTTCCAGGGCCCTGAAAGAACTGGTGGGAGTATTTGTAGACTTGATCTTCAAAAGCTGTGGAGAATGACAGAGGTTCTATAGGACCAGAGATGAGTGAATGTCTCATTTTCTCTAAAGAAAGGGAGTCCATTCTCCAAGTTCTAGGCTAGTGAGTGCAACTTTTATTCTTGTCAATATTCTAAGTTGTTTTATTAAAGGGATGGTTTTTGAGTATTTTGAAAGGAAAGTAGTGATTACTATATGGGTCAGGGGTAGTTTCACAAAGCATTGTCAAACTAAACTCATTTCCTCTTTTGGAATGACTGAGAGACTGGTAGATCAGGAAATGTTATTGACATAGTATATCGAGATTTGAGCAAATCATTTAGAATTTCAAATAAATACAATAAACATTTGTAAAGCATTTCAATATTTTATTTTTTCCGATTAAAGAACAATTTTAAACTTTTTTAACAAATGGTTTTGAGCTCCAAATTCTTTCCCACCTTCCCCCTCCTTTCCCCTCGTTGAGAAGGCAAGCACTTTGATAAGGGTTATACATGTGCAGTCATGCAAAACCTATTTCCATATTAGTCATGTTGTGAAAAAACATGGACAAAAAAAAACAAAGAAAAAATAGAGTAAAACAAAAACAAAACCCAGTGTGGTTTGATCTGCATTCAGATTATATCAGTTCTTTATCTGGTCGATAGCATTTTTCATCATAGGTCATCGAGAATTATCTTGGATCTTTGTATTGTTGAGAATAGCTAAACTATTCAACTATAGTTGATCATTATACGATATTTTTTGTTACTGTGCACAGTGTTCTCCTGGTTCTTCTCATTTTACTTTTCAGAATTTCATGTATGTCTTTTCAGGTTTTTCTGAAAGCATTCTGTTTGTCGTTTCTTATAGCACAATAGAATTCCATCACAATCATAGACCACAGCTTTTTCAGCCATTCTGAAATTGATGGGCATTTCCTCATTTCCAATTCTTAGCCACCTCAAAAGAGAGTTGCTATAAACATTTTTTGTACCTATAGGTCCTTTTTCTTTTTAATTTTTAAATGGCTTTGGGATACAAACCTAATAGACAACAAATATGTATTAAGGGCCTCCTATGTTCCATGAGCTTGTGCTAAGATGTTGGATGGGGTGGTGAGAAAACAATAAAAATATATCAAAAAGGTAATATTTGATCTTGGAAGTAACATAGTCAGATCTATGCTTTAGGAAGATTATTTTGGAAACTGTTTGAAGGATGAATTGGAGAGGGAGTGACTTGAGTCAAGGGAACCACCTTGTAGGCTATTATAACAGTTCAGATCAAAATTAAGGAGTGTCTGAACTTGAGTACTGACATAGTGAGTGCAACAAAGTGGACAGATGCGGGAAATATTGTGGAAATAGAACAGACAAGACTTAGCAACTGATTGGCAATGGGGAAGTGAAGGAAAGAGTTGAGGGTGACTCTGGGGTTCAAAATTTGAGTGACTGAGAGAATAACTATGCCTTCAATTAAAAATAGGAATGTTTAGGTTTAGAGGTATGGGTAAAGGAGATGGGGAAGGCACATTCTTTTTTTGACACATTGAATTTGAGATTCTGATGTGATATCCAGTTGATGTATATGGAAGATAATTGGTAATGTGGGGCATAAGATCAGAGGAAAGATTGGGGCTACCTACATAGATTTGGGAGTCATTTGTGTAGAGATGATAATTGAATCTATGGGCATTAATTAAACCAGGGATGACAAGAGCTTGTAAAGAAGGAGAATAGGAAGCTTAAGGACAGTGCTTTGGAAATCACCCATGCTTAGCTTACAGGAGATGGGTAATGACACAGCAAACCAAATAAATAAGGAACAGTCAAAGAAGTAAGAGGAAAAACAAAATAAAATAGTGTCATTAAAATCAAGGGAGGAAATAGTGACTGAAAGAGAGGAGAAAGTCATGACTTTTCAAAGAGGAAAATGAGAATGAAGAAAAGGACAATATCTCTTATGTTGCCCTGATGGACATGATGGAGAGAAATGGACTCAATGAGAATACACCTAGGGGAATCTGAAATTGGTTGAGAGACTAGCCTCAAAAGGAAGTCCTTAATACATCATTGTCAACTTTGAGTGTGTTCTCTAGTGGAGCGTCATAGGGATCTGCCTGGGCTTCTGTGCTTAAATAGCAGGGGGTTTGTTGTGTTTTGGTTTTTTATCAGTGATGTGGATGAAAGTATTGTTGACATGCTCATTACACTTTCAGAATATACAAAGTTGGGAGTGATAACTAACTCAACGCATCACAGCCAGGATCCTAAAAGATGTGTGTGTGTGTGTGTGTATAAATTAAAGAGCTTTAACTAAAAAGATGATATATACAAAATTGAAGAAATAAAAGATTGATATGTAATGGAGATGGACATCTAGGTGGTGCAGTGCCTGCTACTCCATCCACTACACCACCTAGCTGTCCCATTTCAGGAAGGACTAAAAACCTGGAGCACATCCAGGAGAGACCAACCAGGAAAGAAAAACCTTTAGATTGTGCCATGTAAGTGTCCATTAAAGGATATGGAAACAAATAATCTCAAAAAAATGAAATTTAGTAAAGATGTGATAGCTGCCTTTAAGTATTTGAAGAGTTGTAGTGTGGAAGAGGAATTAGGTTTGTTCTAATTGTCTCCATGAGGCAGAGCTAGGATGGGTGGATAGAAGTGGCAGTTAGGAAAATTTAAGTTTGAGGTGAGGGAAAACTTTCATACGACTTAGGCTGTACAGAAATGAAAGGGAATGATTCAGGAGTGAGCGGGTTCTTTTTCACTAGAAGTTTTCAAGTGGAGGCCAAAGGACAACTTTTCAGAGGTATTGCAGGGTAGATATTTTGTTCAATTTCTCTTAATTTTGTAAATTATTATTACAATTCATGGTACAGAAGAGAAGGAATGTGTAGCATAGTATAATGCACAGTATAACAGGAGTTGAGCTAAATAACCTCTGAGATCTCTTATTTCTCCGGGATTCTTTGGTTTTTTTGAAATTAAGTAGGAAAGTCTCTCCTCTTCAGCACCCCTTGTTCTGGACATTGGAAAGATCCTCCTAGATCCTCTGTCATTTATGAAGGGAAGCCAGAGGATTCTCCTTATCCTTTCCCACTGGCTACTCTGCTGAATTTCATAGTCTTTAGAAATATCATTCTGCAAGTTGAAATGAATGGTGAAACTCACCTCTTCAGGTCATCTTAACTGCAAGATGTCATCACATGTTTCTGCTGGTAATCTCCCCACCTGCTTTTTTTTTTTAATCTGTTAGATTCCCCATTTGAATATGAATTCCTGGAGCCTTTCTTTGTATCCCCAGCACTAGATATATAGTGTGTGGCACAGAGAAGTCACTTAATAAATATGTAATATTAATAAAATCATTCCTCCATCAGTAGGAATGATTAAAAGCAGGGGTCGTTTAGGGATAGGTTGTCTTGTCTTGGGAAGAAAATTTCAGAGAGAAGAGTTTTGACTGTTAATGAGAGATCAAGGCATGACCATGTATAAGTTTTGGGGAATGAATGAAAGGTGGAGATAAGAAGTTTGCCATCATCACCTCATGCCTAGAACTATTGCAGAAGTCTTCTGGTTAACCTCCCTGCCTCAGGTCTCTCCTCATTCCCGTCCATCCTCCAATCAACTTTCAAACTGAATTCTCTGAAGAACAGATCTGACCATGTCACTGCTTTCTTCAATAAACTCCAGTAGCTCCCTATCACCTTTGAGATCAAATGTAAAATCGTGCGTTTGACTTTCAGCCCTTTGTAACCTAACCCACTCCTACATTTCCGCTCTTTTAATATCTTACTCTTATTTCTTCTCTATTCCATCTATACCTTGATTGCATATAGTTGTTTGCATGTTCCCTCTCCCAATAAACTGTGAGCTCTTTGAGAGCAGAGACTGTTCTTTGCCTTTCTTTGTATCTCCCCAAACTTAGCACAATGCCCAGCACATAGTAGCTACTTAAGAAATGCTTGTTGACCGTGGTAGGTAGGTGCTATATTATTATCATCCTCATTCTATAGGTGAGAAACTGAGGCAAAGAGCTTAGGTAACTTGCCCAGGGTCACAGCTGGTAAGTATTGGGGTTTGAATTTGAACTCAGGTCTTCCTGACTCCACTGCACCATCTAGCTTCCTCTAGACACTTGGGAGACATATGTTCTCTAGCTGAAAATAAGCACTGCTAGTTTTAAGTACTTATAAAATATAAAACTATCTAGTTAAAATCATGTTGCTTTATAAAGAGTCTTATGAAGGACTTCCTATTAATGTTACTATTTTGGAAGGGACTATTAACATTCATTTGCATTTTTATTTTTATTGCTGGTAATTCATATGATCTGTGTATTGCTTTCACAGTTTAAGTACGAGTTCCCACCAAATGAAATTTTATTTTTAAAGTCTCTTATCGCGGCACTCACTCGCACATGTTCATGCATACAAGCAAATGAGGGGTCGAAAATATCAGATCTGCATTTCAATTGCTTCATTTCTTTTCCCCCTATCTCAAATAGAGCTTCTAAAGTCCTCTTTTATTAGAGCAAAATGTAGATGATTCAAATACTATGCTTCAGCTGCCTTCATCATTTGAATGAGATAAGCTCTCAGCAAGATATATTCAAGAAACTATGATTCAAACTGTGTTATCCTGGTATAAAGCGATCTGCTACACATTTCTGAAGCAATTTAGACAGCTGTGACTTAGTCCCAAACAATGTAGACACTTAATCTATTGACTTGAAATTGGGGCGGGGGCAGGGAGGAGGAGAAGCTATTCAAGAGTTTTCACATGATTCACTTGCGGGAGAGAAAGATACTTTCCGTGTTAGGAATGGAAAGTTGGGAGCAATTTGAATTAAAATTCAAAAGGGAGAGAGAGAGAGACAGAGAGAGAGAGAGAGAGAGAGAGAGAGAGAGAGAGAGAGAGAGGAGAGAGAGAGAGAGAGAGAGAGAGAGAGAGTGAGAGGGAGGGAGGGAGGGAGAGAGAGAGAGGGAGTGAGGGAGGGAGGGAGGGAGAGAGAGAGAGAGAGGGAGAGAAAAGGAGGGAGGGAGGGAGGGAGAGAGAGAGAAGGAGGGAGAGAGAGAGAGAATCATTTACATGATCATTTCTAAGTATTTAATAAACAGACCACATGATTGGTCACTACATAGTGATAAATTAAAAATTGCTTTTTTAACTTAATCCTAGTAAATGGTTCTTATCTCCTTTGCATTAAAAATTTCATCTCATATCTTTTTGCTTCAACTACTATCTTCATAAATGTCACCAAACCTGTTTCTTCTCTCAAGTATTTCCTTTCTGTACATCTCATTTTTCTCATTTTGGTACAGATGACATTTGAATTATTCACCTTAGAAATAAGTTTTCCTGCCATTTGGATCAGAGACACATTTACAAAAAGAATTCTCTGTACTGAGTCTGCTCATAAAAACTTCTTGTAATTTATTACTACTACTACTGCTATTACTACTGTAATAATATTTCTTGCCATCTACAAAAATCAAAATTAAATTTGTAATTTAGTGAAAAGTCATGGTGCCTAACAATATGGAACTACATAAGTAAAATATACATCTTAAAACTTATTGCAGAATCCATAAATCATAAATATCTATTCAAATAGTTAAGTGGGTTATTGTAGGACCTTTGCATGTTATTTGTGTGATTTTATAGGATTATATGAGTTTTTCCTTTGTTCTTCAAAAGTCATTGATGTCTTCAAGACTAAAAAGTATAGGTGGGCATGGTGTAAGAAATATATAATCCATATGGTGCAAAAACATTAGTCTATTCCATGGTTAATCAGTGAGCCTGGAGTTTTTGGACATCATCCATATAGTATAACCAGTGAATTAACTTTGATTTTTAGTTTTTCAACCTAGTCTTAGTGTCTCGGATGTAGCTTATTAAAGTAATGAGTAAAATAATTTATTGTTCTCTTTTCTGCATTTAATGGATTTTATACAGCATATTACTTCAATGTTCTGCTTTTGAATGAACTTCCTAAAATGATTAACCTTCAAAACATTTTTCCCTTGTTCTAATTGGTCGTTGATAAAGACTAAAATTTTCCAACACTGCATTTTTGAATGAATCACTTTTCGCTGGCATTTTTTTCTCACATTAAAAGTTGAGCACAATTTTGGCCTTTCTTTGTCACTAAGATGCTGAATAACTTTAGATACTTTCTCTGACAATGTCTTGACTAATTTGTTTTTCTTTTCAAAGTAAAGAGGTTAGAAGACATCAATATTTTTGTTAAAAGCAAAGCCAGTTAAAGAAATTAAGGATCTGACTTCTTATCCATATATAGTTTACATTGTTATAGGTAGCCTAAGAAATTGTTAATAGAAGACTGATATTCCTACAAAAGGTTTGAATGGGCTAACCAAGATTTTCTACATAATAATTCACCTTTCCACTTGATGCGGCATTGGCCTTTTCTCTTTGTGTGAGGTAGTTTGTCGACAAAAAGTGGATGTAACCTTAGTCAGTCAATAAGTATTTATTAAGAGACTACTATGTGCCATCTAGGTGGCACAGTGGATAGAACACAGTGCCTTGAGTGAGGAAGACCTGAGTTCAAATGTGACCTCAGACACCTGGGCAAGTCACTTCTCCCTGTTTGCCTCGGTTTCCTCATCTATAAAATGAACTGGAGAAGGAAGTGGCAAACCATCCCAGAACCTTTGCAAAGAAAACATCAAATGGGGAAACAAAGTGTTGGACAATATCCAAAAGACTCAACAATAGTAACATGTGCTAGGTATTATGGAATGGTATGGTATTAAAGAAACCAAAAATAGTACCTGGTTTCAAGGCACTCACAATCTAATAGGGAGACACAACGAATGAACAGCTGTGTACACATAAGATATAGACAGGTTAAATCAGAGACAATCCCAGAGGGAAGTCACTAACATTAAGGGTAACTGGGAAGGGTTTCTTGCAGAAGGTAAGACTTTGTTTGAGACAAAGCCAGAGAGACAGTTTTTGATTTGACCTCTGACCTGAAGTAGAAACTATACCTGTCTTTAGTGGAGTGCCTCAGGGTTCTGTCTTTGAACTGGTCTGTCCACTCTCTTCACCTTCTGCAAAAAGATGTGGGCATGGAATGTCTACAAAAGTCTCGCAATTTGTACATTGGGAAACTCTTTAAGAAACCTAAAAAATGTGTTTGTACAATAGGCGTGACCAGAAAAAGGGATGGGTCAGTTATGTTGTGTGAACCACAGATAACATGCAGTCTGAGTGTTGTTTTAGCTACTGCAAATATTGAAATACCTAGAAGACCTCCAGTATGTGCAATTGATCTTCTATGGAGGATTTTTGGAAGGACACGGACAAAAATGTCTTTACATGAGGGAGAGGAAATGGTCCTGAAGAAAATGGAGATAGAAAGACCTAAAGAACCAGATATGCAGATATATTCAGAAGAGATCTGTATTGAACATACCTCACAGTCACAGAATTCCTTTGTAACACAGGACCTCCATTTAATGCAATTATATAGAAAAAATGAAAGGATGGATTTTTTAAGATACTTAAGAGAAAGATAAAATATTATTGAAAAAAAACAACAGTATTATTTCTCCAAAGAAAGTAGATGGGAAGAAACCAGTAGTGTCTGACCCATCGGCCTATTTTCTTATCTTTAGCTAAGCTTTATGAAAATGAATTACAAATCTATCAAAGGTATTCTAAATGAAAATATGAGGATTTCATCAGTTCTATTCAATAGATCTCATCTTCATAAGTCTCACAATTGCCTGAAACATAGGGAGAATACATGTCTTCTGTTTCTTGTTTGTTTCTTATTTTAAAAGTTTAACATTTGCTCTTTACTGGGCAAATGTATATTTGGAGGAACATAGTTAGGCCCACATTATAGCCAAATCCATGTAACATGGAATTATTTTTACAATGAAATTTTTAAAAATTGAACACAATCTGACCTCTTAATTCTTTTCTTTTATGAGCAATAATTTTTACTAATAGATGCACAATACCTGCATTATTGGCATGTAAAGGACAAAGGACTTGTTTTTATACCCTTATGTATCATTTTTGAGATAGATCCTTTATTATTAAACTTTTTCTAATTATTCACTTCTAATTACATTCACAAGTCATTATTTACAACTACTACTTCATTCTTTTTTTTCCAGACAAGCATTTGCAGGATATTTTATAGATAATTGCACATTGCCATAGATATTTTCAGTAACTGTTGGAGAACTGTGAGAGTAGGTCTGCCTTCTCTGAATTTAGCTTCTTGGACCCGTAGGGTGGGATGTGACATTGAGTATTCAATCTCAGTTTTCAAAACTTAGATTTGAACTCTGACACTTACTATTCATGTGACTTTGGGCAGGTGTTTCACCTTTCTGAGTCTCAGCTTCCTCATCAATACAATGAGGGGATTGGAATATATAAGATATGGTTTTTGTGTGTGGACATTTTAATTTTGGATTGGAATATATAAGATTGGAATATATAAGATTGGAATATATTGGAATATATATTGGAATATATAAGATTGGAATATATAAGATCAATATAATGAGGGGATTGGAATATATAAGATATGGTTTTTGTGTGTGGACATTTTAATTTTGAAGGGGACAGAAAAGGATATTGCATGAGCAAAGCAGTTTGGGATGGCTCTGAGGACTTGAGAGAACAGCTCTTCAGATCAATGTACTTAGAGAACCAGTTTGAAAGCAGCTCGGAAGCAAAAGCATTGACTGGAGGTGGAATGACTACATCACATTATTGCTATTACTGTTCACCAGCTTATTTGCATATACTTATTTTCAGAGTTTTGAAGAATGTGTGTAAGACAAATAAACACAGCACACTTGAGGGCTGCTAGCACAGGTTCACTCCTGGTCTGGTCAGACAGGAAAGACGCTAAGACAGCCTCTAGGAGCTTGGTTAATAATCTCACTTTATTCCAGTATAGTCTTCTCACTAGAGGACTGCTGATAATGGAGCATTAACTCCTACAGCATTCCCTGATTACCCTTCTAACAGAGGCTGGCAAAAAGGGGAGATAACTACATTTACATCTTGTGGGGTCAATCAAGACGGCACAACTTAGGCATTCCCCTAAATCTTCTCAAGCCTCAATGAGGGCTGGTTAAGGCAAAATACATATTCCCCTCCAAGCCTTGATGGGGGCCAGTCAAAGAACATACAACATTCTAGTTTGTGCATTCAACCCTAAGGATTCCCCCAAGCCTTACAAATTTACATCACCTCATCCCTATATCTCATTGTGCAGTTGCAGTGGATGTTTACAATTCAGATAAAGATGTTTTGAACCACAATCTTGAGAACTCATATCTAATCCCTGGGAACAAGAGATTGTTATAGCCATGGATCTTGGAAAGCTAAACTCTAAGGAATAATAACAAAAATCCACTTTACACGTGCTAAAATTTACCTTATTTACAATGTAGCTGAGGAACAATGAATCAAAAGATAATGTGGGGACTATGGAAAAATTGTGTAATTGCTTGTTGAAGCTATCGTTGATAAAGGTTGATTTGAGATTTTTCAACTTGAGTTAGAGGCCCTGATTTGATGCAATAGTAGTCAGAGGTATGATACAGGTTTATGAGTAGGCTATTATTTTTTGATTTGTAAATTTTTTTTTGCTTCTGTCATCTATTACTTTTAGAGTTATTCTTGGTTTTGTCTTCTTTTATGATAAACCTATAATGTTTAACCACCAATAGTGTCACTGTGACTGATTTCTATCAATAGGACACACACTGATTGGGACTCAGGAGCTACAGTGCTTAGTAGTATATCTTCTACATCCTTCAATCCTCAAATACCAGGGTAATCCTCTGGACTCTTAGTATGAATTACAGAAAGACTGGCCCCCAACTTTGGGAAAATTCTCCCAGACCTACCAGTGTAGGTGCCAAGTTGGGGAAAGTGAGTCAGTCTCAGTTTGAGTACCACATTGGATGATACACCAGAGTGCTATTCTGAGTCCAAATCCATAGGGAGTTGAGAGGGTTGACGAAATGAGAAGCCAGGGTTTTTAAGGGGGAAATCATCATTTATACTGAAGTCCCAAAGTATTAAAGGTAGGGAATGGGCTGGAGAAGAAGACTGCAAATCACATACTGACATCTTCGAGAAAGGAAGGAGAATGACCCAGGGTGGGGCAGGGTGTCAATAGATTATTCTCTGGATAGGATGATATATTTGGATAGAGGGAACCTTTAAGAGGTGAGAGTGCTAAATGATGGCAGCAAGGGAAGGGTGTGGCAAGGAGGATCAAGGAATGTGCATAGGCCCATGTTTGGATATATATATCCATATTTCATGCACCTTATTTCAGTATTTCATGCACCTTATTTCAAACACCTATAGGTGTTTGAAATAAGGTGCATGAAATACTGAAAAGAAGACCCAGGGATATATGTCTTATGCTTAAGGAGCCAGGCTTCCATGATTACAAGATGAGAAGACGGCCTACAAGAAGATAATCTCTAATCCAAAGGGAAGTTTGTTAACAAAGGACCAGGGGCTACAGAAGTACAATGGGAGGGGACAGACAGAATGGGATATGAACTTGGGAGAAGAGCTCTCACACGCTCAGGAATTTTCACCTAGATAGCTCTCAACTCTGAATCAGAGGGATTCAAAGATGAGAAGGAGACAGAAGTCTACTTTATCTTTCCCAGTAGCAAAGGTAGCTGTGCCTCTGATTCCAGCAAGCTTGTTTGATTTTCTCTCCTGGGCAAGTGGTAGGAGACGGCAGAAATCTTTGTCTTGGTGTCTAGGTAATCAACTGCCAAGAGGACTAGTGTCTAGGCCCCTGGTGGTTGCAGAGAACTGAGACATGTGTAATTGACTTACTCTCAGTAGGAGAAACCCTGTCCCATGCCTTAGCTCAGATGTTCCAATCCAATAAACATTTATTAAATGCAGACTATGTGCCAAGCTTTATGCTAAGTGCAGAGGATGTTCTTCGGTTGTTTTTCAGTCATGTCACTTTTGTGACCCCATTTGGGGTTTTCTTGGCAAAGATATTGGAGTACTTTGCCATTTCCTTCTCTAACTCATTTTACAGATAAGGAACTGAGGCAAACAGGGTTAAATGACTTGCCCCGGGTTACACAGCTAAGTAAGTGTCTGAGGCCATATTTGAACTCAGGAAGATGAGTCTTCTTGACTCTAGGACTCAGGAAGATGAGTCTTCTTGACTCCAGGACCAGTAATCTATCTACCATACCACTTTGCTGCCTCTGAGCAAATAATTAATAAAAAGAAAAAGTCACTACCCTCAATGAGCTTATAATTTAATGGGAAAAGACAATATACAAGTGAAGGGTGGGAGGGGGAAGCCAGGTGGTATCTTGATCCATGGAATTGCAACTAGACAGAGCAGCAGATTCAGAGTGGAGTGAGCCCCCCGATAGTCTAATTTCTACCCTCTAAAAAAGGAATGCATTGGGAAGAACTCGGTGCTTCACCCTCCAAGATATTGTCTTGATTATCACCCTGTGGGAGTGGTTAGATGGCAAGATGCCAGGTATCTGATAACACAGTAGGACTCTGAGACATGCATAATATGGTATGACCCTTGCTCTCCTCATTGGATCCTTGGGCTCTCTCTAGCTTATCAGTGTACTTTATTTTTTATTTTTTATTTTTATTTTTTTATGATACGGGACCCAGAACTGGAAACAATATTCTCGGTGTGGTGTGATCAGCCCAGCCAACAGCAGCCTCAGTATCTGAACACCATTACTCATCTCATCTTCCTCTGACCCTTACTGGATAATGCCTCAACTGCTGGCACTGTGGATCTACCTCATCATTCCTTGGAGGACAGGGGGCTGCTTCCTCCTCCGATGATCCAATTTCCTTCTATTAGGGAAGAAACTCATATCTACTACTTAGCTTCAAGTACTTAGCTGTCCTTCCCTTTCTCTTTGGTGTGATCTTTTATGCTCCAACCTGGTGAAACAAATTGGAATCCTTCCTTCCTCTCTTCTTTTCCTCCTTCCCTCTTTCCTTCCTTTCTTTCCTTCTTTCCTTTTTCTTCTTTTTTCTTCCTCTTCCTCCTCTATCTCCTTCCCCTCCTCCTTTTTCTTCTTCTTCTTCTTCTTCTTCTTCTTCTTCTTCTTCTTCTTCTTCTTCTTCTTCTTCTTCTTCTTCTTCTTCTTCTTCTTCTTCTTCATTTTTATAGTGAAATCCTTTTACAGTTAAAAATGACACATATTTGATTCTCTCTGATAACTTGGAGTTCAGAGAAATGTTCTTGGAGTTTCCATTTTCTTCTAGAGTACTCAGCCTACATTTGAGCTTAAATAATAATTACTTGGCTGTGGCATATAGATGAATATTGTGTGCTCAGTGCAGGTCACTACACAATTCTTCCTGTTTTCTGGAAGAATTTTCCTTAATCCTTTCCCATTCTTGCTTGTACATTTTGTGTACAAACCTCATCATAAACTATCTTGAGACCTCAGAGAAACTTCAACTTCTGCCCATCTTATTATCACTTTCTCATCAGTACCATTCCAAGGACACCCAATTTCTTCTCTCCCCAGCCCAACTAAATAAATATTAGTCATGAGCTTTTATTAAGCACTTATTCCAAATTTAGTGTTAAACTCCTTCCTTCCTTTGCCTTTCAGAATCCTTATCTGTAATGGTTAGCCCAGGTGCTATCTTCTTTGTATAGCTCTCATTGTTCTCCCATAATTTTTTTACTGTGCTTTAAGGGTGGCTAAAACCTATACCTGTTATCTTACTTGATCTTAAATTTTCTGTGTGCACTTTGTCTGGATCTTGACTTTGTCCCCATTATTGTTTTTTACTTGTGTGCATACCATTTCTGCCATCTCCTGATAGAGTATTTTTCCTAATTTTATTGCATTATTATCTGAAAATACAATATAAATAATTTCTGCCTTTTGAAATTGATATGAAGCTTTGCTTTCTTTTTTGTTATTGTTCCAAGTGTATTGCTGTGAAATTGACCTTGGATTCTTGAAGTTTATGTCAGCAAGCTATGAGGATTCTATCATTTGGAAAGGTTTCAAGCTCTGCTTCAAGGAAGTAGACCAAGTCTCCTTTCCAAGGATCAACCTAGCTATGGAGAGATACATCACCAGAAGGCTGTCCTCCTGGTGAAGAATTTTTGTTTTGACCTGTCATAGAGAGAAATCTTTTCAGAGGCTAGTCATTGGACCTCCTAGGTTGAAGAGCTCACACCAGGGTGGGGCTGACTGAGTAAAGTTTCTATTCATGCTGTTTCTTTATCCAGCTAGGAGATGAGAGGGAATAGGTGGAGGTGATCAGGGAAGAAATACAGGAGGTATAGGTCCAGTCTTAGTGTGAGAGAGCTTGAGGTTCCAGGAATGCCACCACACAGCACTATGTTTCCAGATCACATGGCAGCTGTAGTTAAGATCTTTCCCCTTCTCTTTGTTCTTTTGCTTCTTGGTCTTTCTATTGTGGCCTCTCCTCTCATCAGTCTTGATGGGATAAAGAAGGGTTTCAGCGGTATTTCATGATGGTTAAAAGGGTATGGGGAGAAATCCATTCCCCTGACTATCTTTCTGCTTAGTCATTTTGACTACCATTTTTAACCTTTATTTCCTTACAATTTAGCCCAGTGCCTCCCATGTTGTTGTCCTTGCTGTTATTTGGTTGATTGGTTTTGTCTGACTCTTCATGGCAAAGATCCTGGACCGGTATGCCTATAGTAGGCACTTAGAAAATATTTGCTAAATTGAATTATTGAGTTGCTCACAGAAACAAATAGAATTTAAGTCAACAACAAATTTTTGTCAGTGTCTAACATGGTAGGGTTCTGTGCTTTGTAGCTTTATTTTCTTATGGGGATATTTTTAATTTTTTAATTTACATCCCATTTATAAATGCTAGAAACTTGTTTTTATCTAAACCCAATTTTCATTTTAGTTTCAGAAGTATGTATATTTGTGTTCTAAATTTCATGATTCAAAGATCAACCAATTTTAGACTTAACTGAATACATCAAAATATCACATTATTTTTCATCAACTGTAAAAAGTCATATCTATAGTTAAGGTCCCTGCACATGTTTTGAAAAATATTTAAGCTTAATAGTCTAAATTTAGGATAATCTATTTTCAGTAGAAAACTATGTCCCCAAAAAAGCAGAAGACAGTGCATGCTGCAATCTCTTCTATTTTAGTAGAGAAAGCTTGGAGGTTTTATCATTGGCAGTAATGTTAAAGAAAAAAACATTGATTCTGTTTCAGGAAGCATAAATAATAATGGCATGAATTTAGAACAAAGGACCTAAGACAGAGGGCCCTTTTGTCACCAAAAGCTTTGAAAGGGTGGAGGGAAGCCTTGGTTGCCCTAGACACACCTAGTTGCTAAGCAGTTTTATTGGGTGGAATCGCTGAAAAGATTTGAGGGAATACAGGTTGAAAAATCAGAGGTTTCTCAGTAGTTTAAAGGAATTTTCTAACCTCAAGCTGTGTTTCTGTCCATCTGTACTTTATTAGACCCAGCGTCGCAATTGAACACCACAGAGGGTCTCAGGGTTGTCTCAGGATGTTTCATTGATTTTCTGGTTGGTTGTTGAGTTTCTGTCTTCTACCAGCTTCTGGGCTCTATCTCTTCAGGATCATTTGATTGTCATCCCAGCTCCCATGTGCTTGTGTACAGAGACTTTAAAGTTTCTCTGCATAAGATTAGGCTGATTCTGTTTAATCCATAAAGATGGCTATGAGATATCACGCCTCCCTAGTGGCACCCGAACAAAAATCAGTTCCAATGCTTCTACCTAAGACTTTATGTATTCTTTTACCTGACTCTCTCAGGTATTGATTCAAAGTTTCTCATCCAAGTAAACTATGTGATTTAGGATTAGAAAATGTTTCTTAATTGATGATGAACATCTTATGGGAAGCCTATATCCTGCAAAACCCATTTTGGAAACTCTTCTCAAAATACCCACAGGAGCTAAATGGAAACTGGAGCCTACTTAGCTCCCCAAATCCTCTCAGATTGGTGTGGAAACCGAGTTGAATGGGAAGGAAAGTTAAGTGAAGAAATCAAGGTCATTACAGAGAATTTTTTGGTCCACATTCCAGCCTTTAATATGCATATCTGTTGGCAAGAGAAATCTTCCTAGCTTTTGTGTTATATTCTTTCAAATGCAAAACATCACTTCCTTCCTTCCCCACAAGTAAAATAAGGAAGTGGATTGAATGGTCTCTAATGCCCCTTCCAGCTGTAAATCCTGTGACTGGCCTTCTTAATTTTCCGACTAACCTCTCACCTTGAGACATCAAATCATGGAATGTTAGAAAAAAAGGAAAAACGAAGAAGAAATTCCATGAAATTAGAGAAGATAGGAGAATGAATTCCATTTTCTGATTTGGGCAACAGGATTTTTTGGTTTGTTTGAATCTTTGAATCCATTTCTTGGAATTCTATGGCAGCTACCGATTATTTTCCAAATCAAATTAAAATTCCTACTCTTCAAAGTGAGTAGACAATTACCTTCCTGCATTAGCCTAATTGTGTCAACCACTCCTGCTTAAGAAAGCAAAAATCCTTTCCTGTACTTGCTTCCTTCCACCTTCCCCTAACTCATAACAGGGATTGACATGGGATCCATGGACCCCCCAACATGTTACTGTATAGATCTCAGGGTATCCATGAATTTGGATGGGAAAAATTATATCTTTATTTCAATATAATTGGTTTCCTTTGTAATCTGTATTTTATGCATTTAAAACATTAGAATGAGAAAGGGTCCATAGGTTTTCCCAGTTTTACAAAGAGTTCCCTAACTTGAAGAAGGTTAAGAACATTTACTTTCCCATGGGCCATTCCTCCCACCAAGAACTCATAGTGGCCTACAGGCAGACCCTTAGGACAAAGAGGGATGGGGCATTTGCCAGTTGAGGGTTGAATTTCTAATGGGAACATTTACACCTCAGAAATCAGTGACTGCTACAAATTTGGGTTTCCTTTATTGTTTTGTTGGTTGTCTAGACCAACAAAGTGTTAACAATACAGATTAAATTTTAAAGGGTTTTGTGCACACAGTTTTTTCTTTGTTTCTGGAGAGCCTGGTTGTTAAACATTCACCAGCACGCCCCTATACTGCTTTAATGAAGTTGTCACTACATACACGAAACCTGGAGATTGTGGACTAAAATAATAATAGGCATCTATATAGTGCTTTAAAGTTTGCAAAGTGCTTTTACGTCCATTATCTCATTTGAACCTCACAGCATTCCTGGACAAAAGATAATCAAAGATATATAAATTGAAGACCCATACTCTGTGTATGGAATTAACTGTTTATATCAGAAGTTCAATCAATCAGTAAACCCTTATTAAGCCCCTTTTAAGAGCCAGGCACTGTGCCAGGGGCTGGGGATACAAATGCCAAGGATGAAATTATCCTAACTCTCAAGTTACTGATACTCTCATTTCCTCTATACCACTTCACTTGGTGATCTCATCAGCTCCTATGTATATATGCTGATGATTCTCAGGTCTAACTACCTTGCCTTAATCTCTTTGCTGGCTTCCAATCTTGCCCAACTGCTTTTCAGACATCTCGTATTGAATATCTAGTAGACATCTTAAACTCAACATATCCAAAACAGAAGTCTTTATCTTTGCCTCTGAACCCTCCCTTCCCTTTTCTCTTTCGCTCCTTCCCCCATCTTACTTTCCCTATTCCTGTCAAAGGCACTACCATTTTCCCAATCTCCCAGTTTGTAACCCTGATGTTGCCTTCCATTCCTCATTATCTCTCACCCCTTCCCCCCCATATCAAATCTGTTACCTATTCCTCTTCATTCAACTTTTGTAACATCTGCTGAAGATTCCCTCTTCTCTCACTGACTCATCATTACACTCTGAGACCATTGCAATAGCTGCTAATGGGTCTGCTTGCTTCAATTTTCTCCAGTCCCTCCTCCATTCAGTTGCCGAAGTGATTTCCCTAGAATACAGATCCAACCGCGTCACCTGTAGCTCCTACCCGATCAACTTCAATGGCTCCCTATTACCTCCAGGAGCAAATACAAAATCCTCTGTTTAGCATTCAAAGTCTTTCATAACCTGACAACCTCTTAGCTGTCCAGTGTTCTTATACCTCGCTCTCCACCATGTACCTTTGGTCTCATGACTTTGGCTTCCTTGCTGTTCCACAAACAAGACACTTCATCTCTTGTCTCGAGGCATTTTTTAATGACTGTCTCCTATGCATGAAATGTTTTCCTTCCTCATTTCTATCCCTTGGCTTTCCTGGCTTCCTTCAAGTCCCAACTAAATTCCAATCATTTACAGGAAGCCTTTTCCAACTCTTCTTAATTCTAGTGCCATCCCACTATTAATGATTTCCTGTTTTTCCTTTATGTAGCATATTTGTTTGCTTATCATCTCCTCCATTAGCTTGCTAGTTCCTTACGACAAGGACTGTCTTTTGATTCTTTTTGTATCCCTAGCACTCAGCACAATGCCTGGCATGCATTAGGAGTTTAATAAATACTTACTAACTAACTGACGCTATGAGGACCTCTGCATGACAAGAGTTGTACTGTTGGTACTCATTGATGGAGAAAATATGTGATGATGATGGCTACATATAAATTTAATGATGCTTTTAAATTAATTTGCATCTTATTAATCATAACAGCATCTACATATATTTGAAAATGGAAATACATATACATGCAAGAAATGTCTTCAGTCTATAGAAGGTTGGAGCTAAATAAAAAAGAAATGACAGAGTTTGGTGTACATGTGGATTTTTGGACCATTTACAAGAATTCTATGGTCAGGCTAGGGGTGATAGGTTAGTCCTTGCTACTGAGGAGGCTGAGGTTGAAGAATTTCTTCAGTTAGTTCAGCACAGAACTCTGTAATGAAGTAGAGCTAAAGTTAGTTGGGTATCCACACTAAATCTGGCACCATAATGATGAGTCCCTGGGAATGGGGGACCATAAGACTGTCAAGGGAGGCTCAAAATGTCCCAGGTCAGAAAAACAGAACAAGTTAAAGCTTTTCTGCTGAATGGCAATGAGATGACAGCCAAGCTGTAAATGGCTGCCATACTTCTAGTCTGGGCAAAAGAGGGAGACAAGTCTCAAAACAAACAAATGAAATAAACAAACAAACATATACATCAAACAACTCCATTGTCCTCCAGGGGTCCTTGATAACAATCTGGAAAACTGACTTGTAACTATTCTATGACTAAATCCCTCAAACCTTGTGAAGTTTGGCTTCCAGATACGTTTGATCGAAGTTCCTTGAAGGTGTTTTCATTCAGTTGTTTATTTGGTTTTTTTTTTGATAAAGATGCTGGAGTGCTTTGCCATTTCCTTCTCCAGCCCATTTTACAGATGAGAAAACTGAGGTAAACAGGGTTAAGTAACTTGCCCAGGGTCACATAGCTAACAGGTATCTGAGGATGAATTTGAACTCAGGTCTTCCTGACTCCAGGTCTCTATCCCCTGCACCACCTAAATGCACTCTACCTTGAAGGTAGGCACTGTCTTTTGCCTCTTTTCTGGCATATAGTAGGTACTTAATAAATGCTTATTGACTGACATCTATAAAATGGGTGCCCTAATACCTGTAGTACCCACTTCATAGGGTTATTATAAATAGGATTTTGTATGTATAAAGCACTAAATAATTTCCCATTAATATTTTTCCATCCTCCATCTGTGTTTTTGCAATTTCTTTGTCCAAGTATGTTTCAAAGCCCCTTCTATTGTTTATCCTTATGTGTGAGGAATGACTTTTGTGAAATGGATAAAATTGGATTTGCCATCTGCTTTGGGGCTAGGGTGCATCACTGACTCTGTCCTCAGTGGAAATGGGGAACAGTTTGTCATCCTGTTACTATAGCAGCATATAGAATTAGGTCAGCTATTTCAATCCCTATCCAAATCATGAATTCTTTATTTTTTTTACAATAAAATTTTAATAGTCATATTGATATATTTTGTTTTTACATTACCTAGATTTCCCTCTGTATTTTACTACTTCTCTCTTCCAAAGAGCTTATAATAAAGAATATTTAAAGAGAAAAAGAGGAAAAAAATCTTCAAAATTCATCTATACATTGAAAAAAATCTGAAGTTCTATGCAATTATCCACAACTCGGGACATTTCCACCTTCCTCTATCCCACCTCTCATCTTATATCTCTTCCTTGGGGTCAAACATCATAGATCTTCAACTGTTTTGTGGTAGTTCTCTCCCAAATTGTTTTCCTGGCTCTGCTGACTTTACTTTACATGAGTTTATAGAAGATTTTGTGAACCCCTTCTAACATATTCTCAACAAATGATTATGCAGATGCTACTTGACATTCTCTATGATGAGGAACTCACTATCCTAAGAGGCAGCTGCTTCCATCTTGGGACTTTTCAAATTGTTAAAAAGATTTTACTTATTGTAAGCCCAACTCTTCTCTCCTATAACATCCACTGATTGGTTCTGATTCTGTCTTTTGGGGTCAAGCACAGCAAATCTATTGCATTTCAAGTCTTAAAATAGTTTAAGGCTCCCATAGTCTCTCTTTTCTAGGTGAAACATCCTCACTTCCTTCAAGTGATTTTCATTTAGTATAATTTTTAGTTCTTTCCCCATCTTTGTCAACTTCTTTTAGATATTTGTCTCATCGATTTTCTTTCTGAAATGTGGTGTCCAGAGTTGTGCATGGTCCTCCAGATGAGCTCCGACCAGGTTTGAGTACAAGAGGATTACTACCTTCCTTATTCTCAACATTATACCTTCATCAGGGTGTTCACAGGGAACCAGTACCTCCGGTGTGAGGCCTTACTGAGCCCTTTTCAGGGCTTCTCTTTTGGCGTTCATCTGTAACTTAACTCTCACCTGCGGCTACAAGAAACTAGAGCATGCACAACAGCATTCACACCCCAGTAAAACCATCTCAGCAGATGAGCTAAACTAGGATGAGGGTAACTGACAGACCTTAAACTGGTTGGTAAGTTAAAGGAATGTCTAACCCATGCATTCCTGGAGGAATGAGTGGTTGAGAACAATTTGTTTCAATAGCCAAGAAGGCGTTTGAAGCAGGTTAGAAGCACTTAGAGTTTGGTAAAATACGAAAGATGCTGAAGTCACTAACTGCAATCCAGACCATTGCTCGTCACCCTGTCACTGATTTCAACCACTCTGGAAAAAAGAATGAGGCTGATGAGTTTGCACCCCTCCCGCTATTAAATCCAGTTCGTGCAAGACATCATCCTATGCTATCACCAGTCCTCTTCGAGAATGAAGAAAGAACATTACTTCCATGAACGTAGCCAGACTTTTGGGCAGCTAACTCACGCTGATGATTCACTTTGAGCTTGCAGTTTGCTACAGCTCTTCGTTAACTGTTTTGCTCCCACCCCCAAATGCTTTCTAGACATGTTTCCTCCAACTGGTACCCATACAGTTGCTTTTTTCAACCCAGGTGAAAGATTGACATTCACTCATTCAATTATAGTCCATCTTTTCATCTTCAGTTTACTGTTCTTGACTGTTGAGATTTTTTCAATCCCAATTCTGTTAGTAAGTCAGCTTTCTCTCCTAACTTTGTGCCACCTGAACGTTTGAAACATATGTTGCCCTTGCTTTCATCTAAGTTATGCAGAACAGAATAGCACCAAAGAAAAATACCTGAGAAACTCTTAGGGGAGCACTCATTCCTGGGTAACACTGATCCATTAATCAATACTCTTTGGCTTGTATTAGATAACTAAGTGCTACCCCAGCCTAACTACATTGCTATATAGTTCACATTTCTTTGTCTTGCCCCGCAAGATGTTATCAAATGTTACGCTGAAATCTTTCTGTGTTATGTACAAAGCATCCCTCTTTCCTACTAGCCTAGCAACCCTATCCAAAAAGGAAATGAGGTTAGTGTAGTATGACTTGTTCTTAACTAACCCATGATGATTCTTAGGCTGTACTTCTCCTTCTCTAAGCAATCTATAACTTAGTCAGGAAAGGAAGGGTTAACTTCATTAAAGAAAATTGAAATGGTTACCATTTCTGATACAATGCTCCTGGTTACCATAACTCCTCAAAGGATTATTTTTCAACATTCACGTCTTAAAATTCTTTCAGGAAGCTAGGACATAATTCAACCAGATGTGAACTAGATGAGGGTATTTCTGTGGGACTTAGTTTTCAGTTAATCACTTTTTGTTCTAAACTTTCTACACTGTAGATCACTATCCCTGTACAGAAAACAAGCAAAATAGGATTTTGTCTTTCTCTGCTTTATCACTTTTCCATTAATGCTTAAACTTTTGTAATCTTGTCCTTTCTTTTAATGAAATTTAGAAAGCCCTTTATATTGTCTTTAGCATTTGTAGTACCTAGACAGGTAGATGGTACAATGGATAGAACACCTGGCATGGAGTCAAGAAGACCTGAGTTCAAATCCAGCCTCAAACACTTACTGGCTATGTGACTTTGGTCAAGTCATTTAACTTCTGTTTGCCTGAGTTTCCTTAACTCTGAAATGGGGATAATAGTAGCACTTATCTCCCAGAGTGGTTGTGAGAATCAAAAATGAATGAGAAATCACAAAATGCCTAGCACAGTGCCTGGCATACAGCAGGTGCTATATGTTAGTTGTTATTATCAAATGTGCTCATGCCCAGCTTTCAGCCCACCTGAATCTCACAGGGCATTCTCACTTCCTTTCTCCCCTCTCTTCACCCTCAGTCACCTGTTCGAATTTTGATCTCTTGTCTATATTGTTTTCATAGTTCAGCCGGTTACCTCTTAGTCAGCCTGTGCTCTATTCCATCATCCAGTTTCTCAATGGGTTGTTCAACACTGGGCACAGGGCCAGCCTTTGCAAGAGTACCACTTGTTTGATGCCCAACCACTTGACATTAATCTATTGATAACCTCCCCAGGCTAGGACTCTTTTGTCAAGTAGATGTACTTACACCTTTTCATATCAAAGAAATGTAGACCTTCCTTTGCTTGTCTATTATGAATACTACTAACTTGAAAGCTTTCTTAAGATAAAAACAATTGCAGCATTACATCACTCACTTAATTGGGCCTCTAACTTATTTTTGCCATGGAAAGATGTTACATTAGAATCTCTGAGCTGGAAAAGAAAACAGAAACCATATCGTTCAACCTGTATCTATTGAATCTTTTGCCCCATAATTGATCACACAGTTTCTATGTGAAGACCTACTGCTTAACACTCCTTGTCTATATTGGTCAGAGTTTGGGGGAGGAGAGAAGACACATGATGTTCCTGGATATCTTTATGGAGAGGCCCTTGGAGGGAGAGAAAGTCTTTGAGAAGAAAGACATGTAGAGGAGTTGGTACCTTGACAGGTCCCCAACTTGCAGCTTGCTATACACTAGAGATTTATGGAAATTTACATTGGGTGAGATGGGGGGCTCTCTCTTTTGTTTGACCCAAAATATCTCGTGAGCAGTGGTAAAACTCATTCACTTTCTGTACTGTCTAGCATATACTGATCTGTATAACTTCTCTTATTTCTGTTTGCTCTAAGTGGGGCTATTTACTGTTCACTATTTGTGATGGTCTTTGTGTAACTAGCATTTGATGGGAAGGGAGTCAGGCCTTCAGATATAACTTGGATCACTCCTTCCCTGTTAAGGCAGAGGAAAATGCCTTAAATTGAAAAATAATTTCCCTTAGACTAGCATTTTTGGGGGTGATATTACAGAGATATTTATTTATGAATTCCTGTGAGCCACATTAAGCCAACCCAGGTGGACATACACATAACCTATATGGGCAACTCAGGCCCTACAATACATAAATACAGGATAAATACAGAAAAAATGAAAGGCACTTTTAGAGAGGATGACTTTAGTAGCTGGAGTTTGAGGGGGGGCTTGGGAAAGGCTTCCTGAAAAAGGTAGGTTTTGAGGTCTTAGCACATACTTAATCTCAGGAGATTATAACAGCCTCTTTTCAGTCCTACTGCCTATTTTTCACATTTTGACACTCTCCAGGGATATTAATCCAGGGGCTCAAAATTTACCTTCATACTCCTTACCTCTTTCCCTCCATTCACATGCACTGAATCACACTCCCTCAGCTAATATTTGCTAATCACTGCTTCTGATTATTTCGGTCCTCTGAGGAGTTTTGCTGTATTTTCTCTCCACCAAGAGCAGCTCATAATCCTCCTATGACTTAAATAAGGCACTGCTCCTTTCATATGTGAATTGCCTGGTAGCTGAGAGGACCCAAAAAGGAATATTTGTGTATGGAAAACTGATAAAATCTACTTGGGAAGAAAATCTTAGATAACTATGAGGAGAGACAATTATTGTCCTGGGGACTGGATAGAAAACTGCTTCTTACATGGAGGTACTTAGAGGCCCTGCTAGAAGGGAGAGCAACAGCTGAAGTAATGATAACTACAGAGCATTTTGGTTTATCAGTTCATTTGCATTGGACTGTTTTTAGAGTTTTGAAGTTATAAAAAAAATAAATCAATAACTGTTTTAAGATTCTGGGAAGAATATGTAAAAATTATTGGGTTTATATCTCATAGAAAGATGAATTCTTGAGTTTTATCTCATAAGGTAAAGATGAGTCACTGACTACTAGAAAGTTCCAAAAGAAGCCATAGAAGAAGCTTAAGGAAGAGACAGAAAGAAGAAGTAGGAGAACAAGTTTTGCTGTTAGGTTGGAGGAAGCCCAGAATAGTTCCTGGAAACTCACTGACTGAATGCTACTTTATGAAGAATTATCAGGGTCATTACTCCCCAGTGCCATCTATATCTGAAAAAGGGGAACCTTCTCTGAGGTAACTGTGTTCTCGTCTACTGCCTTGTCTGGTTTTATAGAGAGAAATAGAGGGGAAAAGGTAGGCTTTGCATCCATTTTGCTGTAAGATGTGTTTTGCTGTGAAAAGAGGATTGGTTCCAATTGTACTAAGCAGAATCCCCTTGCTATTTGCACATCTGAGAAGCATGGCAGTTCTCTGGATTAAGGAAAAGGGCATAACATATTTTACGAGAGCTTTGTTAAGGGTGTCTGTGAGTGGAAAGATCTTGTCACTGTTTTATTGGATCAAGATGAGGAGGGGAATGGCTTTGTCCAATAGGAGAATGATGAAGACTGCAAAGGGAACAGTTGGTGGAGGGGCAGCTTCATGCGGAACAGCTTATTCCTGAAGGCACCAAAGACATCAAATGCCTGTAGTCCAGAGCTGCAAGCTGCCTTGAGCACTTGGGTGTTCACAAATATGTGTCTCTCTGCTTGATTTCTATAAGTGTGTGATCACTCTCCCTCGTGGATAGGATGTACATTGATGACCCAAGTTTATGAGTAGAATGTAATGGTTTGGTTGTTCACACTTTTGCCTTCTATTCAATAAAAGTCATACTTATTTCTGTTTTTTGACTTCTAATGAGTAAATGCAATAATTATTTTTGTTTCTGCCTTATTATTTAGTAAATGTTTTATGATTAAGGTTTAATAGTGTCATGGTGAACTATTTTGTGTAAATGGGAAGCACACCAGTTGGGGCTCAGGAGCTTTAGTGGCAAGTAGTAGGAATGTATCTCTTTCTCATCTCTTGTTCTTAGTACTGTGAGAGAGAATAGGGTAGCTAGGTGGTGCAGTGGATAGAACACCAGTGCAGGAGTCAGGAGGACCTGAGTTCAAATATCACCTCAGACACTTGACACTCACTAGCTGTATGAGGCTTCACCTAGGCAATCACTTAACCTCAATTGCCTCATCTGGGTCATCTCCAGCCATCCTGATGAATATCTGGTCACTGGATTCAGATGGCTCTGGAGGAGAAGTGAGGCTGGTGACCTGCACAGCCCTCCCTTACTCAAAACAAAGTCAAGTGCAAGTCATGTCATTACTTCTCTGATGGCATGATCTTCTTCGGTGATGAAGGATGAACACACACCATGAGAGAAAATAGTAGTAAAGAATAGTTGTGTGTTTGTGGCTGCTCTCTGGGAACCTCAGACCTCTCAGTGTGAGTATGCGATTGGATGAAAATGATGGTCCTACATCATGATTCTGGGTATATTCAGATGATCTTTGAGAGTAGCTGTGGTTGAAAAATTCATCATCATTAGGTCAAATGGCAAGAAATCTCATTCTGAGAGTTAGCACTTCTGATGCTCTTATAGGATACTGTTATTCTTTTATATTCATCCTTCACTTCCTACTCTTGCTTCTGTACATGTTTTTTAAAGATATAATTTGGTCAGTGAGTTCCTAGTTTTAAACAAAAGGACCTCTGGTGTGAAGGTTGCCGAGTCCTTTTAAGGGCTGCTCATCTACCTTCGGTGTCTTCCTGGCACTCAACTCTAGCACGGACAACAGCCACACCATAGAGTACTTAGAGCTTGGTCAGTTAGCAAAGACACTAAGGTCATCCATTGTATCCCTAGCCATTACCAGTCATCTTGACTTCGACGACTCTGGAAGAGAGAGTGAGGCTGACAACTTTGTGCAGTTCTGCCTCTCTGAAATCCAATTTGTATACATGTCACGATATCACCCCAAGAGGTCATTGGTCCCCTTTGAAAATGAAGGATAAACAATATCTTTATCCAATTCTGCTTTTTTATTTCTCATTTGAAGTGTTTGTTTTTGAATCTTCTGGATATCATCCTTGAGATCTCTTGAGCCAATTTTCGCTGTAGAATTCTAGGCCATGGGATTCCATCCAGTTTTTCTCTGAATCCCTCGAGATTCATTTTCCCACAATCTCAGGTACACATATAATTACGATTACACTTGACTTCCTTCTCCTCTATCATACTTTGTATGATAGGAATGATGATTGGTCCTTAAAGTTCCCAATCATGTCTGTCTTAGTAACTAGCTCTTCCTTGATGGTTCGAATTAAGCCCAGAAGAGCAGTTGGCTTGGTTACTTCCTCCACTGTACCCTTGTCACTTTCGTGAGCTGAATGCATGATTAGGGCAAACCATGAATTTCTTAGGTGCTTTGCTTTTAGCAGATAGCTCTAGCTCATGTCCAATAATTGAAATGTCCTGGGACTACAATGACGTGCTTCAGGACCAAGCTTTTGATCTGTTTCTTGAATACCTTGAATTGCTCATCAGATTCCTCCTTCTGTCCATGTGGTTTGTACAAAGCTTCATGCAGCTTTAGACTTCAATAGACTAAAACTGCACTAAGACTTTTGGGACACCCGGTCATATATTTCTGTGATGACATGGTTTCCATTATGATTCCCTTCTCAGACCCTAGATTTTCTCACATGAATATTTGATCTTAAAATTCAATATTATTCCACTGTCCCATCTATCTATTCTGTTCCTTTTAAAAAAAGGCATAACTTTCCATTGCTTTATTTCACTCAGGATGATGGTGATAACCAGTATTTATATAATGCATAGAGTGTATTTATATATGTTATCTCATTTGATCCTTAAAACAACAGTGGAAGGTAGGCTGCTATTATTACCTTTCCATTTTACAGGTAGGAAACTGAGGCAAACAGAGGTTAAGTGATTTGTCCATAATCACACAGCTAGTAAGTGTATGAGACCAGATTCGAACTCAATTCATCCTGATTCCAGGCTCACTACTCTTCATTATTCACTCTGTTAACCAGCTGCCACCAGTACCTGGCCCCAAGGTGGATATGTTGGCATAGATAGGCTGAAGCTCTTAACAAACTCCACATACTTGGTGTGACCTTAGATGATCAGGTCCTCAGATGGTGAGGCAGAACCACACCACCAAGACCATTGGATAAAAGGGCTCTGTCATCTTGGACATTACTAATTTGAAGATGGCCGTGAGGCTCATTAGCAATCCCATCACAAAAAGGGCAATTGCCATTGTGGTGTTTGCCATTGCCTGCTCCGATGTCCTGCGTAGCCTGAGGAATTATACTCTGCCCTTATGAATGGTGACTATAGATAGTGTCCAGATCTGTAGTGTAGAAAGTCTCTTCCATACCACCTTTATAGTGCATGTCAGTGTTAATATTCAGCACCCTCTGGTGGTCCTTAAAATTCCAAGATAGCCAACTCAATGCTGTTGATATAATAAAAGTCAGAGGCTTAGACTTGGTATGGCGTAGTTCCTGTACTGAATTTATGGTTATATCTATCTGCTGTTTACTAACCTCTACCACACTCACCATCAATCTATTGTTGGATAACTGACAGAACTCAAATGCATCATCGAACATTGGAAGATCTTCGCCAACATGGAATCTTTGTTTCTATTTGCCATGCTTTGACAAGCCAGAGTGGATGGATTGTAAGAACTTAATGAAGTCATCACTGTCAAATCTGGTCATCTCTTGCAGTGACTTTGTGTGAATTTCTGGGGATTATGGATCTCCAACTTCTGGTAGAGGCTATAGTTCAGTAGCAGGGTATGAGTCATTCAGATTTGGTGAAACTCCTCATAGGAATAATTTCCTCTATCTCGCCTCATGCTCCTGTGCTCTGCACATTTCTGCAGTATAATCTTTTTTTAAAAAATTCTTTTTTATTTTATTTTTAAGTTATGTAATAAAACAAGCATTTCCACAACATAGCATAATAAAAAAGATGAAACTGCAAATCTATTATATACAACTTGCTATTACTTTTAAAAATATAATACAGCTACCACATACATTTCTTTTTTTCTTTCCTCCTCCTCTACCCCCCACTCCACTCTAGAGATGAGTGCCACTAGACAAAAATAGGTGTATATGTATCTACGTATATATAATACACATAATATATAATTATTCTATACATATTTATATTTATCAGTTCTTTCTCTGGATGCAGGTATCATCTTTCTTTATATGCAATTAACCTTTGTTTGGTGCAATGGGCCCTTTTGGAAGTCTGGTGAAGCCAACAGAACCTTTCTCTGAATCATTTTTTTAAATGCATAAAATAAAATCCATAGGATGACTGAAAAACTAATGACATTGAAATGCAGTTTATCAAAATATTTAAAAAATAAGTCCATGGATCCCAGATTAAGAACTTCAGCTACAGATAATTAAATGACTCAATATTGTTGGAATTTATGCTAGGCAATGGGGACTGGACATGTGATTTCACTTCTATTAGAAACTCCCAGGTAAGGAAACTCCCTTCACCAACTCCCTTTACCTCCTTTACCTCCCTACCACTGAGAAGCAGTGAGAGGTTCAGTGACTCACCTGGGGTCACACGGCCAGTATGAGTCAGAGACAGGACGCTAGGGTCAGCTCTCTGCTTTATGATGGGAGATGCTGAATCTGACCTCAGGGCTGCAGATGCAATTGACTTCTTTGCAGTTTGTCTACTTCTTCCTGCCTTTGTTTTGAGTTGCCTATTCTTTGGGGAGGGAGCAGGACTTCCTGTGCTTTGGCAGAAGCCAGCAGACCTAATCTGGGACTTCAGCTGAGATAGCCTGCTACCTTCTAGAGACAAGAAGGGGAAACCAAGGACTACCAACCTGCCAGGCTGGGCCTCCTTGATGGACCCCACATGCCTCTTCCTAGCTCTCAGTTTTGCTTCTTTTAAAAATGAATATCTTTGCTGTTTTTATTATCAGTTCATTCCTTTATCTGATAAAAGTGAAAAAGTATTTTTTTATTTAACTTTATGTCTTTACCAAATTGTTATTCCCTTTGCTCACTGGCTTTTCTGATTTGACTTGTGACTTCTCTATATTCTTGGCCACCTGCCCTACTTTCTGATTTCTAAACATTCCTTGTTTGGACTCATTATTTTGGTTGCTTCCTTATTTGGCCAACTAAACTTCCTTCTGTTTTTCCTTCCTTTTTGTGAGTAAAGATGGATCTGTCATGTATTTAATAGTTGTTTTTTTTCTTAAAGAAGAATTCTTTTAGATTTGAAGGCAGTTAGTCAATAAATATTTTTTTAAGAGCCTACTATGTATCAGTCATTGTGCTGAGAGCTAGGGATCCAAAGAAAGACAAAAGACAGACTCTGCTCTCAAGGCTCTTATACTCTGATGAGGAGATGGCATTATTCAGTCAGTCAATAAACATTTATTAAGAGCCTATTATGTGCCAGGCATTGTGCTGAGAGCTAGGGATGCACAGTTAAGGCAAAAGAGAGTCCTTGTCCTCAAGGACCTTATAGTCAAATAGGAGAGACAACATGCAAAACATTTTGTACAAATAAGATAAATGCAGGAGAAACTGGAAATAGCCAATAGAGAAACAGCAGAATTAAGGGAGATGAGGCGAAGGTTCCTGTAGAAGGTGGAATATTGCCTGGAGCTTGAAGGAACACAAAGGAAGATAGGATTCAGAGGATTCAGAGGTTCAAATCATTCCTATCAACAGTCAACCATGTGGCTTTTTTGAGGGGTCTTTTAAAATATCTCCAGAATTTAGCACAGTGCTTACTAAATATAGTACATGCTTATTAAATGCTTGACAGACTGCTTTTAGAGCTGAGTCACTTTACTACTTACAGTTTCTTCATTTGTAAAATTAGGGGTTTGGACTAGATGCCCTGTAAGGTTGTTTCTAGATCTACATTTATGATCCTATCAATCCTTAGGGTTACAAGTCATTCCCACATGACGTACGATATTTGTGCAATGAGTTACTTTCTTTGTATCTCTAGTGCTTAGCACAGTGCCTGGCACACAGTAGGTGCTTAATAGGCAGCTAGGGAGTGCATAGAGTGCTAAGTCTAGAGTTAGGAAAATCTGAGTTCAAATTAGACCTCAGATACTAACAAGTCACTTAACCTCTGTTTGCTGCAGTCCACTGGAGAATGAAATGGCAAATCATTCTAGTATCTTTGCCAAGAAAACCCATGGACAGTATGGTCGTCAGGGTCATGAAGAGCCAGACGTGACTGAGCAACAACAGGTGTTTAATAAATGCTTGTTATTGTAGATGATGATGGGCAAGTTTTAAAAAGTTTAAAGGAATTCTTCTGATATATATCATGTATACCCAACTTTCTTCAACAGAAATTTTTGTTGTTCACTTGTTTCAATTATGTCTGCCTCTTCCTGGCCCCATTTGAAATTTTCTTGGTGAAGATACTGGAGTGGTTTGCCATTTCCTTCTTCAGCTCGTTTGGCAGATGTGGAAACTGAGGCAGACAGGGTCAAGTGACTTGCTCAGGCTCACACAGCCAGTAAGTATCTGAGGCCAGAATTGAACTCAGATGAGTTTTCTTGACTCCAGGCTCAGTACTCTATCCATTGCACCACCTAGAGGCCTAAACAGAAATAGCTGGTACTTTTCCTTGAACACCGTATTTGGAACATTAACACACCAAAGGAGGTGTGGAGGATTATTTACCACAGTCCTAGATTACTATATTTTTAAAGTGTTTATTTTTTATCATTTTTTTCCCCTTTTCCCTCCCTTGCCTGGAGGCTGCCATCTTCACATTTTGCCACCCTCACATCTTCTAATGTCTATGACTCTTTCTACTACCTAAAGTTGGAACTTAGGGCATACAAAAATGGAAGCAAATGATATACCGCATCTCTTTCCCCTTCTGATTTGATGACTGCAACATTCTATGGGCTTAGACTCTACAGTTATCCTGTCACATCAAGACTTCGCCTATCATGGTTTTAATATATTGTAGATGGGTATAAGAAATTAAATGGAAATTTTGGGGGAGTTTTGCAGAAGTCCCAGATGACATAAAAAATTTAGAAACTCAGTAATGTATAAAATATATGTAAACTATTATATAATATCAACCCAAACTTTATGATAAGATACTGTAAACATCCCATAAAAGGAAAAGAAAAGAATAGACTTCTTCTCTGGTAGGAAGGGAGGGCCAAAATATTTTACAGGATTTTCCAGATCAAGGTCTACACGCTCCTAACCCCAGAGATGTAGCAGGGATAACAGTAGGTCACTAAGTTTGTTAGAGCTGTGTGTATACAACGAGTCAAAAGTTTGGAGTGAAAATTAAATAAAATACCTTGGCTTTTGTGTCATTTATTTTAGCTGTTCAGTGGTCTTCTTTCCTCCCCACCCCTCCCCAGTTTCCTGGTTCTTAGCTATCTTCCTTGTTAGTGAGGTTGCAGATAACTGAATTCAGTGCAATCCAATTCAACAAATATTTATTAAGTGCCCAGAATGTATAAGGCACTAACCCAGGCTTTGAGTTCTACATAGGATCTAATAGGCAGTCAGTTGGTATGATAGCTAGAAAGCTAGACTTGGAATCAGGAAGACCTGAGTTCAAATCCATCTTTACACATTCAGTAATCATGTAACTCTGGACAAATAAATTCTGTTTGGCCCAGTTTCCCCCTCTTCTTAAAATAGGGATAACAATACCACCTACTTTGCAAGGTTATTGTAGGTATCAAATAAGTTAATATTTGTAAAGTGCTTTGCCAACTTTATATTTAATTAACTTTTAGTTTTCCACATTCACTTCCCATAAGATTTTGAGTTTTGAATTTTCTCCCTCATTCTCCCCTCCCCTCTACCCCCTCCCCAAGATGGTGTGCAATCAGATATAGGCTCTACTTATACATTTATAACAAACATATTTTCACATTAGTCATGATGTAAAGAAGAATTAGAACTGATGGGAAGAATCATGAAAAAGAAGTAACAAAGCAAAACACAAAAGAAAAGGGAGCAAATAGTCTGCTTCCATCTGCATTCAGATTTCAAAGTTCTTTCTCTGGATGTGGATAGCATTTTCCATAGTGAGTCTTTTGGAGTTGTCTTAGATCCTTGCATTGCTGAGAAGAGCTAAGTCTACAAGGCCAGTCATTGCACAACGTGACTGTTACTGTGTACAATATTCCCTGGTTCTGCTCAAGCTTTGCTAACTTTATGCAGAAATTCTAGTTCTTATTAGAAAGAATCTGACTGCAGCTTCCTAAGTCTATTGGAATCTACTTAAAATATTTAGATTTTCCTTAGTATTGTCATACAAGCACACACACATACACACACACATAGACACATGCATATATGTATGAGGTGGGTGAAGGGAGGCTGTCTATCTGTACGGTCATTTTTTAAAGTTTTATCTTAGCCTTAACCAACCTTTACCTGTTTGGATGGATTAGATAATGCTATTCATAACGTCACTTTCCATCTAAGTGGTCTCTGCTAGGGTCTACAAAATATTCCTAAATATCCCATAAAGAAAAAAAAAACAGATTTGGAAAACAATGTATTGACTTTCTCAATCAGTGACTTTTAAACAGATAAACCTAAGAACTGACCTGGTTGCATTTTAGAATTTAGCTCCGCCACCTAGTGGCAAACAGTTGTATGACTGAGGGAAGCTGATTTTGCTATCTCAAAAGATTTGTATCTAGTTAGAAACTTTTATCTATAACTTAACGTTGTTCTACTTATGCAAATCAGAAATGTTCATCTTTGTGGAAAGAAAATTAAAATGACCACTTAGAGACAAGGAATTAGCTTATCAAGAGGTCCCCTGCCAAATCACAATGGTGATTTCTTCCTCAATCCACTTGGCATTTAATATGGACATTTAAAAGCTATATTTCATTTAAGAATTGAAGTGGGTGGATCACTTTATTTTCAGACAATAAGGAGATTTAGGCCAGTGTTAAAATTAGTGGATGAAAAATGCAGAAGGGGAAGGAGAATTAGGAAGTCAGAAATCAGGTTTCCTTTATTTTTTTTTTTAAATAGCATTGTAGACTTGGAGCTAAAAGGAAGGTCAGCAATTCTATCCCACTTTAGTAGGGCCCAATTGACTCACCATGGTAAAATGAGCCCTTTGCCTTTAAAGGTTTCTGAGTATAAGCAACTGTTGTTTTCTTGCAAGGTGAGAAACCCTAAATTAGCTTGCTTTACTGTCCAGAGGTCAGCTGACCAGTATCCAAATCCCCCAGTGGAGCTCGATGGTGACCTCTCTCCTAGACTCTGGTACTGTATAGATAAATGAGACACTGTGGTATCTTGGCAAGATTGTTGCTCCTGGGTTAAATGAGGTAATATTTGTAAAACTCTTAGCACATAGTAGGTACTTAATAAATTCTTGGGCAACTAGGTGGTGTGGTGGATAGAGTGTCATCCCTGGAGTCAGGAAGACTAGTTCAAATCTGGCCTCAGATGTTTACTAGCTGTGTGACCCTGCGCAAGTCACTTAACCCTGTTTGTCTCATTCCTTATTTGTCAAATGAGCTGGAGAAGAAAATGGCAAGCCACTCCAGTATTTTTGCCAAGAAAACTCCAAATGGGGTGATGAAGAGTCAGGCATGACTGAAAACAATCCCACAAAAACAAATAAATTCTTGTTCCTTTTTCCTTCTTGGAGGCAGGATGACCTAGGTTTGAATCCTGCCTCTGATACAAGTTGTATATCTCTTGCCAAGTCATTTAATCTGTCTGCTTCAGTTTGCTCATTATAAAGTGGGTATAGAAATAATTATAATAATATAATACAGTTTACAATTTGCCCATCTGTAAAATGGGGCTGATAATAGCTATAATAATAGCACCTCCTTCCCAAGGTTGTTGTGCTGATCAAATATAATGTATGTACAGAACTTCGCAAATTTTAAAGCACTGTTTCATTTGAAACTTGAGTTAAGTAGATCATTTTATTTTCAGGTAACAAAAGAGATCTAGGTCAGTGTTAGAATTAGTGGGTGAAAAAGGGGGTGAAATGGGGGGAAAGGAGATAATTTTGTTAAAAAGTTTTGTTAAAAAATCCTCTTTCAAGGTTCTCTGACCACACACCACCTGCTGAATCTCTCAAGATTGCTCTCTACCCTAGGAATCCTACCCATCAGGAGCCAGGTTGGGTAATTGACATTGCTGATGGATAGCCATGTCAATTGTTACACCACCTTACAGAGGGTGTTGGTCTGCGGATCCTGAGAATCTGAACCAAAAAAGCATTAACTAAATGATATGTCTTGTCAAGCTAGGAAGGGGAACATTTCACCTGAAACAAATGACCATCCCTATTACTTTAACCACATACCCAACGTGGGAGTCATGGAGCAGTACCCCCTGGGATCCCCCTTTGTTTGATGGATAAGGAAACTGAGATCCAGGAAGACCAAGAGATGTGCCTAAGGTCACTTGACTAGGGAGTAGCAGAGGAAGAATTCAAACCCAGGGTCGTTGACTATGGGTTAGATTCACTTCCTTTCCAGACTACCAGGCTGTCCCTCTAAGAATTTAGCTAGAGAATGAGAGAACTCTAAAGGGCTTCTGTTTGAATTGGATCCAGTGATGTGCTAGTAAATATTTAACAACCAACTCTGGGTGGGGGAGGGAGAGAGTGGGGGGAGTATACTCTCAACACACTTTTTTTTTTTAAGCAATAGCAGATAAGTGACTCTCCCAGGATCACACAGTTAGTGCCTGAGGTCACATTTGAACTCAGGTTTTCCTGATTCCAGGGCTAGTATTCTATCCACTGTGCCATCTAGTGGCCCTTCTCCCAACATACTTATAAATTTGATCTTCATGAATCACATTTTCTCTATCACTTTCTTAAGACTCAGGGGTGCAGAACCTGAATTTTGACTGAATCAGTCAAAGAGCCCCATCTGAGGACCTAGATTGCCACATGTGGCCTCAAGCCTGCACTTTTCTGGTCCCTGGCCGCTCTAGACAATCAAAAAAACAATAAATTAAGCTCTGATTTGTAGCATTTTCTAATTTCCAAGGTGCAAATGCTCACACTAAAAATGTAGCCATCAGATCTAGAGAGTCCATGTGCACTGGCTCCAGCCCAGGCCTGGCTGGTTGGATGCAAGGTAATACTCTTCACTTTTCCTAACAGACGTCTTATTAAGCTCTCATTCCCTCCCATCACAAATTTCCTTTCACTAACGCTCCAAAGGCAATATTTTTTCTATTGCTGTTCGGTTGTTTCAGTCGTTTCTGACTCTTTCTGACCCCATTTGGTGAGTTGCCATTTCCTTCTACAATTTTACAGATGAGGAAACAGAGGCAAAAAGGTTAAGTGACTTGCTCAGGGTCATATAGCTAGTAAATGTCTGAGGCCAAATTCGAATTTAAATCTTCCTGACTCCAGGTCTGGCGTTGTATCCACTGCACCAGCTAATCTTCTTTTCTATTATAATATACTTACAAAAGATCATCTTTTAATACCTTTTCTTTCAGAGTTCCACCATTAGCTCTCTCTATTCCCTTGCTATATTTTTTCCTCTTTGGTGATCTCTTCCCTGTTATCTCCTCCATGCAGATGACTCCTAAATGTTTATCTCTAACCTTGCCTTCTCCCCTGAGCTCTGGGCCTATATATCTCATTTTCTATCAGGTTGACTATCTACACTTGAACATTTTCCCAGTAAGTCAAACTCAATGTGTCCAAAACTGTGCTGTTCCTTCAGCCTCCCACTTTCCTCCCATCCCCTCCTCTGAATGTTGCCCTTACTTTCTCCTTCTGTTGATGACATCACCATCATCCTACTCATTTCTCATTCCCTCTTCTCCCCCTGCCAGTCTGCATTTGTGATTTTATGGTTTTGGAAACGCCCTCCATTAATGTAGACTGTGTGGAATTGTCTTAAAGTGTTGCCTGGGAAACTGAGTGGTTAAGCGATTTGTGCAAGGTCCCATAGCTGGTTTGTACCAGAGGAAACAGATCTTTGTGACTCCAAGCCCCAGCCCTTTAGCTACTTTGTCATGTTGGCTTCTCCTCCAAGACATGGGACCACAAAATTTCTGAATTGAAAGGCATCTTAAGGATTATTTAGTCCATTCTTTGTAAAGAACTCTAGTCATGGGACATTTGTTATCCTCCAGCACATTCCATGTCTCTTTTCAATGTAGCTATAATTGTTTACTTTTTTATGTCAAGCCTAAATCTGCCTTTCTTTAGCCTCTACCTATTTTTCTTTATTTTTCCTTTTGAGTCAGTCTAAAGAAATTTAATTCCTCTGCCACCTAGGCAGCTAGGTGGCATAGTGGATATAGTGCTGGCATAGAGTGTTGGACAGTTAGGAACCAAAGGAAACCCTGAAAAATAAAAAAAAAAAACCAAACCAGATATATGAAGCCTCATAATACACTCATATATTTTAAATCTAGCCTCAAATACTGACTAGATGTATGACCTTGGGTATGTCACTTTGCCTCTGTCTACTTCAATTTCCTAAAATGAAAAGTAGGGATGAAAATAGCAACAATAGGGTTGTTGTGAAGATCCAAAGAGATAATGGCATCTAATAGGTGCTTAATAAATATTTACTTATTTCAATAAACCTGCCCTTAACATTTTGGAAGAGAGTTCATATTTTCTTATTAAGTCTTCTTTTTTCTTCTCCCCAGTTCCTTTAATTCAGGAGCACTTAATCTTGTGTGTATATGCATGTATATGTGCGTGTGTGTGTGATTGCTCCCTTCTAGGGAAGTCTATGGACCCCTTCTCAAAATTTTTTAATGCATAAAATAAAATGTTGTTTTTCCATCATGTCCAACTCTTTGTGACTCCATTTGGGATTTTCTCAGCAAAGATATTGGAGTAGTTTGTCATTTCCTTCCCCAGCTCATTTGACAGATGAGGAAGCGGTGGCAAAGAGGATTAAGTGACTTTCCCAGGGTCACACAGTTAGCAAGTGTCTGAGGCCAGATTTGAACTCAGGTCTTTCTGACTCCAGGCTGGGCACTCTATCCACTGCACCACCAAATGCTTCTAAAGTAAAATATATAGGATTATTCTGAAATAGTTATATCAAAATATTAAAAAACCTCAACAAGTTCATGGATCCCGCTAAGAACTTATTTTTTAGGCGATCCTTTTACAGCCCTCTTTCTAATCACTCACCTCTGATTTTAGTTCCTAATCAAACTTTTGGTAAAACATTTGATAAATATCCTACTGTTCTAGAAGTGTGGAGAGACGTGGGCTACATGATACCTTCAGTTGTTGAACTCTAAGAGTGGTTGGCTTTGGTTCAATGTTAACTTGGCAGTCGGTCTCCAGGAGATGACTTCAGGTATTGGTGCTTGGCTCTAGATTGTTTAACATTTTTATCAGTGACTTAGAAAAAGGTACCTATTGCACACTCATCAGATTTGCATACAGCAAGAATATGGGAGGGATAGCAAACACACAGTTCCATGGAGTCAAGATACAAAAAATTGAGACAGGTTAGAGCACTGGGTTCAAAGAAGATGAAATGCAATAGAAACAAACTTAAAACCTCATATTTCAGTTTAAAAAAATCAACTTCACAAATATAGAATAGAGGATGCATAGTTAGAGGGCAGTTTTTTTTCTGAAAAAGAGCTGGAGGTGTTAGTGGACCACATGCTGAGTTAACAGTGTGATCAGGAAGTCAAAAAAACCAATAGGGTCTTTACTGAGAAACATAGCTTCCAGGAATAAAGAGGTGATGATTCCTCTGTATTCTTCCCTGGTCAGACTACACCTGTAGTATTGTGCTCTGTTCTAAACACCACAATTTAAGAAGGATGGGAATGAGCTCAAGAGTTTCCAGAGGACAGCAACCAAGAGAGTGAAGGGACTTGAATCTGTGAGGACCATTTGAAGGAATTGGCATTGTTTAGCCTAAAGAAAAGAAGCTAGGTAGGACACTATAGCTATCTTCAGGTATTTGAAAGACTTTCTTGCAGAGGAGGTATTACATTTAGACTTTAATTCCATTTGGCCCCAGAGTAGCGAACCAGTATCAATGGGTGAAAGATGCAAAACAAACGTTTTGACTTGGTTCAGGAAAACGTTCTTACAACCAGAGCCATCTAAGAATGCAATGGGCTGCCTCAGAAAGTAGTGAGCTCCCTAGAATTGGAGGTTTTCAGACAGAGTCTGAAGAATCACTCATTGGCTCTTCCTTATGGGTGCCAGCTGGACTAGATGACTATTGAAGTTCCTTTCAATGCTAAAATTCCAAGATTTTGTGTTTCTGTGACTTTACAGAGGTTCCAGTGTGTTAATGTCTTTCCTGAACTGTGATATGCAGAATTGTGTACTATACTCTAGAGATGGATTGACCAGGATAGACTATAGCAAGATCATCGCTTCCCTAGTCTTTGATACTAAGTTTCCATATCATAGCCTCAAATTAAATTAGTTTTTTTGACTATTATGTTATATTGCTGGCTCATAGTTAACTTCCAGTCTACTAAACCTCCCAGATGTTTTTTTTTAATTTAAAAACTATCCCTAGCCATATTTCCCCAACACTGTATTTGTGAAGTTGCTTTTTTTTGATTCATGTATAAGTCTTCATCTGCTTCTTTTAAATTTTATTTTCATAGACTCAGCTCATCATTCTAGTTTGCCAATAGATTTTGAGATCTCATTTCTGTCTTATCCAACATACAGTATTTTTCCCAAAGTCGAATGTAGTTTTAAGCTACTAAAGTTTATTTAACCTATTAAAGCTTAAAACTGCACTATGATATCATAACTTTGTGTCATCTACAAACTTGATAAACATGCCATCTGCTCTTTCATATAGGTCATCGATAAAAATAATATACAAAGTGTAGAACTCTGCAGCACTCTATTATAGGAATTCCTGAGGGTCAACTCTGATCCATTAATCAATCGTCTTTCAGTGTAGTCGTCTACTCTGTTCAGAATCCACTCAAATGTTATTCAACTCACATTCATTCAGATTCTGATACTATTAGTGAGAATCTGTCAAATATCTTGGTGAATTCCACATATACTGTATTTACAACATAATCTAGTATGATTTCTTAAACCCATGTTGGCTTCACTTTCTAAATGCTCAGAAACTACCCCTTTAAAAATTACAGTGCTTCAAAACTATCATCCCAGATGGGTCTCAAGAATATGACTTCTACCCTGATCAAGATAATAATGCAAGTATAAAGGACCCACAATGAAAAATGCTATTTACCTCCAGAGAGAGAACTGATTAAATCTGAATGCAGATTGAAGTATGCTTTTTAAACTTTTTTTCTTTTTCTTATTTTTTGTCTGTATTTTTTTTGTAATAGGTGAATATGGAAATATGTTTTGCCTGACTTCAAATGTATAAATGATATCAAAATGCTTGCCTTTCCAAGAAGGGGGGAGGAATGGGATGTAGGGAGAGAATTTGAAATTCAAAATTTTCAAAATAAATTTTCAAAAATAAATGTCAATTTTTATATGTAATTGGGAAATGTTAACAAAATAAATAAAATTATATTTAAAAAAGAATATGACTTCTACGTCCCCTTAGGGTTCTATTCAGGGTTATCCCTGAAGGGTTGAAAGCTTTTTTTTTTTAGTGCTATTACCCCACAAGCTTCCAGCTGTGTGCTTCCTGCCAAGATTATCATCAGTCAGTCAGATAATGTGTGTGTGTGTTTAGGTATGTTTTCTAAGATGGTATAAAGAGGATGGTTGGTACAAATATCTCCTAAAAGTCTAGAACCCATGCAACCACCTGAATCCAGGGGAAAGTGGGCTCCAGTTGAAAAAGCACGTGTGGCAAAGGGGTCACTAAGATCTCCTGGAAATTCTTTTGTGAATTCCTCAAAATGTGCCCCTTCGGCATGGGGCAGCTGTTCCTCTGGGCTTTGGACCTTTCTTTGTTCAACTCATCCAGTCATTTGCCAGCTCCTGATGCAGATACGGCAAACAACTGCTTGGTCAGGTATAGAAGATGCCAAGGTCTTCTACTGCATCCTGGGCCATTGCCAGTCATCCCGACTTTTGTCTTACCACAGGACTTTGATGGCTCTGGAGGAGAGAGCCAGACACTTTGTGCAACGCTACCTCATTTAAATCCAGTTTACGTGGATTTAAGTCAAGACATCAACCTGTGATGTCACTGGTCCTCTTGGAAACAAAAAGAAACAACTGCTCCTATCTCCAATTCCAACTAGTGTGGTGGGTTTAGACCGACTCCAGAGAGCTCTGACCAAGTATTTCAGCCAGTCTGAATAGACAGCATGTGAAATCTAATGAGGAATCCAGGCCTTAGTCACACTTAGTAAATAATCTGTATAGGTTCTTAATTGACAAATATATCAGGACACAGCAACTCATCACTTGCTCTAAGTGGGATGGTATAATTGCTGAGGCTGGCCCACCCTCCTCCTTCCAAATACAGTTTAGAATTTAGCAAAGGATCAAATTCAAGCTTCAAATGACTACTGATTACCTTATTTAGAAATTACATAGTCCCTTTGGAATAATTTTTGTCTCAACAAACCCTAAATAGTTAGTCAGATGGGAGAAACCCTGTGCCTACTCCCAAATTACAGACTTCATATTATGCCCTTTATTATAGTTATCTGTTCAGTTATTTTCTCTCTTCTATTTGGTTATAAGCTGCTTGAAGGCAGACACTATGTTTTGTTTCATTTATGTATCCTCTGGGAAGGCTTACATACAATAATTGTTTTATAAATGTTTGCTAAACTGAATTAAATTGAAAGAATATATTCTTGAAATTCCACTACATGTTAGATTCCTTTTGTATTTAGAATAGGAACATAGAATTTAGAGGTTAAAGTAGAGGTTCTTAACTTGGGATCCCTAGATAGATTTTAGGGGTTATGTGAATTTGAATTAGAAAAATTACATCCCTATTTTCACTAACCTTTGGACTCCTTTGTAATCCTAGGTATTGTTTTTATATATTTCAATGCATTATTTTGATAAAGGGTCCATCAGCTTCACCAGAGTCCATGACACACAAAAAAGTTAAGAAGCCCAGGCCTAAAGGAACTTTAGTGATCATTTGGACTGGAAGCCTTCAATTTGCTGATGAGAAAGCTGAGATCTCCTGGAGCTATGTGACTTGTCCAGGAGAAGAGATGTACTTATCTACAGGCATTATTATTTCCTGGGACCTGAAATATAAGCCCTAAATTTAAGTCTTAAATCACTGAGTAGAATTAAGAAAATCCCAGTGATGTTAAGAGTTTGAAGCCATAGCCAAAAGAAAATCTATGCAAACTCATACTATATTAAAAGGAGAAGGAAGCAGATGTCAATGCTTCTAACTCCTCCCTGGTCAGACCACATCTGGAGTAAGTGTTGGGAGTCCCCTTTCAGGAGGGATCTAAAGTTAAAGCTTTAGCTAAAGCTAGAGTTTATCCAGGAAGATCATGGGACTCAAAGTCATGCCATCTCATGATGGCCTGAAGGAACTAGGGATGTTTATTTGACCTAAAGTAGAGAAAGCTGATAGGAGACAACATGATCTCTGCTTATAAATACCTGAAATGGTATCATAATGGTTATAATAGCTACCATTTGTATAGTAACTTATATTTTTAAAGTACTTGATTTTTAAAGTACGTGAAACAAGGCTGAATTGAATGAATTTTTAATTCCTTTTTAATTCTACACCTATGATCCTATTAACATTTGAACTACATAACAACTCTGAGAGATTTACTGCAGCTATTATTACCTCCATTTTACAGATGAGAAAACTGAAACTCATAGAGGCCTCTGGTCACAGAGACGGTAAGTTTATTCAGGCAAAATTCAATCCTCATAGATTCCATGTCCTTTCTACTGTCACAGAGAAGAGGGATTTGCCTGATTTTGCCACAGGGAGGCAGATTTCAGATCAGTACCGAGAAGAACTTCTTTACAATCACAGCTATCCCCAAAGAGAACACACTGCCCACCAAGAAGTCATATGTTTGCTAATGCTAGAGGTCTCTGGGCAGAGACAAGATGGTCACTTGTCAGGCATTCTGTGAAGGGAATTCAGACTTCAGAGAGAGATTTAGAACAAATGGTTTCTGCCATCACTTTCGATTTGGAGATTCTTCTGTTCTTTGAAATCTGAATGCTATTCTCTGTCAGATCTGGTAATTATATTGCCTAACAACATATAGCATGAAAGTGAAATAACTTCCCTCCCCAGCTGTTGCTACATGGCTCCAATCCGTGAACTGACTAGTGACATTCATACTGGGAATCTCACAGATAAACTTCACATGTCCCAAATTGAACTTATAATCTTCCCCTTCCCTTCCAACTCCGCATGTTCTTACTTCTAGGGAGCCACCATCCTTCTGGTCTCCTAAGTTTGCAACCTGGGACTCATCAGTCAGGGATTATTTCTGCTTTTTCTCTATACCCCCAGGGTTTAGCGCAGGGTCTGAGGGACACAGCAACTGCTAAATAAAGACTTGTTGATTGAACTGATGGACATGATCAGTCACTAAATTCTGTCCTTTCTACCTTAACAGCATCTCTCACATGGAACCCCTATGTACTATGCATACACTAAATATATATACGTGTGTATTTACATATGTGTATATATATATACATAAAATATTTTCTATATAAGTTTTATTAAAGAGAAGATATATTAAATATAAAGATATATCATAATATATTGCTGTAATATATAATAAATAATGTATGGGTTTATAATAAAAATAAAAAATGTAATATCATACACACATATATATGTATATACACATATACATATATGCCAATATTGGTATTCTTCTAGGAGAATACTTTATAGATAGAAAAATGTCTGTAAAAGGGAGGAATTAGCAAGTTAATTCATTCAGACCTCTTGATTTTTTGCTTTATCATATCTCTTACCTCCAATAAAGTCTTCCTTCACTGCTTCATTGGTTATTCCATTTAGCTTCCATATTCCTTCCTTCTGGTTACTCTGACTTCTATTATCAAAACCACTTCAGTATTTTTTGGCCAAAGCTTTACACTTCACCTGTAAAATGAGAAAGCTGACCTAGATGGTCCCCAACATGCCTTCCAGAGCAGTCTTCAGTTCTTGAAAGCTAGGCTGGTCCTACTAAGTTGAGAAGGAAAGAAGGAAGCAAGCATTTATTAATTATTACATGTCAAATGTTGTGCTAAGTGCTTTATAAATATCTCATTTTGAGTCTCATAACAACCTTGGGAAGTAGGTGTTATTATTAGCTCTGTTTACATTTGGGGAAACCGAGGCAGACAAAGACTGGACCAATTGCTTAGGATTACCCAGCCAGTGGGTGTGTGAGACTGGATTTGAACTCAGGTCTTCCTGACTCCAGGCCCACTATTCTATACATTGTGCCACCTAGTGGCCTGTAAGGGCTTTAAGTACAGTTCAGGTGATGGATTGAGGACTGGATGTTGCCTGAGGACTCCCCTATCTGAGTTTAGAGTGGTTCATCACCAGCTTAATTTCAGGGTGATGAATTTTTCAGCCACGGTAATTTTTGAATATCTGAAAAGTTATAGGGAGTTAGGATATATGCCAGTGGCAGGAGAACCTATAATGAGAAAATCATGGATTCTTGAACCCAGTAGTCCTGGAATCAAAGGCTTCAACCGACTACCTTCTGTTGAAAAGTTTGCAGATCTCCATAATAGCTCCTGAAAAATCTTTTAAAGAGAGAGGGAACAATGGAGAATTTCTTTAGCTACTCAAATTTTCTTTGGGAATTTTCTATTCCAATCACTACTTCAGGAGAGATACCATTCCATCCATTTAGTGACTCTTTGGTGGCTGAGAATAATTAATCTTGTTATTTACATTCCTAATTACATTGTTGTTTTGAAGTCCTAATTAAATGTTTTTTTCCCCTTTGTCTTTGCTATTGAGTTAGTGTCTATTGCATGGCCTGGTAATAAAGAGTGCTCTATTGGATGTGGGCTTGGGTTGTGATTTGAATGAATGATCATCCTCAATGGCCACAGTGAACTTGGAAAAAGTGACTAGGAGCTCCAGAGCTCAGGTTCCCAGAGCATTCAAGGACCTAGTTATTATAAACCTGTCCCTTCCTTTGCTTTCTCACTGCTATCCTGGTTTAGTGTTTTATCATTTCTTGCTGAGACTACTTCAATAGTCTCCTAATTGACTTCTCTGGCTTCAGTTTATTTTCCCTTCAATGCATCTTGCACAGCAAGAGAAATCAGCCTTACCAAATCTCAGCTTTGATAATATCAGCCTCCTGAAAAACTATCAGTGAGTTTCCACTGCCTACAAAAAAACCAAAACAAAACAACCCAATGCTTCCTACGATGGCACACAGTAGGCACTTCACTGTAAATTGAACTCAAGCCCTTCCTTAGCCTGAAGGCACTTCAAAGTCTGGGCCCAAACTATTTCTTGTAACCTTGATGACTCACGTCTCTATAGCACTCTTGGGTTACAAAGACAACAATTCCATGGAGGTAGGTTAGGTTAATTTTGTTGACCACCATTTTATAGATGACAAAATTGAGATGCAAAGAGATTACAGCCCTTACCCACAGAAAAACAACCAATTAAGGCAGAGTTTGTACTTTTATGCAAATCTCCTGACTCCTGGTCCAAGGTGGTCATGTCATTAGCCTAGAGAAGTGAAAGTTCAGGGAAACATTATACAGTGTCTTCAAGCATTTGAAGGACTGTTTTATGGAAGATACATTAGATTTATTTTGCATAGCTCAGAAGGCAGAATTTGGAACAAAAGTGGAAGTTACAAATGGCAAAATAAAGCTTGATTTAAGAAAATCTTCCTAAAAATTAGGACTATTAAAAAGGGAAGTGGGGTTTCCTCTCCCTAAGGGTCTTGAAGCAAAGGGATGACCACTTGTTGGGATGTCAAAGAGAGGATTCCTGGCCAGGTACAGATTACACTAAATGACCCCTGAGGGCCTTTACAACTTTAAAATGTTGGTAGCATGGGTTTCCAAGATGGCAATTGGAACACTGAGAATAGGGGATGTTGGGTATAGGACAGTGAATGGTTTAATCTGACTGGAATATAAATTATGTAATGATGAGTAGTGAGAAAGAAGAAGCTGGAAAGGTAGGAGAGGATGGAGCTAGTCTATTGAAGGAAGAATAGCCCTTGAATGTCAAGATGCAGTGGGAAACCAGTGAACACCTTTAAGTGAAAGAATGGGATTATCAAATGTATGCATAAAAAAAGCTCATTTTGGCAGTGAAATGAAGAATGGATTGGAGAGGACAGGATTTTAAAGATGGAAAACATCCTAGAAGGTTATATATTATGATAGTTCGGATAAAAAGAGATCATGAGAACATGAATGAGTTGATTGCAATGGGAATGAGAAGGAAGAGAGATAAGGGAAAGGTCGAACAGATAGGTTTGGCAATTGATGTAGAGGATTTGGATGAGGAGTTAAAGATGACCTCCAAATTTTAAACCTGTTTGGCTATGAAGATTACAGTGTCATCAACAGAAAGAGAGGACTTGTTGGGAAAGGTAGCTATTTTGGAGGGAGATGATGTTGAATCTGAGGCACTGGCAGGCTATCCAGGTGGAGAAATTGAACAGTCAGTCAGAAAAATGACAGTTTCCCTAGAGAGAGGTTGAGACTGCAGAGAGAGAGGTTTGGGATTTGCAAGAAGAGATGTGATTATTTTACCCACAGGAGAAGCATTTGTTTTTGTGAATCCTATCCGCCTGCTAAGGCTAGATTCAAGTCTTATTTCTTCAAATCCTTTCCCGACTTTCCATTTCACAGGGTTGTCTCCTCTCCCTAAAATCCTCCAGAAGACTTTGTCCTGCTTAGTTGGCACTTTTCTTATGCTTCTTTGAATCTTAAATGGAAAAGAATCATCCAGTGCCTCATCATGGTGGAAGGTGATCCCTAGCCTGTTAATGGTTGTGCTAAAAGGGCATAAGCTCTTTCAGGTCCTACTCAGCTACTGAGAAAGTCTTTGAGTGTAGGCTCCACAATGAACTGACCTCAGAGCTGCTATTCTGTACCACGCCTGACTCAAGGTCAGTCTCCTGGTTCAATATTAGAAGAAAATCATTCAACAGTTAACCAGAGAAAATTTACTTCACCATGGTAGGAAAAGGATATTCAATAAGGATATGCATCTTCAATTAACTTAGCTCACTTGGCTAAGCTTCCCATTCCTTTCCATCAGTTAACCATCAGTGGCAAATGCTCAGGTGACAAGGAAATGATGTCAGGTCTTTTGTTCCCCATCAACCAATCTAGTCTCCGTGTTGATCATAGGACATGTCTTTTTTCAGCACTAGCAATTATCAATGATCATCTACCTAGTCGGAATAGTTTTGATCTATATCTATGGATGAAACTCCTTTGTCAATGAAATCAAGCATCCTTGGAATATGGAAGTATTGTCAGTTATCTTTTAATGAATGATACGAAGCAGCATTATGTAGTGGATAGAGCACTGGACTTCAAGTCAGGATGCCTGGATTCAAATCCTGCCTTAGTCACTTATTAGCTGTATAACCCTGGGCAAGTCACTTAATGTCTTGGTGCCTCAGTTTCCTTATCTGTAAAATGAGGGAGTTGTATTCAATGGCCTCTAAATCCCTTCCATATAAATTCACAATACTAAATACTCATTTCCCTCTCTCTAATTAGCCTATAAGCTCCCAGAAGGCAGGCATCAAATCACTCCTATAGATCTCTTTGTTTCCCCAGTAACTAAATAGTAGCTTGAACAGAATAAATGCCCCAAATTTGTTTACTGACCGAAGGGGAACAAAATGCTTCCTCTTTACTTTCTTTAACACAAATCTCTATATTTTAAAAAATTCAAGTTTCTCTCCTCTGTCTTCTGTGTCCCCCTCCCCCCATCTTCTCACCTAACATTTTTCTGTCTTGTTCTCCAATGCATTCTTTTAGGACAGCCTTGAGGTGAATACTGAATTGGTTCCAGCTAGGTCTACGAAGGGCTCGTACCAGGAGAAATGGAAGGAATCTAAGGAAAGTTTAAGAAAGATGTGTCCTAACTTTTTCTTCAGAGAGTTTAGTCTTTCACCCCCTGTTTGTCCTGCCCTTAGCACAGTGCCCCCAAGACTTGGCACAAAGTCCACTCCATAGGCAGCCTTAATACATGTATGTTGATTGATGGGTTGGAGGGATAAGGGATTACTACCTGTTCTTGGGAGAAAAAAGAAAGCTGAAACATGGTCAGAGGGGACTGAAGTAATGAGGGCACAGAAAAACTAAGTAATTATCATAGAAAAGACCAAGAGTTGTAGAAGTGTAGGCAAAAACAGTAAAGATATTGGATGAAAAATAAATCAAAGTTAAAGGCATCAGCAATGAATATGACTTGAGATTCTTTTTTTTTTTTTTTACAGGAAACTGACTAGTTTAGTCTTTGAGAAACACAATGATATGAAAAGCATAGTAAAAATAATGAATACAGAAGGGTATATAATATGGTCAGCTAGGGAGATGTCTAGGATGACTTTTGCACTAATTATTAAGTAACCCATCTCTCATTTTTGGTTCAAACTAAACTCCGGTAAAATCCCTGTGTAAGGTCTGCCAGAGAAAGACGATACGAGGATATTCAAGTGCCAAAGCCACTATGGAAATAGGAAGAACAAAGGAAAATTCTTAAAAGTCTCTGGGTAAAGATAAAAGGATAAGAGAATAAAGAGAATCTCACAGCAGGGGGATGTGACAGATCTCCAAATCAGGAAGTCAGAGAAGATGAAGTGAAACAAGGTCTAATCTCTCAATCCAGGGAGATGGGAGAGAGATTTCAGCTACCCAGTTAACTTTTAGATAACTCAGTCAGGTGGAGAGAGCATTGAACAGAACTTGAAACACAGTATGGATAAGTTTTATTCTCTTAGTAAATGATGCGAGAACAGCAAAGAGAATCTAAAATGGACCTAAGCCATAAAGATTTTATAGAAAGTCTGGGTATCTTAAGTTGTCTAGCCAATAGGAACCACTCTAAAAGAGCAAATGGATAAATGCATGAATTACTTCAAAACTTTAGACTATGAATCCAATGGATAAATAGTTTTAAAATTTATTTTAAAGATAGTCACTAAAGGAACCAGATAAAAGCAAAAGTTCCTTTTTAGTATAAGGTCCAGACTCAGGCACATCATAACTCAATTCTTTTATTTAATAGAAAAATTCTTAAAGAGACATTTGCTAACTGTGAATTTCTAGGCACAAAAGTTAGAAATGTTATTGCCAAAATTGTTATAGCATTATTTTTATAAGGATCAACAGCTATTTCTTAATGAACGAATAAACGAAAAAAGCATTTGTTAAGCTCTATGTGCTGAATACTGTGCTAGATGTTGGGGACACAAATGAGGCAGTAGGAACTTCTATTCTCATAGAAAGAGACCATAAATAGTGGGGAGTTATGGCCAGGAAAGGAAATTTTGGTCTGGGAGAATCACACAGATAGTGAGTGGAAGGCAATCAATTGTGACACCTTATAGAATCGATGGCAGTAATGATTTGTCCTCGAAGAAAGATGGAAAAAATGGCTGATGGTTGGATGAGCAACAAGGCATTGTATGGTGCTGGCTAAATATGCTAGGTTAGATGTATTTTCCCCAGGAATGAAGTTTAATCTGCATCACATTCTTAAGTCTAGACAATCAACCAAACAATAAATCAAACCCTGAATTACTATGGTTTGCTCATGTAGGAGGTATAAAAGTCACATTGAAAATGTAATAATTGGCTTTTCCCTTTGGAGTTGGCTTTAGCACACCCCAAGTTTGCTTTCACTTCCTCACAATCAGGATAGCTCAGCCCAGGGCAGAATTTCAAAGCTCAGTGGATTAATTCCCACCATGAGTTTTCTGGATGCCTGGTCCACAAGCTGCTGTTTCCTCAATGATGATGTTCAAGAAGAGATTTCAGCTGGCTATGTCCATAGGTAGGTATCTTCAGCTCTGGGTAAGGACGTCTATAGTTTTTATGCTCGGTACTTCCACCAGTAGACATCTAGGATAGCCTGCCTTTAGGAGGCAGGTTTTAGGAAGATCTAGAAAGGGAGTACCAAAGTTATAAACAGAAACTGAATTCTATCCAACAGACATTTATCAAATAACTATCACATTAGTCTCTGTAGTAGGTGCAATGAGTACAAAGGTAAAAATGAAAATAATCCTTACCTGCCTGGAGCTTACATTCTACTGGGAGGGAACAACATGTACCCATAAAAGTAAATATCAAATATATACCCAACTAACTCAGGGGATTAAGGAAAGGGCAACCAATCAAGGGGATTCCAAAAAAGACCAATATGGGAAACAGAGCTTGAGCTGAACCTTTTAGGGGATTTCAATGTGTTCAGAATCATGGAAGTGTAAGGCAGAATACCAAAGATAGAAAGACCAGCCATATGTCTTAAACATAAAATGTGTGTTGCAAGGAAAGATATGGTTGGATCCAAACTTTGAAGGGCTAAACATAGGTTTATGTATTTGATCCTAGAGGTAAAAGTTAGCCACTGGGATTTTTTGAGGGATATTTATTCCTTGGGAATATTGAATTATAGGTTGATTGCCTTTCTCTCCTCTCCACCATCTTGGCACCTCCTTTCCTGTGATCACCTTTCTCAATGGGTGAGAGGGAGAGAGAGAACTTGGAAATCAAAATTTAAAAAATGTTAAAATTAAGTAAGTGAAAGAAAAAATGGAATATTGATTAATCAGCTGTGTGGAGGTTGGATTGTAGAGAGAAGAAAATGAAAGCAGAGAGAAATTAGATATATGTGACAATGGTTCAGGTGAGATGTAAAGAACCCTTGGACTAGGTAGTGGCAGTCATGTGAGTGGAGTGCAGGGGATACATATGAAAAACATGGAAATAGAATCAATAAAAATTGGCAACTGATTATATATGGGTGGTGAGGAAAAGAGAAGAGCCAGGAATGATTCCTAGGTTGCAAATCCAGGTGTGTGTGTGTGTGTGTGTGTGTAAGATCACAAGTTCTGTTTTGGGTATCTTGAATTTAAGGTGCCTATAGGACATCCAGGTGGAGATGCCTCACAGGTGGGTGGTTATGGGAGACTGGCACTCAGTAGAGAATCCTCTTCTCCCCACTTACACAAATGCTCCTCTAGTTTGGGTCCTCATCACCTCTTATTTGGACTATGGTGATAATTTCCTCAACGCTCTCCCTACTTCCAGTCTTGCCAATCTCCAAATGACTCCAACATAACTTCCAAATCAATATTCCTTAAATATAGGTCTTCAGCTCACAAGGTTTTCATGGGTCCTTAATCCCTATAGGAAAAAAATGCAAACCCTTCTTTTTGGTGTTTTAAATCCTCCACAATATGGATTATTTTTTTAGACTTATTTCACCTTATTTCCCTTTAGTGCATTTTACAGTCTTGCCAAATTAGCCTCCTAGTTGTCTTTTGAGCTTAATATTCTATTTTTTGTCCCTGTGTTTTCCCACTGGTCTCTCCCTCCCCCTGCCAGAAATACAGGCCCTCTTCACCCTTTTCCCTTAGACTTCCTAGCTTTCTTTAGGACTCAACTCAGGTGACAACTCCTATGCAAAATATTTCCCGATCTCCCTGGTTATTAATAATGTCTCTTTCCTCCCATCTTATCAGGCATTTTATTTATTTGTGTACTTGCTTGTGTCCTCTCATGCCTTCAACCAACTCCCTGTAGAATGGAAGCTTGCAGAAGTTTCTGTGTTTGTTTCCCCAGGCCTAGCACAGTGCCTGAAGTTGTAGGACCTGGGTTCAAATTCCAGATCTGTCCTTGATTTCCCGCATGGCATTGGACAAGTCAGTCATTCAAGCATTTATTTATTAAGTTCCTACTTTCTTTGTGTCATCAGTACTTGGCCCAGTGGTTGGCACATAGTAGATACTTCATAGATGCTTGTGGAATCGCATTTGTGCCAGGCTCTGTGCCAACCACTGGATATACAAAGAAAGGCAAAAAACCATTTCCTACCCTAAAAAAGCTCACAATCTAACGGGAGAGACAGAATATAAACAACTGTGAACAAACAAGATACAAATAATAAGATGGGGAAACCAACAGAGGAAAGGCAACACTATTAAATAGGAAAGGCTACTTGCAGAAGATGTATGTTAGCTGAGACTTGGAGGAAGCTGAGACTTGGAGGAAGAGATGAGGAGAGAGAACATTCCAGGCATGGTGAAAGCCAGAGAAAATGGCCAGTGTCAAGATGTGGAATGTCTTGTATGAGAAACAATAAGGAGGCTAATTTCACTTTATCATAGAGTACATGAACTGTTGCTCAGCATTTGTTTCCAAGAGGACCAACGACATTACAGAGTGAAGTCTTGACTTGTATGTGAATTGGATTTAATTGAGGCAGAGTTGTGCAAAGTCAGACCAATGACGAGGTGTAAAAAGACTGGAAATATAGAAAGGGCTCAGATTATAGGACTTTAAAAGTCAAACGGGATTTTATGTTTGATCCTTGAGATAATAGGGAGCCATTGGAATTTCTTGAACAGTGGTAGTGGTTGTAGAGGTGACATATTCATACTGTGCTTTAGGAAGAACATTTTGACAGCTGATTGGAGGGGAGAATGGAGGAGGGAGAGGCTTGTGTCAGGAAGACCAACCAGTAAACTGTTTCAGTAGTCTAGGTGTGAGGTGATAAGGTGATAAAAGCTTATACCAAGATGGTGGCAATATTACTTCACTTTGTTGCTTCATTTTCCTCATAAATGAAGGTTGGATTTGATGACCTCTAAGGAGCTGCTTAATCAATGTTTATTAAATTGAATCTACTGCATTCTGGGCAGTAGAAGCAGGTCTTAAAAGAAAGGGGCACTTGGGGAGTCATCCCAGAACTGAGAAGTGCCCATACTGCCTGTGCCCATGTAAGGAATTTGAGCTGAGATTTTTAAATAAAACCCTCCACTTGAGCTGTAGGACACAGTGAAGAGCTATAGACATGATTAAGTGGTAGCATCCGGGATTACAAATCAGGCTGGAGAAGAAAAGGCTCAAGGCTATTACAAGGCCGCATGGGACAATCTGCCTCATTACTTCACATTCACACTGGCTATGAAGGACTCCTACCCAGAGGACGCTGAACTGCTGTTCTCAATATCAACTGAGAAATGAAAAGAGGAAACAGATTTCAGCCATGGCATGAGAGATTTAAGTTATATACATGGAAGGAGTTCTTGACAGGGAGGGTTGTTAAACTCGGGGTGGTTATTGAGTGAGCTAGGAGAAGCCTCTCATTGGGAGGTCTTTAAAAAGAGCACAGCTCCTCATCTCTTGTGGGATGGTGTTAAGTGCAATGTCTATTCACTGAATGGGTGTATCTCGCTCAAAGTGAGACTGTGATAAAACCTTAGTCTAAAAGGGTCAGAGTCACATATTGCATCCTGTGCCATCACCAGTCATCCTGATGAATACCAGGCCACTGGACCCAGATGGCTCAGGAGAAGAAAGGGAGGCTAGTGACCTTGCACAGCCCTCCCTCGCTCAAATCAAAGTCAACTTCAGGTCATGTGTTCAGGTCATCATGTTGATGTGATGGTCCTCTTCGAGAATGAAAGACAAACAGACAAGTGCAATGCTGACTGAACCTGGGGAAATGAACAGGGTGATCAGGATGATTGAAAGGCAGTGTGATGAACTTAGAGCTAGGACACCTGAGTTCAAATCCCATTCCAAGTACTTACCAGTTGGGCCAATCTAGGCAAGCTGTAGGAGCTCAGAGAGCCTCAGTTTATTTTTCTGTAAAATGGAGATAAGAATATTTGCCCTAGCTCTCTCATAGGGATGTGAGGAAAACACTTTTTGAGAATGCTTGCTGTAAATATGAGTTACTGTCATAATTCCTCAAGGTCCTTTCTACCTCAGGAACTTTGTAATTCTACAACAGTAGAGGAAAACTTTCTTATAAAAACCCCACAAAAAACCCAAAACCTATACATCAATAAAATTAGGGGAAGAAAATGCTGGTCATATGACTGATTTGAATACTTCCAGGATCTATAATTTTGTGAGCAACTAATGCAGTGGGCAGGCTCTCTATAACTTAGAAGATGGTTTCTGTTTCATCACTGTTTGGCCAACCTGTTGATGAATTGGTCTCTCCAGACTTAGCTGGGCAAGTGTATCAGTCAGCAGGTACTTACTAAGTGCTTAATTAATTAAGAGCCTGCTCTGTTTCTGACACTTTTCTAGGTGTTAAGGGTACAAAGACAAAAAAAAAAAAAAACCAAACCGGTCCCTGACTTCAGGCTTACCTCCTAGCACAGGAAACAGGATAGCAGCCAATCTATCAGTTAATAGAAATCTATAAAGCACCTGCTACGTGTCAGTCACTGGGCTAAACACTGGTGTTATATACACGTAAATGTATACCAAAATATACATTTAAGTAAAAATGTGTTATTTTTTTTAGGGGAAGCCATTCTTCTGGTAGCACTCTTCGGAAGGTTGTTACTTGGAGACTTCCCATATCATAAAATCTGCCAGTGTGTTTGCATGTCCCATCTTTGGAGAACCAGGGTTGCTTCCACCCTACAACAAGAGGACATGAGTTATTTCAAAAGAAATGGGAATTGTCAAATCACATCTAACAGTTATATAGTGCCTACTATGTTCGGGTTCCGTGCTAAGTACTTTACAAACAATATCTCTTTTGATCTTTACAAAAACCCTGGGGAGATAGGGGCTATTATTTTCATCCCCATTTTATAGATGTTAAACCTGAGGCAAACAGAGTTAAGTGATTTGCCCAGGGTCACACAGCTAGGTTTTGATTTGAACTCAGGTCTTCCTGACTCCGGGTCCAGCACTCTAGCCACTCTACTACTCAGTAGCCTCCAAGGAAGGTGGTATGGCAAATTTGAAGGAAAAATGATAACTCTGAGTCACTATCACAGTGGTTCCATTGGATCCCAACTAAGCTCATTCTTGAACACAAAGAAAAAACAGAAAGAGAAAAAAGAATAGAAAGAGAGTAAGACCTGAAAAAGTTATATTTATTGTTATTACTTAATATTATTATTAATCATTGTTTTAAAAAATATTATTTTAAAATTATTTTAATTACTTTTTTGAAAATTTCCTTATTTGAAGATTTTGAAGGGGGGCAAGTCAATGAAGGAGGCAGTATGCTTAAATCCTGCTCTTTATCCATGATGTTGGGTAACCCTCTCAATCATTCAGTGCTTAGATTCTAAGTAACAATCTACAGAGTAGTGGGAATTCCCATACCTAATAAAATCCCAGATCTGGACCATAGGGGGAAAAACAGTGAAAGATCTGGGGCCACCATTTTCTCATTTGTGAAATGAGGAGATTAAGCTGAAACAGTGGTGTCAAACTCATGTAGAAATGGAAACCTCCAGGTGCAAGTTGATTTGGAAAACCACAAATTAACATTATCTATGCTGTATTCTGTTTTTATTTATTTCTAAAAACATTTCCCAATTACATTTTGTCTGGTTTGGGCCACACCTTACTGACCTCTTGTGGCCAGCTGCCATGACCCTATAGGCTTAAGGACTTCCGAAGTCTCTTCTAGCTCAATTTCTTTTTTGTGTCCAGGAATGACGTCAGGTCAGATTTGAGGGAGCCAGTGATAGAGGGAGCATTGTGATAGTGACTCAGAGTCATCCCACTCTCAAATTTCCTGCACCATCTTCATCGTCTCATTCATCAACTTGCCTACCATCCATTCATCCATTTATGCCTTCTTTCATCAAAGAGCTTTGTACCGAGTGGACTATGGAGCATATCAGTGTCAGTAGTACATAGCCCTGTTATCATTGAATTCCCAATCTATGATAGGATATGTGGATATATGTATATGTATATGTATACATATATATATAGATTATATGTATACATATAGTTTATATATATGTATAAACTATTAATTCAAGGTACAATGTGATAAATCCTTTAAAAGAATTAGAACTAGAAAGCTCTGGGTTTTTTTCTTTTTGCTTGCTTGTTTTGATTTTGCAAGTGGCAAAGACTATTTATAGCTAGAACAGAGATCAGGGAAAGCTCCATGATGAGATAGGGAGGTAGGAACAGAAATGATGGACAGGATTTCAGCTAGATCAGACTATGGATAGAACGCCAGTCCTGGAGTCAGGAAAACTAATCTTCCTGAGTTCAAATCTGGCCTCAGACACTTACTAGCTGTGTGGCCCTGGGCAAGTCACTTAACCCTGTTTGCCTGAGTTTCCTTATCTGTCAAATGAGCTGGAGAAGAAAATATCAACTCACTCCAGCATCTTTGTCAAGGAGACTCGAAATGGGGTCATGAAGAGTCATATGCAACTGAAAATTGACTGAACAAGGATTTCAAGTGAAGCCAATAAACTTTTATTAAGCACTGACTATGGGTCAGATAAAAGGGTCGTGTACAAATACAAAATAGAAGCAAGACAAACAAACCAGCCCTTAGCCCGAGGTAGAAGCTCACAGCCTGATGAGGGAGACAACATGAAAACAGCTATGTAAAAACAAGCTATAGATGGGATCAATTAGAGATGACCTCAGAGGGAAGGTGCCGGCCTTAAGAACTAGGAAAGTCTTCCTGAAGAAGATGGGGGCTTTAGCTTCGACTTGAAAGAAACTGGGGAAATTAAGAGGTGAGAGGAGGGAGAATATGCCAGGCATGATGGTGGGTTATGTTTGAGCAAGAGCCAGGAGGCCAGTGTCACAGAACTGAAGTTTATGTGGAAGACAGTAGGGTGCAAGAAGAATGGAAAGGTAGGAAAGAGTCAGGTTATGTAGGGTTTTAAAAGCCAGACATTTTTGACCTTCCTTTGTATCCCCAGTGCTTAGCATATTGCCTGACAAATAGTAGTTACTTCTACTGTTGTTTTTGTTGTTGTTTAGGTCGTGTCCTGACCTAATTTGGAGTTTTTTTTGGCAGAGATACTGTAGTGATTTACCATTTCCTTCACCAGATCATCTTACTGATGAGGAAACTGAGGCAAGCAGGATTAAGTGACTTGTCCAGGGTCACACAGTAAATGTCTGAGGTCAAAGATGAATTCACGTCTTTCTGACTCCTGGCTCTGTACTCTATTCTCTTAATAAATGCTTATTGACCAGCTGACAGGATGAATTGGCTTTTCCAGTCTCTGCCAGCCTCTCTTTCTCAGGACTAGACAGAAGATTCTGAGCAAGGCACTGCTAAAGGGAAAGGCATTTATGGTATAGCTCTTAATAGAGGAAACAGGGCAGGTACTGTTTAGTTTCTGGGCAACTTCCCTCGGTAACTCTCTTTCCTGGGTGACACCCTTTCTCAGGAATCTCAGGCTGAGGTTTGCTGGTTCACTTGCGGTTCAAAGTCTGCCTAGTTTGGAGTCCCACCCAGAGTTTCTGGGATTCCAGCACGACCAGGTCACGGAGTAGGCAATCATTCTTTCTTGAAAAACAAAATGAAACAAAAACCTTTCACTCCCTCACCTCAGACCCCGAACTAGCTAAGTAAGGAGTGATAATATATCTTCTTTCCTCCTTAGGATGACTCATTCAGTGGCAATGTGTTGGGAGGTGGCGGGAGTAGTGGTGGTGATGGTGGTGGTGATGGTGGCGGTAGTGGGGTGTGTGTGTGTATGTGTGTGTGTGTGTGTGTGTGTGTGTGTGTGTGTGTGTGTGTGTGTGGTGGAGGTTGGGGGCTTTAAGGAAGGAACTTTTCTTTGCTTACAAATCTATCCAATACTTCTTCACACTACTCTTGGCATGTTACTTCAATGGTACTTGGTCCCTAAGAAATATTTGTTTACTAGATTCTTTCAAGCAGTAGCCATTACAGAGGACAATCTTTACATTGCCCATTCTGAACCCTCTAGAGGCAGCAATGGTATACATGGATATTTTAGGGATTGGCATTTAGGAATATCAGGGGTATCTAGTCACCTAGGGGCAGTAAGTGGTGAAATGGATAGAGCACCAGGCTTGGAATTAGGAAGACATCTTCCTGAGCACACATCTGACCTTAGACACTTATTAGCCATGTGACCCTGGATAAGTCACTTAACCCTGTTTGCTTCAGTTTCTTTATCTGTCATATATACTGAAGAAGGAAATGGCAAGCCATTCCAACATCTTTGTCAAGAAAATGCCAAATGGAGTCACAAAGAGTCAGATATGACTGAAAAGTGCCTGACCCACAAGGGCAGAGTTCCCTAGAATTTTAAAACTGGCGCCCCCACCCCCATCAGTAAGCAAAATTTGAGCATGCATTTTTTCTATGCCTGTATTTAGTTATATATATATATATATATATATATATATATATATATATATATATATATATATATATATATATATATATATATATATATATATAGTATACATCTACTACCATACAGATCACTATGTACATTACAAAACACATAAAAAAGGCATCACAAATGGACCAAGTAAAGATGAGTATCTGATTTTAGCATCAGTAGGGAGCCATTGAAGACTGTTGAGCAGGAAAATTCCGTGATCTGACCTAGGATATGGGAAAATCGCTCTGGTAGGCAACGTGGAGGATGGATTGGAGAGGGGAGAGATGTGAACCAAGGGGGCCGATTAGAGTCATATTGAAGTCCAAAGACTAAGGAAGGGGTGCCCATGTGAATAGAGAGAGCGGTACAGGCACAAAATACAAGGAGATAGAAATGACCAAATTTGGCAACAGATTGGATGAATATGAGGTGAAATGGTGAGGAATCAAAGAATGCATTGAAGCTGTGAAGCTAGGTGAATGGAAAGATGATGGGGGCAGTTAGGTGGTACAGTAAATAAATAGAGCACTGTTGAGTCTGAAGTCCAAAGACCTCAGTTCAAATCTGGCTTCAGACATTTACTAGCTGTGTGAACCTCAATGAGCTACTTAACTACGGTTTGCCTCAGTTTCTGTAGCTGTAAAATGGGGATCATAATAGCACCAGCCTCCCAAGGCTGTTGAAAGGATCAAATGAGATAACAATTGTAAGTGCTATCAATTTGAGCTATTATTACTGTTTCCTCAATAACAATAGATAACTTTGGAAGAGAGATTGGTTTAAGGGACATATAATGTGATGAGAGAGGTACAATGTGAATTTCAAGCTATCCATGCCTGTACATACTTTGTGACTTACTTGGTCTCATCCAAAATAAAAGGATAGGCAGACCCTTACTCACCAGCTGCTTCCCTGGAGCACACAGAGTCTACCTTTCCAGGGGTGTCTGTTAATGTTAGGGGGGTATTTCAAGGGCTGTGGAGTAGGAGAATTTTCCTAATGGCAGCAACATAGCTACTACTGTTGATGCCTGAATGACAACTATGACGGCTCTGAGGGGTCATTGTCGAGGAAGTTGGCACAGCAGAGGGAGGCTGTGGAATGAGGGAGTGTTGGCAGATTAGGTGTAATTGTGTGGGAAACAAACCTCAGGCCTGGCTATTGTGGGGAGGGTGGGTGGGCTGTGTACCCCGCGAGGTTAGACCTTAGCCTCACTTTGGAATCTGGAGGGAAATAAACCTGTATGATCTCACAGGATCATGGAACAACACTCTGGGGTCACGCCAGGCTAGCGTATACCTTCATACCAGAAGGACTTTTACAGTAGAACTGTAGGGTTTGGGGGGGGGGGGGGGTCTGAGGACTGAAAAGGCAATGCCCAGAGTTACCTGGGTAACCTAAGTGGGGTGGATTTAGACTCGTGGCCCTGATTCAAAATCCAGCAGTCTCTTCATTGCACTGTCAACCACTCACACAACAACATACTCTCTAGGTCCTACTGATTTTGTTTCCGCTGAACACTTAGGTAGGGTGGATGTTCATTAGCACACCTTTGGCTCTGAAGAATTCTCACACTTCTCAAAGTTGGTCTCCCAAGGTGTTTCCACTTGGAGCCCACTAGCAGCATGCAGGGTTGGCATCTGAGAGGAGGAGTCTGGAGGCAAGGTTTTGGGTCCCAGTTCTGGCATTAACTGCTGTGTGACCTTGGGCTTGTCATATAACCTCTGAACGAATAATATTAATAAAAATAATAACTAACATATATAAGACTATATTTATTATAATATATAAGAATAATACATAAAATATAAATATAATTATAACATAAGGTTATAATAAATAGTAACTTACAATAATGAAAATAATAACTAGCATTTACATAGCACCTAAGTGATGGGCACTGTGCTAAGTGGTTTTACAAATATTATTTCATTTCATCCTCACTACCCCTTGAGATGTAGATTCTATTACTATCCTCATTTCACAACTGAGGAAACTAAGGCAAACTGAGGTTAAGTCCAGGGTCACAGAGCTTGTGTGTTGAATATATATTTACTATATCCACTATGCCACTTAACTGCTTCATCAAAATAACTAACATTTGTTAAAGCTTACTATGTGCTGTGAGCTTTATAAACATTATCTCATTTGATTCCTGAGAGGCAGGTGCTACCCCTGTTTTATACAGGAGGAAACTGACACTGACAGAAGTTAAATGACTTTCCCAAGGTTACATAGCTATTAAGGCTCTGAGGCTGGATTTAAGTTTAGGTGTTCCTAATTCCAGGCTCAAAACTCTATCCATTGCGCCACCTAGCTGTGTCATAGAGCAGACCAACTTGTTATGGCAAAGGTCAAAACCAATACTAAATCTGAACAAAAAGTAAAATTATTGAGATGACGACATGGTATGATGATACAGGACACAGTAGAAGTGACTTCTTTCTAACCTATTTAAACAAGCTGTTGATGCTGAAAAAAAGAGAAGTGGATAAAAGAAGTCATTGATGCCAACTGTAAGTGTCCTAAATAAGTTTAACCTATGTAAATCAATCATTACAATGAAAACCAAAACGTGCCTAGAAATTGCCACCTCAGCCAACAAACATTCAACATCATTTCCAAATGGAGAGATAACATAGCAAAGGGTAATAACGATTTAGAATATAAATTTGCTTGTAAAATCTTATAGAGAAGAATCATAGAATAACATGAACATTATTGCCTCAAAGACCAGGGAGAAGTGAAGAGGAAAACTATGTTTACAGAAAGTTTGATGAGAAACTCAATTAAGCAAAATGAAGGCATTGAGGATGGCATTGGATGGAGGAAAATGAGCAAATAAAATATGCATAAGATGTGATGATTTCAAAGACAAACTCTTTTCTCTATCAATGACAATTGAACCGCCTCATCCAGAATCAAATGTCACAGTTCTCAAGGGGCAATCTCCTCACTGAGAAAGGAGAAATAACATCAAAGAGGGTATATCAAGGAAACACAGGTGGCCTAGACCAAGCATACAAAGAGGAAGTCCATGCTGTGGATGACACAATTTTTAGGGTATTGAGAAATAGGTTCACAAGATAATCTGAAAAAAAAGAATAACAAATGTTTGGAGAAATCACGGACCTAATTACCAAAATTAGGTGACCAAGAAAACTTCAGTAACTTACCAATCCACATGCTCATTTTCTTATCTCCAAAATCTTCATGAGAATAATTTACACAGATATCACATGCACCCTTGATAAAGATTTGAGAATGAAAGAGGCTGATTTTTACACATGATATTTTATAGCAGACCACATCTTTATAGTCTTAGAATTGGTTGAAATGTACTGAGAATGCAACTCTGCACTGTACTTACTGTGTCTTGACTTGGTCCATATTTACACGGGCAACTTGTTGATTCAAATGAGGTCCTTGTCTCCCTCTTCCCCCTTCCCACGGAACAAAGAACAGCTTGTCAAAGGGATGTGGGGAACATTTGGTAAATAATGATATTATCCTATTGAAATAGTCCAGAAGTAGTCCTGCTGGTGAAAAAAATAATGGATTGGAAAGAGAATAACTTTATGACAGTTATGATAATTGCCTAGCGGCAGCTTGGTGGCACAATGGATAGAGATCCAAGCCAGGAAGACCTGTGCTCAAATACAGCTTCACAAACTAATTAGTTGTGTGTCCCTGGACAAGTCACTTAACTTCTGTTTACCTCACTTTTCTCAACTGTAAAATTTGGCCAATGATAGCACCTACCTCCAAGGATTGTTGTGAGAATTAAATGAAATAATAATTGTAAAGCTCTGAGTATAGTGTCTGGCATATAGTAGGTGTCTGACAAATGCCTCCTTTCTTCATGATACAAAAGATTGTTGCTATACACTGATTAAAGTTTCCTCTATGAAAAATTAGTCTTTTTTAATTTTTATGTGCCTTCTGTCAGATCCCTGAATTAACAGTAGCTGATAGTGGAGGCTGAGGAAGCAGTGACTTAGGGGATGATCAATAATTTGTGTTCAGATATCTGGCAAACTCTTATTTCCTTCCATATGGAATAGGGAGCATGAGAATGTATACTGAAAACCAATAAATACAGTGACTGAACAAGTTTGGGACCCCTTACCTTGGAGATCCTCCCCTAGCATGTCTTCCACTGAAGATTACTTGAAAATGTAACACCAGAGACAACTTTGTTCAATGGCCATTTGATTATCAGTACCAAGAGAGATAAATGCTTTCCATTGAAATAAAAGTATTTTTAAAATAATATAAAATATTTTCGATGTATGTTCAATATAGTTCCTTCAGAGTAAGAATTGCTTGAAGTAACAGAGATAGGTAGCGTACTACCATGGTTTGGTATACTAGGTCCCCTAGTATATTACTCCTCAACCATTAACTGAAAAGCAGGACTTAAGTTGTGGTTACCAACTGGCAGCAACTGTACTCATACCCACACCCAGAGTCCAACTTCCCCTCACCCCACACAATGATTATACTATTTGACATAAGGAAGAAAAGTAAATTCAGAATAGGGAACGAGGGCTAGTAATTTAATAATAGTTGGGTTGGGGCACATCATAAGTTTTCATGGTTTCTAAAATTTAGTTTTCAGATCCTCAAACCACAAGAAGGTAAAAATGTTCATAGCTTGGAAATGTTCAAGCCATGCAGAACACATTTAGGACTAGATATCATTTAACTCTTGTGAGAGAATGAGAGTGAAAGGGGTGGCCCTTGATTAACTCAAAACTCTCTTGTGTCGGACCCCTGGATAATCAGCAGCAGTCAGGGGAGGCTGTTTAAGCAGAGGCCAGTAAGATATGTGCTCAGGAAGTGGAGAGGGGAAGCTTATTCTGTAGGGACACCCTTTTGAAGCATTTGACTCACTTTTCTGAATCGTGCTCTGGATTCACGCCATGGCTTCTGTTTGTAATCTCTGGTTTATCACCCTGGACTATCTGTTCCCTTCACTTCTAGACTATCCATTCCCTTCACTTCTAGACTATCCAATGCTATCATGGTGTTGGAAATAAGTTTCCCAAGAATTTCCTTTACTGGTCACTTTCCTTTGCTCTAAACCTTATCACTGGAGGAGGCTTCCATCTCTGCTACTAACTCCTTGTTTCCTACATAGAGATCGGAAAATTTCTAACCATGACATTGGATGACTTTCTGATTCTCTGAATCCTTGAAAAGCCATTTGGGAGAGGAAACTCATAAAGGGATGGTAACCTTGTAATGATTGCAATCAGATTCCGGAAGTAAATATAGCTCTATTCATGAAGACCACATCAAGCAGTTACAAAAAATCTCTGTGGTTTCCTCCCCTCACCCTGGGGAGGGGGACTATGGTGTTTTAAACTTCTTTGAGATAGGAGACTCTAGCATTATTAACTTGGTACTATAACATCTTCTTCCTTTTAAAAAAAGTATCCTATGGCAAATCTGTATTTATAAATAAAAATAAATTTTTACTTAAGAATCTTATGACATCTTTCAGATACTACAGATATACTGATGCCATTGAATGGGTGTTGAGGATCATTATCAGATAAAAAAGTTGTTTCTCACAACTCTAATCTTATAGAACCTATAGGTTTGTGGGCTCTCTCTCAAACAAGGCTTAGGGAGTTGAGATTGGGTTTAGCCTAAAAAGAAAAGAAGTCTTGTTATGTGGTTGACTAGAAGAAAGGATATTAGAGAGATAAGGTCCAGGGATGGGGAACCTGCAGCGTTGAGGCCACGTGTGGCCTTCTAGGTCCTTGGGTGCAGACTTTTGACTGAGTCCCAGTTTTACAGAACAAATCCTTTTATTAAGGGGATTTGTTCTGTGAAGTTTGGATTCAGTCAAAGGGCTGCACTTGAGGATCTAGAGGGCCACATGTGACCTTGAGGCTGAAGGTTCTCTAGGTAGACCCTGTTGAAAGAGAGTAGGCTCCTGCAACTCACTTCATTGGCACGCAGGATCAAATATAAACTTCTCTTGTGTATAAAGCCTTTTATAACTAGGCCCCTTCCTGCCTTTCTATCTTCTTATACCTTCCATCCCTTCCTACCCCCATCATAGTCTGTGTTTCAGTGACACTGGTCTCCTTGTTGTTTCTTGAACATGGCAAGATGCTCCATCTTTTGATTCCAAGTGTATTCATGGAAGCCCTTCATGCTTGAAATTCTCTCCTGCCTTGCCTCTCCCTCTTTTTTCAGCTAAATTTTACCTTCTACAGGAAGTCTTACCTGCTTCCACTTAGTACCATTCCTTTGCCAATGGTCATCGTCTCCAATTTATTCTGAATATTTCTTGTTTGTGTGTAGTTATCTGCATGGCATTCGCCCCATGACACCGTGAGCTCCTTGAGAGCAGGGATTGTCTTTTTTGCCTTTTGTTCTACCCCCTAAACCTAGTATTGTGTCTGGCACCCAGTAGGTACTTAAAAATGTTAGTTAATGAACTGATTGTTTTTGGTCCAGAGAGCTGGGTTTTCAGTCAAGGGACCCAAATTCGAGTCTTATCTATGCTACTCCCTACTTATGTGACCTGGACAAACCATTTAACCTTTTCCCCTATAAAATGAAGAGATTAGACTAGATGCCCCCCTGAGAGCTATAATCCCATAATCCAATGTTTTATTTGTTAATAATCTACTCTCCCGTTAACACAGTACAGAACAGAGATAATATCAGGAAGAAGAACAAGTGGATGTTATCAGGCACCTGACAAGAGCAAAGTACTATAGTTGGGGCCTAAACTTTCTGGCAGTCATTCAGCAAGAATTGTGAAGTACCTAGTATATGTCAGACACTGTGCTAAACTCTGGGAAAACACAGACCAAAGGGGAGTAGTCCCTTGCTCTTTATAATAGTTTAATAGTCTCTCCCAGGGCATGCTGGGGTTGTGAGGGATGGGAAGTGGTGCGTTTATAGACATTCATAGCTGAGAAGATCAGCAAAGCTCTCTTGTTGGAGCTAAAGGAAACTAAGGATTCTCAGAAATGGAGTGTAAGAAGGGAAAGCATTTTAGGCATGGGGGAATACCCAGGGCAAAGGAAGGGAAGAGAGAGAAGGAACGTTGTGAAGGCTAATATTGTGGAGTGTGGTTAGGGGAGTAAGGTGTAAGAAGGATGGAAAGGTATATACAGCTAGGTTTAAATAATAAACAGGAGTTTGAATTTTGATTTAGAGGTAATAGGGAGCCAATGGTGTTTATTGAGCTGGGGAGTGACATGGCCAGACTCAGACTTTAGGAAAATCATTTGGGCAGCCAGGAGAAACAGATGATATCGTCCTCAACTTCTGACAAGGGAAAGCACATCTGTAATTCATCTACAGAGCACAAGTCATCTGTAGAGGCAAATTTGTGTTTTTTCCCCTATGATCTAAAATAATGCTAGAATGTATCCTGTTTGACCTTGGAAAGGGAACATGGAGTGTTAGTTAAGAATATCCTTGATTATGGTTTTTACAAAAGATACAGAAAGATTTTTGGAACAGAGAGTTATTGTATTGTTGGGCCAATAGATATTCTGAGCACCTAGGTCGTTGGGCTCCATCATTCCAAACTTCCCAATCTTGGCTCATTGGTGCTCCCTGCTGACTCCAGGCAGTTACTATATCTTCTTTTTGAATAGAGTGCCCCCAAATCCTAGCTATACTTGTAGGAGAAGAAGGCCTTCTCTTATCTCTGCCCTGAAAACAGCCTGGCACCCTTTTAGGACTTGTAAGGGGGTGATTAATAAACGTTACAGGAAACAAACTAGAGAATTCCATAAAAATCTAAAAGAAAAATATAGAATTCCAAAGTGAGATTTTTTTTTTAGTGAATTCTAGTCTTCAGGCACATAAATAATTGGAACTAGCTCTTTCTTGGTTCCCATCTCATTCTTTTTGGCTAACAATGCCTTTCTTTTCATTGATAATAATAATAGCTAAGATGTACATAGCACTTCAGGTGCTTTAAAAATTTCATCTTATCTTATCCTCACACCAACCTGGGAAGGTGCTTTAAAAATTTCATCTTATCTTATCCTCACAGCAACCCTGGGAAGTAGGGTCCTATTAAGATGCATCCTGGGACTCCAATCGCTATTAAAAGGAAAGAGAAACCTAAAGCGACTAGAGAGAGCACTTGATTGGTGTTTGCAAAGACTGGCTCATTAGACTGCTCTTTCAAAAGAGATAGTGGTAGAAGGGGGAGGAGATAATAAGCCAGGTGGTAGCCCTCTGGAGTGACATGGGTGATATGTATGTATGTATGTAGATGTACACACATATCTATACATGAATGTATATGTGCGCACACATCTTTATCTATGTGTTTCCCTGTGTTGTAGAGTTTTGGGGGATGTCATTTGTGACTCTTCTCTAATTCACCATCCATATCTAATTAATTTACAAGTCTTGTTGATTTCACCTTCTCAACATGGAATAGAATGGAAATCATTTATTAAACTCTTACTATGTGCCAAGAACTGTGCCCTAACCAACAGGACAGGCTTTACTTTCAAGGACCTTACATTTTAGTAGGAAAGACAACACATATAGGTGTGTTCATCCTTCGCTGTTGAAGAAGACCATGCTATCAGAGAACTAAAGACATGACTTGCACTTGATTTTATTTTGAGTGAGGGAGGGCTGTACAGGTCACTAGCCTCACTTCTCCTCCAAAGCCATCTGAATCCAGTGATCAGATACTTATCAGGATGACTGGAGATGACCCAGGATGAGACAATTGGGGTTAAGTGACTTGCCCAAGGTCACACAGCTAGTGAGTGTCGTGTCTGAGGTAAGATTTGAACTCAGGTCCTCCTGACTCCTGCACTGGTGCTCTATCCACTACACCAGGAGAGTAATCACCAAGGAGGAGTGTTTTGGTAGGGTTGATTTGATTACTATTCTTGGAGTTAGAATAGAAAAGTGGAGGGAGGGAGGGAAGAATTCACTCATAGTCCACATGGTCTGCAAATGGCTGGGGAGAAGTATAGGTTCATGTGAATGTTTGCAATCAGAAGCTCAGGATCCTATGGCACCTTTTTGTACTGCTTGTTGGAAGGCAGAAACTAGAGCAAAGAAGTATTAAATATTTCTTATAAGGGTTTAATATCTAAGATTTATGGGGAACTAAGTAACGTAACTATGTATGACCAAAGTCTATTCCCCAATGCATAAATGCTCAAAGGATATAATAATATCAATGATAATAATAAGCACTTATATAGTGCTTATGTATGCAAGATGCTTTATAAACATTAACTCATTTTATTCTTACAACATTGAGAGGTAGATGCTATTATGATCCCCATTTTACAGATGAGGAAACTGAGGCAGAGATGTTAACTGACTTGTCCAAGATCACACAGTCAATAAGTGTCTGTAGATGGATTTAAATTCAGATCTTTCTGACTTCAGGTTTAGTATTCTATCCACCTCACCAGACAGATGCTTCCATGAGCAAACAATTCAGAAAAAATTTTTTTTTTGCAAACTATTTGCAACCACAAGAAAGAATGCTTTAAATCACTAATAGTAGGAAAAATTCAAATCAAAATAAATCTGATGACTAAAGATCAAAATAGTCAGTGCTGGCAGGGCTATGGGAAGACTTGCATATTAATACACTCTTGGTGGAGCTGTGGCTAATCTAATCATTCTGGAAAGCAATTTGGAATTATGCTTAAAAAAGTGATTAAATATCTGTACCTTTTGATCTAAAGATCTCATTTCTAGGCATTTTTTGTAAAGAGATTAAAAAGAGAAAGAAAATTCCTAGCTGTCTTCAAATATTCATAGCTAGGCTTTAAATTTTGGTAGAAATGAGCTGAAAGTAGTTGCTTATTGATTAGGGAAACGGTTAACTGAAGGATGTTCATCTCTTACTTCCCAGGGTCTTTTTTTTTTTTGCCATCACAAAAAGAGCTGTTATAAATATTTTTATACCTAAAAAATCTTTTCCTCTTCCTTTTTTCTCTTTTGAGTACATGCCTAGCAGTTGTATAGCTGAGTCAAAGGGCACAGATACTATTTAGTAACTTTTCTGTATATATTTCCAAATTACTTTCCAGAATGGTTGTAACCTATTCACAAGTCCATCAACAATGTGTTTCTCTTCCCCCGGCCCCTCACACATCGATCATTTCCATTTTTTATCATCTTTGACACTCTGATGAATGTGAGGTAGAATCTTAGAATTGCTCTAATTTGCATTTCAATAAAAGTCAGTAGATATTAATTGAACCCTTCCTCTATGCAAGCCATTGTGATAGGCCTTGGGTGAACAAGAACAAAAATGAAAGTTCTTCCCTTAAGAAGAAGAGATATTCTGTGTGGGGGACCACATTATCCTCATGTACAGTTCTGTTTTGAATTACAGACTTGAGGGGCTAGACAAGCACCCATATTTGGGCTTTGATTTTAGTTCAGGTCAAGTTAGAATCAAAGTTGATCCTTGTTCACCTGACAGGAGTTCTGTGTTTACTTTGGAATCTTTTACTTTTCTGATTTATTTGCCCCACCCAGAGTGGGACTTGTAATTATTAGTCCATTGACACGCCATCAAAAGGTAGCCAACAGCTTCCCTTACAAGCACCCATGCTTACAAGGCTTAAAACATAAGTTTTATTTATCATTTAATTGATAGAGAAATAACTTGTGCTCTGCTATTGTTCAGTTGTTTTAGTAATGTCCGATTCTTAGTGGTCCCATTTAGAATTTTCTTGGCAAAAATACTGCAGTGACTTGTCTTTTCTTTCTCCAGTTCATTTTACAGATGAGGAAACTGAGGCAAAAAGGCTGAAGCGACTTGCCCAGGGTCACACATATAGTAAGTATCAGAAGCTGGATTTGAACTCAGGTCTTTTTGACTTCACGCTCTGTACCATGTAGTGGTCCTATTCAAGACCCTAGGCATACTTAAAACCAAAAATGAAATCTTTCATCTAGATATTTTGACTTATTGTTCTCCCACTTCTCCCCCACTATCCCAATACACACTGAATCATGAAACTCAGTCTGAAGTCAACTTCTCTCTTAGAGCAGGAAGAAAGCAATATTATCTATTCAGGATTACAATCACCAGGTTCCCAGTTAAATTTCAGAACTTTTTCAGTCTTTTGCCAAGAGAGAGAATGTGACCTGTCACTTTAAGATACAACTTCTGATTTCTTCCTGGAACAAACAGAAGCCACATGACCCTGCTCCCAGGCTTCATTCTCAGCATGTGTTTCATTATCAGAGCAGTAGTAGCAAATGCTTATTTCTCCTTTGCTTAGATCAGTACTTGGTGCTCTCCAGCATTACACGGGAAACTCTAGATTTTCAAGAACTATTTGGTGCATTAGGAGGGTTGAAGAGTATATATGGAACCTTCCTACCCTAGAAATAGTCTTGCCTTTCCAATAACAATAAGTGCATGAGCCAGATTCCAGAGAGGGCACCAAGGAGGAGGGATGACATCAGAGCAAGCTATGATTGCTTAGCCTTACACGATCAAGTGAATTGAAAGCATAAAGAAAAATTTCATCTGAAAGGCTGCATTTGAACTGTTTGGAAGAAAAGTGGGGATTCTGAGAGGCAGAGATGAGGAAGGAATGCCTTCTAGGCATGGGAGACAAATGGCTTCAAAAGCAAACCTTTTCCAATATCCTCAAGGAAAGAATGCATAAGTACTGTCTGCATGTTCCACAGAACTTCTAGCCACATTTTTTCTTGTCCTTTGGTTAACTAACTACTACTCTCAGTCTACTCTTTTCTGGGCAATTCTGCCCTTTGGTCCCAAGCTTTATGGACCAATTCCTATTGAAATGAAATGGCTTGGGTTTGCCGAACATTTCTCTACTCCTTACATTCACAGTCACAATCTCTTCTTTTCCTCTTTGGGCATATTGTACGGCCAGACCATTACTTAGATTCTCAAAAGCTTCCCTTATCCCTCAGCTGGCAGTTGTCTGTAATGTTAATGAGATTTATGTTATGTTATGGGAGTTAAAGATCTTCCCTGCCCATTAATAGGCTTTGCATGGAGCCCATTAATAGGCTTTGCATGGAGCCCATTGGGGAAAGAACTTGTTTAAAGGGAAAGTTTGTTTAGGGAGAGGTTTGCTTACTTGAAGTTAATTAGGCACTGAAGCATTAGGGTTGTGATGCCTTCTGACTCTGAAAAGTCTATATACTCTGAGGTGAGGTTTCCTTTTGGGGCTCACTCATTGAAAGAATGTTCATGTGATAAGGCCAAATGAGACTCTGAGTGGCCATTGAGGAGGCCAAGGACACCCCCCCTTTGAAAACTCAGATTTTGGTGGTTCTCTCTGTTAACTATGTGTATCAGACTGTTGGATCTGTCTGTTGATCTGTGATGTATGTATTGCTTGTGGTCAGACAGTTAGAAGCCCTGTCTATTTGTCTTTATTTCTCTGCTTGTATTTTCTCTGTTGGTGAATGTAATTAAAGCAAATTGTTGGCCCCTCAAAAGTTGCTTTCCTTTTAGAAAAGCAGATCTAAGAACTTGTGCTAGCAGGCCCTCCTGGGTATGCCGAGGTGTTTGCTGCTACATGGTCTAAGCAAGGACAGACTGAAACAGCAGCCTAGGATAACCGCATGGAGAAAAGCAGTTTGGGAAAACAAAGCTGAGTGACTTTACCAGCTGAACCAAGACAAATCAGACATGAAGGGAGCAATTTTGGAGGCACCAGAGTCTAAAGAAAAAGGGGAGAGAAATAATACTTAAAATCACTTCCTTATTCCCACCTTGAGCTCAAGTGGACACAATACAGAGGATAATATGTTTGGGATCTAGAAAATACATAGGTAATTATTAAATTATTGCTTCTTTACTACATTTCAGGAATTCAGTCAAAAACATTTATTTAGTGTTTACTTTGTGCCAAGCATTGTGCTAAACATTGGAAATAAAAAGACAGCCCTTACCCTGAAGAACTTACATTCTAGCGGAGGAAGACACAAAAGGAGGCTAAAAAAGGCTGAAAAAGGTGCTGAGGGAAAATACTCATTGGGGATGATGGAGAAATGAAGAGCTAGCCTGCCTGGGTACCTTCCTTAGTTGGAGTTCCTGGGAAGAGCTCTCACCCTCCAATGAGAGTTCTCTTTGGGCAGAGGATAATGAAGGAGCTTTGAGTTCCAGAGATGATGTCATCGCGCAGGGAGAAGTGTCCTGGGGCATGATGTAGAAGGCCAAAGGAATGTAGCCAGCTGGGAAGTCATTTAGTGATTTTATATTCATTCATTCCATTCATCTGGCCAAGATCTATATTGAGTGGCTACTTTGCACAAGTCACCGTGTTAGGTTGCTGTAGAAATGTGGTTATTGAATTTATATGAATATTTTTGAAATAAGGAACATTTTTAGAGCATACAAAAACAAGGATCAAATGTTTGCTGACTGAAGCAGTTTCTGAAATCTTTTGGCCTCATTCTGGTGACTGTTTTATATAGTTAAACTTCTCTAAATAATGGTAATAGAGTCAATGTCTTTGCTTTTATTAATTTCCTTTTTAATTAATTCATTTATTTTTTGCTGAGTTAGTAGTTCTTTTAAATGTGTTGGTTTGGAACATTCAGGGTCTTCTCATTCGTATCCTTTCTTCTATTTTTCTGTGATTTTGCCCTTTGCCCTAAGCAGTTGATTATCTTACTACACACACTGACTGCCGATACTAGAATAACTTCATTACTGGTAATCAGCCCTTTTTTCATGGAGCCACAGCCTTGAGGCAGTGTGCCATTAGATAGAGAGCTGGCCTGTAAGCCTGGATGAGCTGGATTCAAGTCTGACCTATGTACTGTCTATGTGACACTGGATGGTTTACTTAACCTCTCAGCACTCTATTTGTTGTTATTCCATCATGTCTGACACTTTGTGACCCCATATGGAGTTTTCTTGGCAAAGATACTGAAGCGGTTTGCTGTTTCCTTCTTTAGCTCATTTTGCAGATGAAGAAACTGAGGCAAAGAGGGTCACAGAGCTAGAAAGTATCTGAGACCAGATTTGAACTCAGGAAGATAAGGTCTGGTGCTCTATGCACTATGGCTCCCCCTAGCTATTCCTCAGTGCTCTAACATCTCTCTAAAGTTAGGGGTTACAAAAAAAGTACTGACCTGCTTTGATAAAGGGTGTTTTATCACCCTAAAGTTTCCTATGCCAATGGAATCTCAGACCTAGTCAAAATGCAGTTGTGGATGGGCAGGTCATTGAGTCAGTCCACCATCTTGCACAGATGTTGCAAAGGCACTATGAGTTAGATCCAGAATTGGATGGGAGGCAACTGTTGGGCCAGTCTGCATTCTGCAACATCTTTTTTTTTAAACATCTCACAGGGACCCTATATGCCTGCAAATTATGGAGTACCATGTTCTTAAAAAACTCCTAGGGTCAGAGATTCAGACCTGGAAGAGATTCAGTGGAGTCCAACCCTCTCGTTTTGTAGGTAGATGCAAGGGATGTTAAGTGATTTGTGTAGAGTCACAAAGCTCATAAGAATGAGAGGCACGAACTGAACCCAGAACTTTTCCACCTCAAATTGGGTATCCTATCTGCTGCTCAAAGCTGTCTCTCAATAGTCACTACTCTAGGGGACCCAAAGTGAAATGAAAGTCACATGGGTAGACCATAGTGCATTACTAACAATAAATAACTTGTTTGTGAGATGTGGCAGAAAAGAAATAGGCAAACTTAGGACCAGAAAAGGAGGTAGGCATATCATGTAGTCACTCAGTCAACTAGCATTTATTAAGCACCTACTGTGTGCTAGGCACTGTGCTAAGTGCTAGGCTACAAAGAGACAAAAAGAAACGTTTTCTTCCAAGGAGTTCACAATCTAATAGAAGAGTCAGCACTACGTATAGACAATGTATAGACAGGATCAATTGGGGCTGATCTCAGAGGGAAGGCATTGAAGTAAATGGCAAGACTGAGGGATGACAGGTGGATAGATGAATATTGTACTGGTGTCTGAAACAAAGGAACAGAAGAAGAAGGAGGTCTCTGATGGCTTGGGTAGGTCCCCTGTAGGAAAATTTACAGGAAGACCTATGGCAGAATTCCATAGGATGAGAAGGCAGGAGGATTCATTGGAATAATTATCCACATTGATGAGATCATGGATCCACTAAAGTCCAAAAGAATTAATGACACCATTTAGTTACATTATGCACAAATTTGAACATGTCACCCCTTGGGCTCCCCTGTTCCTCGTCTTAACAAATACCAGTGGTTCCCTATTATCAAAATCCTTAAAAAATATTTAAAGTTCTTCACAATGGTGCTAATTCCTATCCATCTAGTCTTCCGGGTGAGGTAGGTACAATGGAATAGAGCATTAGGCCTGGAGTCAAGAAGACCTGTGTTCAAGTCTAGCCTCTGACACTTGCTACCAGTGTGACCCTGGGAAAGTCACTTAACCTCTCCTTGCCTTGGTTTCCTAATCTGTAAAATGGAGAGAGTAATAGCACCTACCTCCTAGGGTTGTGAAGAATTCTAATGACATCCTGCCAAGTGACTCTTGGTAATATAGTGGATAGAGAGCTGGACTTGGATTGAGAATGACCTGAGTTTGAATCCTGACTCTGTAGTAACTGTGTAACCCTGGGCAAGTCATTTAACCTCTCTTAGCCATAGTTTCTTCACCTGTAAAGTGGGAATAATAAAGTACCTATTTCAAAGGCCTATTGTGAGGATCAAATGAGATATTTGTAAATCTGTTTACTAACCTTTAAAACACTAAATAAATGCCATCATTATCATATAGCAAAGAGCTGAGTTGTTTCAGAGTTATCAAAATTCCATTACAAAATGGAGACGGAATTGTGCAATATGACCTTATGCCATGTCATATACCATGAAAGGTCAAGAAATTTATCCAAGAGATGGAAATAACTATGCTTCAGTGGCCTGGGAACTCACCTGATTTAAACTCCATTGAAAATCTATGGGCTATAATCAAGGCTTGACTTGGAAAAATGGACTGTTCATCAAAAGTATGCTTCATATCCACTGTGATAAAAGTGTGACTTCATGATGAAGAATTAAAGAATTTATGTCAAAGTCTTACAAACTCAATACCAACTCATGTAAAACAAGTGACTGCAGCTAAAGGAGGATGTATTGCATATTAAAAGTTTCTTTTTTTTTACAGATGTCCCAAGTTATTCTTATACTACTATACTAAGGAAAGGGTGTCATCGAACATCAACTATCTTGAATTGTAGCCACTATGTTATTATAATACATGGTTATTATATTGGTATTATAATAAGTATTAATGAACACTGTTATATTGGTAATAAGATTAATAATTATACCAGATATAATAATGATGAATAAATATCATGAATAATACTTAACATTTATATATTATTTGATTTTTTGCAAGGTACTTTATGTATGTTATTTCATATGATCCATAGAACTCTAAAATGAATAATCTGTAATAATAGTAGGTGTCAGTAAACTGCATAGTCCACAGGCCCAATCCAGCTTGCTACCCAGTTTTTGTGTAGTTTGCTAGCTAAGAATGTTTTCTACATTTTAAAATATGGGGGCAGCGAGGTGGAGTAGTGAATAGAGCACCAGCCCTGGAGTCAGGAGGACCTGAGTTCAAGTCCAGCTTCAGACACTTGCTACTAACTAGCTGGGTGAGCTTGGGTAAATCACCTAACCCCAATTGCCTTGTCTTCCCCTACCCTTCCAAAATAAAAGACAATTGTGTTCAATCGTACTTATTTACATTTCCTGTGAGGTAGGTGCTAGTTTGATCCCCATTTTACAATGAAGAAATTGAGATTAAGAGAGGCTGTGTGACTTACCCAGGGTCACAGAGAGTGTTGAAGCTAGGATTCACACTCAGGTCTTCTTAACTCCAAGTCCCATGCTCTCTCCACTGCACTACCTAGCTCCTCCAGGCTTCAAGAACTGGGGTCACTTACATGCCATGATGAGATGAGGAGGGCTTTTTTGGAGGGGTCTGGTAAGTCACTTTCTTGAAAGTCCCTGATGCCAACTTGGGTTTGGTCATTTACTCCTTTCTTAGAAACAAGGAATGAATTGTATGCAGCTGTCTGACCTTCTAAAGAGTGTCTCAGGTTTAGAATTCTACAAATTAAGTAGAATCTCAAAGGCTTATGTTCTCCTGGTCCTGTGGAAAACCAGGAACTGTCCAGGTGCTATCAGTGACTTGTCACTCCCATTCAAAACACTTGTGATTTCTGCATGATTGTGTTCACTTGTATTTATTTACATTTCAAATAGTTTTATTTAAAAACCACCTGAGTCTGGCCCTTGGGCTGTGGTTGCTGACTCCTGATGATAATAATCATGGCTCACATTTTCATTTCTTTTAGAACAGGGCTGGGGAACTTGTAGCCTTGAGGCCAAGGTCCTGAGATGTGGCATTTTGACTGAGTCCAAGTTTTATAGAACAAATTCTTTTATTAAGGGGATTTGTTTTGTGAAGTTTGGATTCAGTCAAAGGTCCACATTTGAGGACCTAGAGGGCCACATGTGGCCTCAAGGCTGCAGGTTCCACATCCCTGGAGAGAGAACTAACCCGGTGAGAGGTAGGTAGGGCAAATATTACCCCCATTTTACAGATAAGGGAACTGAAGCTCAGAGGGCTTGTGCCCATACTTATATGGTGTTAGAGCCTCCTGAATTTTCCATTTCTCCCCCTCCCCTGATTTTATGGTGCTCCATGATTCACATCTTTGTTCAGACATAGGAAGGTAGGATTAGATGACTTCTGAGGTCTCTTCCAACTCCATATTGCATTATTGGGAATTTTTTTTATCTGTAATTTCAATGGTTTAAGAAACTCCTGGTGAAGAAATGCCCATTCCCAACATAGACCTGCTCATGATAGATGGTTTGGAGCATAAAACACTGACACTATAGCAGTGGAACCACAGGTCAAATTCTTATCCTTATTTATTGCTTAGGAAGTGATCCAGCCTAGTTCAAGTTGAGATGATCAAAAGTAGGTTAACTATTCATTCAGGTCTTATGGGTCATCAAATAAGAGTAAATCTTCTGCCAGTCAAGGTACAGCATTAAGGAATAGTCCAATGAAAATTACAAGTTAGAATGAGATCAAACCCAGGTAAACATTAAGGCATGACCAGTCACACTGGAAGAGTCTGGCATGAAGGTGCAGAAGGAAGCCGCCTAAACTGGATGGGCACAGAAAGAAAGAACTTCAGGACAATGAAGCTGGTAGTACATATACATGTACAGAAGCAATTCTGAGTGGATTGTCAAAAACAATCCTCAGAGGTCATTGTGGTGTGTATAGCTAGGTATCTTAAATCATTTTTATAACTGCAATTATGCTCATAGTGGCCTATTGATTCCCTGTCACCACCCTCACCAAGGTGTTAGTGCCACTCTCTCCTCCCTGAAATGGCCTTTAGTGTTCTGCATAAACTTATATGAATACATGTGAGTTCCTCTGATAGAATATAAGCACCTTGAGGGCAGGGGTTATTTCATTTTTACCTCTGTGTTCCTAGGTCCCAACATAACTCCTAGCACACAGTCAATGTTCAATAAATGCTCATTGATTCATTGATTTTCCTCATTGTGAGTGGGACAAAGTGTCATGATCCAAGAAGTATCTAAGCAAATGATGTTTCCTCTTGATTTTGGGCAGAGATGAAGGAGGCTTCAGCAGCCTTCTCTTTCTGTTAATGAGGAGATCCTGGGAGCCATCCATTCATGTAGCTCCCTGCATCTTCTGATATTATTTACAGCAAGAATGTTAACACAGGTGTGGTTTAGCTCTTTCAATTACACATTGATTGTTGAACAAAGATTATATATGAAAAATGTCGACAGATAAATGAAAGCTTCTTGGTGTTTAAGAAAGTGTGAGATTCCTGGGGTACCATGACCCTTTTCCTGATTTTCTATCACTGTAACTTTGGATATGGAAAGAGGCCACATATTTTTATGTATTTATTTCTTGACTCACAGAGGCCAAAAGAAATCCCTTTCCTTCTGGATAATCTCTTGATTATAAGCCCTTACCAACAAAACTTTTCAGTGTGATGGAACCTCAATTATCATACTACCGATAATAATGATAACTTGCATTTCTAAAGCCCTTGGGATAGGAAGAAGCAAGGAGGCCAATATGATTAGGTCAGAGAAGCCTAAAGGGGAGTAATTGATAATAGGTTTGGAAAGGTAGGTTGGTGCTAGGTGCAATAAAGAGCTTTAAATGCCTAACTTACAAGGCTTCTTTGGATTCTGGAAGAAATTGGGAACCACTGAAATTTTCTGAATAGTGGAGTGACAAGGTCAAGAGTGTGCTTTAGGAATGTCAGTTTAGTAGTGGAGCAGAAGATGGACTAGTGAGGGGAGGGAGTAGAGATAGGAGGCAAGTTGGAAGGCTACTGGAATAGCCAGATAATGAAGGCTTGATGGCTTGAGCCAAAGTGGTGACTGTGTTAACAGAGTTAAGGAGGATGGATACAAGAGGTATCATGGAGGTAGAACTGATAAGACTTGGTAATTGCTTGGATACGGGGAGGGATGAATTATGCTGAGGCATCTAAGATGATTCCAAGCTGTGAACCTGGGTGACTTAAGCTAGGATAGTGCCCTTGACAGTAACAGGAAATTCAGAAGAAAGGATGATTTTGGGGAAAGGATGATGAGTTCTATTTTAAACACACTGAATTGCAATAATAGCATTTATAAAGCACTTTGTGGTTGGTAAAGTGCTTTACAGATAGTATCTTGTCTAATTCTCACAATGATCTTAAGAAGTAGGTGCTACATCCCCCATTTTGCAGATAAAGAAATTGAGGTAGATGGCACTTAAGTGAATTGCCCAGGATTACATAGCTAGAAAGCACCTGAGGCTGAGTTTGAACTTGATCCTATGTGGATCATAGTCAACTTGTTGCTTCAAAAGTTTGAGATATCTCTGGGATATGTCATGTGAAATGGCCAGTAGGCAGTTGGTGATAGACTGGATCTTGGGAGAGAGGCTGAATATATAGACCTGGCAATCATCTGAATAGAGATGATCATTAAACCCATGGGGTCTGATGAGGTCACCAAGAGAGAATGTAAAGAGGGAAAAGAGAAGAGGAACCAGGGCAAAGTCTCGGGGACTACCCACAGTTAAGAAGCATGTTTTGCCCCCAGACCTGTGCCATCCTCCTTCAGAACTTTACTATTAATGTCAAAGACATCACCATTCATGCAGTCATCCAGGCCCACATTCTTGGTGTCATCTCTAGCTCTTCACCCAAAATATCCACTTCATCACCAAAATTTGTCATTTCTACAGTCACCACATTTCTTGTATAAATTCTTTTACTGATACTCACAAAGCCACCATCATTTTGGAGGTCTTTTTGACTAAACTACTGCAATAACCTTCTAACTGGTTTCTCTGCCTTTTCACTCCAGTATATTCTACAGTCAACTGCCTAGATGATCTTCTTAAAGCATTGGTTTTGTCCATGCTCCTTTTCTCAAGTAGATTACAGTGTACTGGGAGAAAGTCTATGCTTTATTGGAAGTAAACGAAAATGCACATAAAATTGGAAAAAATGGAAATTGGGTGATGGAGAAAAGACTCGCTATCTGTTCTGAATATCTCATTCCAGAGATTCTTTCAGTGAGGTAACATTGAGAGCTTAGGAAGATGATGAAAAAAGTTTTTAGGCACCAACTGTGCTTCCCCAGAGTAAGCTCTATAATTGTCTGGTAATAGAATATTTTTGCTGTATCTTGTGAAATGTTTCACTGAAACTTCAAAAAGATGAGATTCAAATAAACTCATCAAGTATTTGTGAATGAATTTATTTAAATGCTTATTATGTGCAAAGCACTATGCTAAATGCTGGGGGCATAGTTGGTATTTACTACTTATTAACTGATAGACCTCACTCTTAAGGCACTGTACACGTGCATGTCAAATGAAAAGGCGATGGAGATGATAATGCATTTTAAAAAATGTAAATGCCATTGGTAAAATCTTATCTGTTTCTAATGTTGAGTTTCTGATGTCAAATCAGGTTCTGATTTGACAGAACCAAGGACTTTTGTGGTGAGCACTCTCTTTTCTGGATCTTCAACATGTGTGGCTATTGAAGAGGTTGGGGTTGCAGCTTTTGCAGAGAAAGTTGACAATTTCTGTCTCCACCAGTGTGGCTCCTTGTCTGATAGCTGTAGAGGCTAGGCTGCTGAGATGGGGTGGAGTGAACTGCTATTCTGATGGGTCTGGAGCTCAGTTGTCCCATGTAAGTTGGTCATGGTTGCTGGTAGCAGTGGCAGGGATGGGGGGGAATCCCTCTTCAAAGGGCTGCTGCCCTTGATGATGATTATGGTGGCTGAACTGGAAGAAGGACTGGTAGTTTGTAGAACACTGTTGTAGTCTGTGAAGACTTTGGGCTGCCTCTACCATCTGAAGGGAAGTAGTTGAGGTGATGGAAGTGGTTGGACACACCTGACACATCCTGCTTCCTCTCTTCCCCTTGCAATATAGATTCATTGGCAGAAAGTTTGGGACAAGTCAATAGCAAAATGGTTGACAGAGATGACAAATACTTCATCTAATTTAAATTTCTTTTGCTAAGTAATGGGAATAAAAAGAAAAGCTGAAAAAGTTTCATTGGTTAGTCTTTCCAATAAGCAACAGGGGATAGCTTCTAGGACAATAACATTTTGAAAATCACCAATGTTTTAATTTCATGTAACCTTGTACCTTGAACACACTCACCAGCACAGTTGGCATGTCTTTATTCTGACCAACTATGGGAACATTTATTTCACTGATACCTGATGGATTCACTTTAGGGAAGTGAGGGTCATTTACATAAAGAATCATAGATTTAGAGCTAGAAGGGAACATGGAGGTTATCTAGTTCAACCTTTCTTCTTATAGAGGAGGAAACTGAAGTCCAGTAAAATTAAGTGACTTGCTCAGGGTCCTATATGGAGTTAGTAGTAGAGTGGGGACTCAAGTTTAGGGAGTTTAACTCTCTAAATCTGGCATCTTTTCCTTTGTACTGCTCAATCTGGTCCAAATAGATTATTTTGCAGATGAAGAAACTGAGTCCTAAAGTGGTTGGGTAACTTGCTCAAGGTTACTTAGGTAGTACACAGCAGAGTCTGGATTTGGACTTGAGTCCTTCTTATTCCAAATTCAATATTCTTTCCATAGTTTCCTTTTGCTGTCATGAGCTATCTTTTAGAATTTCAGATCATTCTTCCAGATAATAATGATTGATACTTTGTAGATATTAATTTTTTTCGGTAGTAAAACGCGATTGAGAAACATCCAGTATAGTTTATCAATTGCTGGCCTGGGTACTGATAAGATCTTGGTTCATGTCCTGCCTCAGACACATACTGGTTGTGTGACCCTGGGCAAATCACTTAATCTTTCAGCGCCCTTGGTTAGAGTCCTCTAAAGTGAGGTCCCTGGTCACCAAAAAGGTTATGCATTGGCTCAAGAGATGTGTAACCAATGAGTCAGAGGGTGGGAAGATGGGTTGCATCCCACCCTCGGTGAGAGAGCCATTCTCAGGGCTTGTCTTCAATATAACAATACCACCTCTGTATCCATGATACACAGTGTCTCTGGATGGATTGTGGTCTAGACCAGAGCTTCTTGAACTTTTCCCACTGACAACCCCTTTTTGCATTTTGGCAGCATTCAGTGGTGTTTTGTGTTCTGAGGGCACAGGCAGTACAAAGTGCTTTGTGTTCAGAACCAAGGCTGCAGTGATGTTGCATGATGCAACATGGCAGACACTGCCTTCAGAAACACTTTGGATTCATTACACATTTGATTTGGAATTAAATTTTGATTGTTATGCATTTGGAAACCGTTTACAGTCGCCAAACTTTTTGAGACCCCATATGGGGCTGTGACCCATAGTTTAAGAAGTGCTGATCTATACTACAGTTCTCAGAACATTGTCTTTACCTCAAATCTGCCCCTTTTCTGAATTTCTCTATTACTGCTCAGGGCACTGCAATCCTTCTAGTCACCTCTATGCCATCTTTCACTCCTCACTTTTATTTACCCTGCTTATTCAGTGGTCAAATCTGATCATTTTAACCTCCATAGAATCTCCCCTGCATTCTCCTGACGCAGCTACCACTCAAGTTTAGGTTCTTATCACTTATCTTTTGAATTTTATCAATATTTTCCTAACTGGTGTCTCCATACATGTTTTTACTTTTCTCCACTACAGTCAGTGAGTCAACAAGAATTTGTCAAGCATGTGCCAGGCATTGGCTAAGTTTTGGGCAGATAAAGAAGCAAAAACAGCCTTGGTCCTCAAAGAGATTATGTCCTAATGGGGGAAATGATATGTAACATAGACCTACACAGGATATCTACAATAGAGCATAATGTCTGAAGGAGAGCATTAGCAGTAGGGAGGGTATTGGTGTGTGAAGTGGGCCAACCTCCCACAGAAGGTGAAATTTTAGTTGTGTCTTCAAAAGTTAGTAGTCAGAGGTAAAGAGCAAGAGCATTCCAGGCATGGGGGAGAGAGGGGCAGCTAGAGTCAATGAAAGTAGCATTTTGTGTGAAGAGCAGGAAGTAGGCCAAAAGCAGGAAGTAGCTGGATCATACCCGGAGGGAGTAAAGTATGTGCTTGTCCTTCATTACTGAAGAAGACCCTGCCATCAGAGAAATAATGATATGATTTGCACTTGACTTTGTTTTGAGTGAGGGAGGGCTGTGCAGGTCACCAGTCTCACTTCTCCAGAGCCATCTGAATCCAGATATTCATCAGGATGACTGAAGATGACTCAGGATGAGGCAATTGGGGTTAAGTGACTTGCTCAAGGTCACACAGCTAGTAAGTGTCAAGTGTCTGAGATGAGAGTTGAACTCAGGTTCTCCTGACTGCTGCACTGGTGCTCTATCCACTGAACCACCTAGACACCCCATAGGTAAAGTATAGAAGACTAGGAAAGTAGGAAGGGGTCAGGTTGTGAAGGGCTTAAAAAGCCAAAGAGAAGAATTAATATTTGATCCTGAAGGCAAAAGGGACCCAATGGAGTTTTGTGGTGGTAGGGTGATATGGTCACGTCTGCCCTTTAGGAAAGGTACTTTAGAGGATGGATTGGAATAATGAGAAACAAGGTAGAGTGAACAAATTAGGAGACTATTGCCGAAGTCTAGATGAAAGATGATGAGCGCTTCTGTTAGGGCTATGGATATGTGAGTAGAGAGGAGATGTATGTGAAATATGTTGTGAAGGGTAGAAATGACAAGATTTAAAGACAGATTAGCTTTGTGGGGTGAGTAGAAATCAGTAATCTAGGCTCAAGGTTGAGAGGTTGGGTGACTGGGAAGATGGTAGTTGCCTTGATAGTATAAAGAAAGTTGGTAAGACAGGACAGTTTATGGGGGAAAAAAGAATGAATCCTATTTTGGATATGTTGAGTTTGAGATGCCTATTTCCCATAGTATCCAATCCATTTGTAGCAAAGCTCAGGGGAATGTGAGCAAAAAACTTTGGAGACCATTTTCCCTGGGCAGCTTTCTTAGACTCTAAGTTGCAAAGTAGATGCTGCTCATCAGTAGAAGGGGACATTTCCACTGCAGGAGTTACCTGTACCAATGAAATCATGAGTCTGGTCCACTCTACCCAAATCCAAAAGATCATTAACCATAGAGCATGTTACAGGATCCCAGACTTCAGCTCAAGGGAAGGGTGTTGGAGGGACAGTAGAAGTCTTTTGGCCCAACCTCCTCATTTTACAGATGTGGAAATGGAGACTTAGAAAGGTTGTGACTTCCCCAAGGGATTGTGCTGGAATTTGAATTTAGGTCTGCGGACTTGTGCTATGCTAATGCCGATTTCATTAATTAGTTATTTTTTGTAGAAATAACATTCAGTATTGAGAGAAATGGTCATATTTGTGTAATACAATATAGTTATCTCAGTGCATAAAGTATCAATTTTAAGAATTTTCTCCCTCTAAGTCTATATCATTATTCTTATTAATTTTTCCTCCTTTGATCAAAGTTAATTTGGTGTATACTCCATCTTGTTCTGATTTTTTTCATCCTGTATTATTTTATAAAATTCTTTCCAGGTTTCTTTATAAACCTCACACTTGTCCATCCTAATTGTTTTGTGGTATTCCTCTAAGTTAATGCACTGCAATTTATTTAAACATTTCCCTATTGTTGGATTATTATGTTTATCGTCTATTCACGGTACAGATGAGATTCAGTTCTCGATTGTTTTCTTGGGTCTTACTTCCTACCATATTTTTACAAACAAGGAATGAGCAGCTTATCTTCTAAAGATTTATAGTATAGGGATTCTACAGTCTTGGAGAGATGTCATCTACTGTGCAAATAGCAAGGTTAACATGGTTGTTTATGAAATAAATACAAACTTCAGTGAGTATTTCATCTTGAAAAGCAGTCTGAGTGCCACTTAGATAACCTCTTATAATTGAAGTCCTTTTGTAAGCTTGACCTTTTCAGGGAGTTTTGTCAAATTCAAGGTCAGGCAGAAATTCTAAAATACGCTTTCTATAGGATCTTGAATGAAACAATTCAGGATGGTAGAGATTTTTCCTCTCGTGAAATATACGAGCTGTCTCTTGCTTTGCTATCTTCTTCTTCCCTTTTCTCCTTATTCCTCTTTTATTTTTAAAATGGGTTTCATTAAGTTTGATTAATCAGGTTGGAGAAAAGAACTATTGGCCTTTTTGTTTGGTAAATGTTTTCTGACTCATTACACTCACAGTCCAGAGCAGTTTGTTAGGATTTGATTAATGTCCTGGAAGTATCTGAAATTGGTCTGTCCCTTCAGTGTCTCTCTCTCTTTTTGTCTTTTTTCATCTTTTGAAAAAATTAAATAAAGGATCCCTGAAGTTTCTTGACTCAGTCTGTTGGGTGCCAGTATTAAAAAAAAGGTTATTTCAATTAAATTTTTAAATGTGGCAATAACAATATTTTATAACTGAATGACTTAAAAAATTTTTTTTTAAGATTTAAATTTATTTTTCGTTTTTAACATTCATTTCCACAAGATTTTGAGTTACAGATTGTCTCCTCATCTTTCTCCTCCCCCCAACCCTGAGATGGCATGCATTTCGATTACCCCTTCTCCCAGTCTGCCCTATCTTTTATCATCCCCCTCCTTATCCCATTCCCCTTCACTTTCTTGAAGGGCAAGGTAGATTTCTATACCCCATTGCCTATGTATTTTATTTCCCAGTTGCATGTAAAAACAATTTTTAAACATTTGTTTTTAAAACTTTGAGTTGTACATTCTCTCCCTTGTTTCCTCCCCACCCACCCTCATTGAGAAGGCAAGCAATTCAAAATAGATTACACATGTGTAGTTATGCAAAACATTTCTGTAAAAGTCACGTTGTAAAAGCCTGACTATATTTTCCTCCACCCTATATCACTCCCCAATTATTCTATATTCTCCTTTGAAACTGTCCCTTTTCAAAAGCATTTGCTTCTGACTACCCCCTTCCCTAATCAGCCCTCCCTTCCATCTCCTTCCTCCCATCTTCTTCCCCTTTTCTTTTCTGTAGGGTAAGACACCCAGTTGAGTGTGTATGTTATTCCCTTCTTAAGCCAAACTCATTCCTTTTCACCTCCCCTCTCTTCCTCTTCATTATGAAACCTTTTTCTTGCCTCCTTTATGTGAGATAATTTACCCCATTCTATCTTTCCCTTTCTCCTCCCAATATATTCCTCTCTCACCCCTTAATTTTATTTTTTTAGATATCATCCCTTCATATTTAACTCACCATATGCCATCTATCTGTCTATCTATTCATCCATCCATCTATCCATCCATTTATCCATCTATTTCCTCCAACTATCCTAATACTAAGAAAAGTCTCATGAGTTACAAATATGATGTTTCCATATAGGAATGTAAACAGTTCAACTTTTTAAATTTATTTTTAACACAGTTTATAACAGATAAAGCAATTCAAACTTTTGGTCAGGTGATATATCTTTTTAAAGCATTTACAATATGGACCACAAAAGAATTTTTTTTTTAAACATAAGCCACCTGAGACACAGGTAATATTTATGTTGCTAACTTCACAATCTCTTGATCTAATTGTCACCTCAATATTACTAAGAATAAAAAGACCCTAACAATGTTGTTGGTCTAAAATCCTATGCCTAATAGCTTAATTTTAGGCAGCCTTGGATGTTCCTCTACCCATAATCTATAATTGAATAGATCTGGTATTAGGCTTACAAACCTTTTGACTATAGGGAATTGACACCAAGAGTAGGGACATTGCAGGGAAACAATATCTCCCCAAATTCATGTGTATTCCAGGCAGGAGTATGTTGTCCACTTGTATTCAGTCAGGCTTAAAGTCTGCCAGGTGTCATTGGGAAAATTGAGTCAGGAGAATCCCACCTCAGCCCATGCTGAACAGCTGCTCTCCCACTCTTCTCTTGTGATCACCTATGCAGTTCATACCAGCATCTCATGAACATACTGGCATCATAAACATTTCAACTTTAATGAGTCTCTTATGATTTCTCTTTCCTATTTACCTTTTCATACTTCTCTTGATTCTTGTATTTGACAGTCAAATTTTCTATTCAGCTCTGGTCTTTTCAACAAGAATGCTTGGAAGTCCTCTATTTCATTGAAATTCCATCTTTCCTCTGAAGAATTTTACTCAGTTTTGCTGGGTAGGTGATTCTTGGTTTAATCCTAGCTCTTCTGACCTCTGGAATATCATATTGCTTTGTTCCCTTAATGTAGAAGCTGCTAGATCTTGTGTTAAGCTGATTGTATTTCTACAATATTTGAATTGTTTCTTTCTGGCCACTTGCAATATTTTCTCCTTAATCTGGAAACTCTGAAATTTGGCTACAATATTCTTAGGAGTTTTCATTTGAAGATCTCTTTCCAGAGGCATCAGTGGATTCTTTTGATTTCTATTTTACCATCTGGTTCTAGAATATCAGGGCAGTTTTTCTTGATAATTTCTTGAAAAATAATATTTAGGCTCTTTTTTTGATCATGGCTTTCAGTAGACCAATAATTTTTTTTTAGTCCAATAACTTTTAAAATAACCTCTCCTGGATCTATTTTACAGGTCAGTGGTTTTTCCAATGAGATATTTCACATTGTCCTCTATTCTTTTATTTTTTTGGTTCTGTTTTTATAATTTCTTGATTTCTCATAAAGTCTTTACCTTCCATTTGCTCCATTCTAATTTTGAAGGAATTATTTTTTTCAGTGAGCTTTTAGACCCCCTTTTCCATTTGACCAATTCTGCTTTTTAAGGCATTCTTCTCATTGACTTTTTGGACTTTTTTTGCAATTTGGGTTAGTCTATTTTTTAAGGTGTTACTGTCTTCAGAATTTTTTGGAGGTCTCCTTTAGCAAGTTGTTGACTTGATTTTCATGATTTTCTTGCATCACTCTCATTTCTCTTCCCAATTTTTCCTCTAATTCTTTTACTTTATTTTCAGAATCCTTTCTGAGCTCCTCCATGGCCTGGGACCAATTCACATTCCTCTTGGAGGCTTTTGATGTAGGAGTTTTGATTCTGCTGTCCTCCTCTGGTTATATGGCCTGATCTTCCTTGTCACCAAAGTAAGATTCTATATTCTGAGTTCGTTTACAACATTTACTCATCTTCCTAGTCAAAGACTTGATTTTCTAACTGTTTGTCAAGGTAGGACTCTACTTCTAGTTGGGGTGGAGATGGGGGTGGATGTACTGTCCCAGGTTTCAGGGATTTTGTATGAGCTACTTGATCCCCCACTATCTGTGGGACCAGGCCTCTGGAAGCAACAGCAGCTGCTGCCGCTGCCAGAGCCACCTCAGCCATTGGACACTGCCACTGCTACCATTCCCATTGCCCTGGGGTTGGGGCCAGACCAGCCAGATCACCTACTCCTCTTTCACTCAGGTCCCACAGAGTTTTCTCATTGACATTTTTGGTGTTTGTGGGTTGAGAAGTCTGGAAACCACCACAGCTGCCAATGATGCAGTCCCCTGAGGCCTACTCCAGCCTGACTGTGCTGGTGCAATGTGGCTCATGCTAGACTGTGCTCTGTTTCCTGCCCAGTGTGAAAGACCCTTCCTGTTGACTTTTCAGGTTGTCTTTGGCTGGGGATTTGTTTCACTCTGTAATTTTTGTGGATTCTGTAGTTCTAGAATTTGTTTAGAGTCATTTTTTACATGTATTTGTAGGACTTTGTGGGAGAGCTCAGGGGAGTCTCTGCTTTTACTTTCACTTCTTATCTCTATCCTCTTCCATTTTAAAAACATTTAAAAAAAGTTTCATCGTTACCTTTCATTTATAGTTGGCAATTATCTCCCTTTATTCTCCATCTACCACAGAATGCTTCCTTATAACAGAGAAAAACATATTGCAACAAAACGAATTGATAGAACAAGATTGTATACTGTAAACCACATCACATACCTGTAGCCCTCCACCTTTCTACTGAGAGAGGGAGGTGGCCACATGAAGCTTTCTGAATCAAAAAAAAATTTTTTTAACTGCAATATACTAAATGTACTTTTAGCACCTCTGCATTTTAGGCATTTACCATTAAGCCATCACTTAGGCTATTATCTATAAATATGTATGGTGATCCATGATTTAAGAGTTTTCTTAAATATTGCATTTACCTGGGAAGTGTGTAGACTTCAATTTCTCTACCAGTGATTCTATAAGGGCCTTGACTATAGGCCTATCTCTGTAAGCCATCTCCATAGAAAACATGCCCAAAATAGTATTTACATTTTAAAATGTAACATAACCTGTCATTATTGTTGTAAAAAATAGTAATAAAGGACTGGCCAGACCTTGCTTTATTACAACCTCATTTGCAAGTCGTTAACTTTAATGACACATGCTTAGGGTTAATACTTGCCCTGAGAATCTAACTCAATAAACCTCTACAACCAAATGGCAGTTCTAAATATATGATGGACTTTTTGGGTGAAAATGATTTGCCATTTTGCCACATAGAGAATTTCAAATTGCTTTTCAAGCTAATTTCTGATTTCTTTTTTTTCTGCCTCATCCTCTATTCTTTTGCTCATGGCATGGTGGCAGGAAGTATCTTCTGTGATGTCATTCCTATTAGATACACTCACTAAGAACAGGAATTATACCCTGCCAGGGTGTGCCATGGTATGCAATGCCGCTTGGGCCCTAAAGGTGTCCTGATGAGGCTTCGGTGACAGGGAAATTATTGAAAGGAGGCACCAATTGCTCCTGCACTTTAGCAGAAATGAAGACATACTGGCAGCAAGGTGTGGTAGCACATTGACAAGACATGTATCTGTCACTGGGAGATGAGGAAATGACAGAGACATGATAGCAAAGAATGGAAATAGCATCCAGGGGTATGAATCCCAGCGAAGCACCCTCAAATAGAGTCTGGGGCAAAAATTATTCAGGTTCATGAATGTCAGGCACTGCTCCTTCACTGACATCCCTGCTAAATGATGGGCTCAAAGGAGAATCATCACTGGAGCTCAGATAGATCTAGGAATGTGTTTTGGTAATGCCTGTTCTCATCCCTCTATTAGATAAAGGGGACAAATTATTTGTTCCCAGTTGGTTTTTTCTTGAACAGACCACTCCCTTAAGATGGGAATGTGTGGGTAGAAAAATAAAGTTTAAAAATTTCTTTGTGGTTTATGTTTTCCTAACTTGGTTACTTGCATGACCTTAATCATAGAGTTAAGAAGCAAAAACATGATAATTTTATTGAAGTTTTCATTTCTTAGATGTTATTGTTCAGTGTTTTTGTTCAGTCATGTCTGACCCTTCATGAGCCCATTTGGGGTTTTCTTGACACAGGTACTGGAGTGGTTTGCCATTTCCTTCTCCAGCTTCTTTGACAGACGAGGACACTGAGGCAAACAGGATTAAGTGATTTTCCCAGGTCGCGTAGCCAGTGTCTGAAGTTGGATTTGAACTCAGGTCCTCCTGACCCAAAGCCTGGTGCTCTATTGTACCTCTTAGCTTTTCTCTTTTAGATGTTGACTAGTAATTTATTTAATATGATTCTTTCCCTCCACATTGTGTTCTCCTTCATATTGGGGGTGGGGACTACTCCAGTCCTATAGTATCTCTTCTTTTCTCCATGTTTTTGCAGATATCACTGACAATGGCTCAGCAATCACAGTCAGCACTTTCAGATCTCAAAGATCTTGAATTCATCAAAGGCAATGAAATTTTCTCTTATTATTTTCCTAATTATTTAGGTTAGCCCCTTTGGTTCTGTCCTTTCCAGTCCAAAAATTGTTCATTCACTCTCCTTGACAGAGAAAACAACTCTCCCTTTTAGTTTCCACCATCCCATCCACCCCATCCAGCAGTCCTGCTGCTACTTTCATCCTCCCCTTTCCTGTGGCAATTTTTTTAAAAGATCCCTTTTGACTGTCCCCATCTTTTCTAACCCACCTCGCCTCATTCTGAGCTTTAGTATTCTTGACACTATTTGCATAATACTGTGTCACATCTTGTAGCCATCTTGTTGTCAGCTAATCCTATCTTTAATAAAGATTAAAAATAAATCTAAGTTGGTTGGTGAGATCTCTGTGTATTCACATTGATCTCTTGAGACACGTTTTTCCTTCTCATTGTAATTGTTTCCATTTATTTTAAAATTATTGAGAATTTTATTCTGAACAGTTTCTGTATGTTTTTTGAACTTACAGAGGCAGTGAGGTAAAAAGAAACTAGCTTTGGAGACAGAGAAACTGAGTTCAAATCTTTCCTCTGTCCCTACTTGTGTGACATTGGGCAATCTTTGTCTTCCCTGAGCCTCAGTTTCTTAATTTTCAAAATGAAGGGGTCAGGCTAGATAACATTTGATGTCACTTTTGGCTCTGTATCTATATACTATGAATATGGGTGTGTTTGATAAAAATGTTTCAAATAGAAGTCTAAATGAAAATCCTGGCTCCTTCAAAATGTATTTCCCAAAGAGTTCCTTTATACTTTGTTAATTAGCAAGGAAAAATCTAATGCTCTCACAAGGTCTAGGATTTTTTGGGAGGTGGGGAAGGGAGGTGCTATTATACCTATAGAGCACAAAAATAATGAGGCTGCTGCTGTCTTCCTTGTTCCAGTCTTAACTTGCTCTCTATTAACTTAAAAAAGAAACCATTCAGACTAGTCATATCAATTGTTATCCCTGAATTAACTATTTGCTCTTTAAAAATTTATTTTAGTTCAGAAAGATTTGATTCAAGTAGATATTCAAATAATAGACTTGGAAGAAATCTGCAAGATAATGTAGGTCAGCCTCTCACCCCACAAAAATATCCCTTATATAACACTCTTTATAGTCTCTCCTTAAATAATTTCAGTGTCAGGGAGTATTTGGGGTTAAAACTGTCACTATTAAAGTCACACAAGTAACCAAGTTAGGAAAACATAAAACCTCAAACTTTATTTTCCCACCCACTTACACCCATTTTAACAAAGGGTAGTCCTATGAAAAAGTATTAAATAAGCACCTACTATGTAGCTTTATAATAGTAGTTTTGTATGACAAGGATGATGCCAATGACAGCACTAGTACTAGTACTAGTAATACTACTACTACTACTACTACTACTACTAGTCTATCCATACATAGCTACTACTATTACTGCTAATACTACTATGGTTGTTTCTGCTACTGCTACTATTATTGTTGCTACTGTTGCTGCTGTTCCTGTTATGCAATTATTGTTGCTGTTGCTGCTGCTGCTGTTATACAACTACTACTCCTGGAGTTGTTGCTGCTACTACTATTTAGTAGCTACTATGTAACAGGAACATTAATAGAAACTTGAAATACATATACACATATGTGTATATATGTATGTTATTCAGAGTCAATGATCGAAGACTGACTTGGATTAAATGCTTGTCTATAGCAGATTATATCATTATGGACAAGTCCAAACCTGTGCCAGTGAAATCACAGTGGATTAAAGTAGCACATCCTCTGGCAACCTAACCTGGACATAAAAAGGGAAGAGCTACTTCCCTCAAGAAGCTTACATTCTATTTGGGCAAAATTATATATACATAGAGATTATTTAATATAAAACTTAAACAAAATATTTTGCAGGGAGGAGGAAGGTCACTAGATACTTGTGGAATCAGATTAGACTTTAGAAAGGAAGTGCAGGTCCTTGAGCTGAATCTCAAAAGATGCTAGAGAGTCTATGAAGCACATGTTAGGAGGGAATGCATTATAAGAATAGTCAGTGCAAGAATATAAAGAGAGGAGGTGGAATGTTCTGAGTGAAAGAATACATGAAAAAAAGTTTATTAAGCATATACTATGTTCCAGATTTTGTTCTATGTTGGAAAATTAGGTTGGAATCAGATTGCAAAGTTTTAAATACCAAATTGAGGAATTTGTATTTTATCTGAGTGACAAGAGGGTACCACTAGAACTTTGTTTTTGTGCTAGGGAATATCAATTTGGCAGAATATAGAAAATAGAATGGAGGAGGGAAACTCAATTAGGAGGCCATTACTATAGTCCATTTGGGAAGCAATGACAGCCAGAGGTAGCCAAGTGGTATAGTGGATAGAGTACCAGCCCTGGAGTCAGGAGAACCTGAATTCAAATTTGACCTTAAACATTTGAAACTTACTAGGTGTGTGACCCTGGGTAAGTTGCGGAGGGAGAGCCAACAATATTTATTTATTTATTTACCCATTTATTTATTTACTGTTAATTATTTATTTATTTATTTATTTAAATTTTTACATTCATTTTCACAAAATTTTGGGTTCCAAATATTCTCCCCTTTTCTCCCCTCCCCCCACCCAATACCCCAAGCATCTAATTTTCCCTATCTCCAATCTGCCCTCTCTTCTGTCATCCCTCCCTTCTCTTGTCTCCATCTTCTCTTTTCTCCTGTAGTGCCAGATGACTTTCTATTCCTCATTAACTGTATGTCTTCTTTCCTAGTAGCAACAGCAATACTAAACAGTTGTTCCCAAAACTTTGAGTTCCAAATTCTCCCCATCCCTCCTTCCCCACCCATTCCCTTTGGGAAGGCAGGCAATTCAATATACGCCATATCTGTGTAATTTTGCAAATGACTTCCCTGATAGTAGTGTTGTGTAAGACTAACTAAATTACCCTCCATCCTACCCTGCCCCTCATTGTTTTTCTTCTGTCTTTTGATCCTGTCCCTCCCCAAGTGTTGACTTCAAATTGCTCCCTCCTCCCTTTGCCCTCCCTTCCATCATCCCCCCCCTTGCTTATCTCCTTTTCCCCCACTTTCCTATACTGTAAGATAGGTTTTCATACCAAAATGAGTGTGCTTTTTATTCCTTCCTTTAGTTAAATGTGATGAGGGTAAACTAATTGTTTTTTTTTCTCAGCTCTCCTCTTTTTCCCTCCACTAAAAAGTCTCCTACTTGCCTCTTGAATGACATATAATTACCCCATTCCATTTCACCCTCTTTCCTCCCACTACATTTCTCTCTCACCATTTATCTTAATTTCTTTTCTGCTATGGTCCTATCCTATTCAATTCACTCTGTGCTCTCTGTCTCTGTATGTGTGTGCATGTGTGTATGTGTGTGTTCATGCATGCATGTACATGTGTGTGTGTGGTCCAACCAACTACCCAGATACTGAAAAGTTTTAAGAGTTACAAATATTGTCTTTCCATGTAGGAATGTAAACAGTTCACTTCTGGTAAGTCCCTTAAGACTTCTCTTTGCTGTTTACTTTTTCATGCTTCTTCTCATTCTTGTGTTTGGAAGTCAAATTTTCTTTTCAGCTCTGGTCTTTTCATCAAGAATGATTGAAAGTCCTCTGTTTCATTGAAAGACCATATTTTCCCCTGAAGTATTATACTCAGTTTAGCTAGGTAGGTGATTCTTGGTTTGAGTCCTAGTTCCTTTGCCTTCTGGAATATCCTATTCCACGCCCTTCGATCCCTTAATGTAGAAGCTGCTAGATCTTGAGTTATCCTGATTGTATTTCCACAGTACTGAAATTGTTTCTTTCTAGCTGCTTGCAAGATTTTCTCCTTGAGCTGGGAGTTCTGGAATTTGGCCACAATGTTCCTAGGAGTTTCTCTTTTTGGATCTCTTTCAGGTGGTGATCGATGGATTCTTTCAATACTTATTTTGCCCTCTGCTTCTAGAATGTCAGGGCAGTTTTCCTTGGATAATTTCATGGAAGATGATGTCTAGGCTCTTTTTTTGATCATGAGTTTCAGGTAGTCCCATAATTTTTAAATTGTCTCTCCTGGATCTATTTTCCAGGTCAGTTGTTTTTCCCATGAGATATTTCACATTCTCTTCCATTTTTTCATTCTTTTGGTTTTGTTTGGTGATTTCTTGGTTTCTCGTAAAGTCATTAGACTCCATCTGTTCCATTCTAATTTTGAGAGAACTATTCTCTTCAGTGAGCTTTTGAACCTCTTTTTCCATTTGGCTAATTCTGCTTTTGAAAGCATTCTTCTCCTCATTGGCTTTTTGAACCTCTTTTGCCAATTGAGTGAGCCTATTCTTCAAGGTGTTATTTTCTTCAGCATTTTTTTGGGTCTCCTTAACCAAGGTATTGACCCTTTTTTCATACTTTTCTTGCATCTCTCTCATTTCTCTTCCCAGTTTTTCCTCCACCTGTCTAACTTGCTTTTCAAAATCCTTTTTGAGCTCTTCCAAGGCCTGAGCCCACCTGACATCCCCCTGGGGTGTCTGGGGTACTGAGGCCCCGCCCTCCACATCTTTCCCTGATGGCAAGAATATGTCTTCGTCATCAGATCTGAATGTCGGGATCATTTGCATTTGTTGGAAAAAACTCTATAGTCTTATTTTTCTTCCCTTTTCTAGGCATTTTCCCAGCCAGTTACTTGACTTCTGAGATTCCTGTCCACCCCCCGCCTAGATCCGCCCAGCTAGTGCTTGGGGTGAAATTCAAATGTGCTTTCCGCACCGCCTGCCCAGCTGCTAATCAATGAGCTTTAGTTCTGGTGCTGGGGTGGGGGTGGGGGGCGCCTCCCAGGCTCAGTTCCCTCAGGGGCTTTATGCAGAGGCCTTCAGTAGTGGAGCAGGGTGGGGCAGGGCTGTCTCCCAGGCTTAGCTCCCTCAGGTTGTTTTTGCAGAGACTTTCAGTAGTGAAGATCCTGCCTGCTGCTGGGGGAGTCCGGAGCCGCGGCCACGCCGCTGCTACCTCTGCTGCCGCCCACACCCCTGCCTCCGCCCGCTAACTGCCCCCGTCTCTGTTGCCACCGCTTCCTCCTGAGGGGGCCCGAGGCACGTAGACACCCCACTCCCCTCAGCCAGTCAGCCGTCTCTCTCACTGACCTGTAGCTTCTGTGGACAGAGGGACTTTCCTAGCTGCCGGAGCTTCCGTCCCTGAAGCCTACTCGGGTCAGCTTCTCTGGGGCCATGGCCAGGGCAGCACTGGGGTGGGGTTCGCTTTCTGGAGCGCGACGGACCCTGGGGACGGGTCTCCAGGGCTCTCTGGCACGGAAATCTCTTCCACTCCGTTTCTGTACCCCTTTCAGTGGTCCAGAAGTTATGGGGGTCTCTTTTTACATTAATTCTATGGGCTGTGGGTTGGAGCTCGTAAACGTGCATCCTTCTACTCCGCCATCTTGGCTCTGCCCCCGAGTCAACAATATTTAGTGACTAATTGGGTATGAAAGAGAAGAATTTAACGACTGAAATTTCACAACTAAGGATCTGTAAGGATATTGGAGTCCTGAACAGAAATACAGAAGTTAGAAGAAAAGCATGGGGGGATATGTAGAGTATGAGATGTCTATGAGATATGCAGCTGGAAATATCCAACATTCAGGTGACAATGCAGAACTAGAATTTGAGAGAGATAAGGACTTCCTAGCTTCTGGGTAGAGATAATATTTGAACTCATGGTAACAGATGAGTTCACCAGGAGAGAAAACAAATGCTGCTGTGAAGGTTCTGGTATATATGAGGCCTTTCTTCCTTAACCTTTTTGGAGTCTGTGCCCAGAAGTGTAATCTTTAGATAACTTTTCTCATGTTAATTCTAAGTTGTTTTCCAGGATGATTAACTTAGAAGGACTTAGATTCCCATTTTTTGAATGAATCAAATGGGAAAGTCATAAACCATAGTTTACTGTGATTTTTCTGGATTTTTTTGAAGGGAGAATTCCTTTAGTTCCAGTCTCATATAAACAATGCAATGAAGCCACACCAGGAAGAAATGAATAAGTTGGAACTGGAAGTTGTCTAGCTTCTCTGTCATACTGTTGTATAAAACTCAGGTCTACCCAGCTCTTCATTCTATGCTAACTGGATAACTAAGACCAGAGATGTAATTAGGAATTATCCATTGGGGACAAATTCCGTTGAAGGAGCAAGGAGGCAAAATGGATGTAGAGGCTGGATTTGTAGAGGTGGCCATTCTTTCCTTTTTGTGTCCAGTCCTTACTTGGGTTGGCATTGGGGGAAGAAGGTGGGGCCCAGAAAGGCATGTTGAGAGCAGAGACCTCCCCTCAACCCCACACAACATGGTGGTTCCAGACATTGGATGATCATAAGGTCTCTTGTTAGGCAACAAGAAATTAGAACTGATAACTGCTAATTGACATTTATTTATATGGTGCCTTAAGATTTACAAGACACTTTGCCTACATTATCTGATTCTCAAACAATACTTTGAACGGTTTCCTATTACTAGTATCCCCATTTTCCATATGAGAAAACTGAGGTTAAATGATTTGCCCAGGGTCACACATCTATTAAGTATCTGAGTCAGCATTTGAACTCATGTCTCCCTAACTCCAGATCTATAACTCTATCCACTATGCCACCCTGAACTGCATAGCAACCTCGTAGCTAGTTTAAGATAAACTCTTTTGAGCTAGTTGTATCTGTTTATTTCTCATGCTTCCTCTGGTTAAGGGAAGCAATCAAGTGTTTTGATCGAAAAGAACCCCCTGCTGAGCACTAGGTTATTGGGGAAGCTGAAGTGTACTAGGAATAGTTGATTGTGTTAACAAATGACTTTATAACCTACTCTACTTAATTATGCCAATAATAACTTAAAGGCAAGATTTTCCAAGGATAATCTGAAGTGTGCCTGGGGATAACCAAGATTTAACTACATGTCTTATCATTCGGATAATCAAGCCTTTACTATATCACATATCATTTTATTTTATATGTTCCTTTAATTTGCATATCTCCTTTTGTGTTTAAGAATTCAGAACCATCACGAATCTTTTCTTAAGTGGCTAACATCTACTTTGATGTCTGATGGAGAATCAGGGAAAAACAAATGATAATTCTCTCTGTCTCTTCTCTCTCTCTCTCTCTTTCTGTCTCTGTCTCTCTCTCTCTCTCTGTCTCTGTCTCTCTCTCTGTCTCTCTCTCTCTCCCTCTCTCTCTCTCTCTCTCTCTCTCTCTCTCTCTCTGTCTCTCTTTTTCTCTATCTCTCTCTCCCCCTCTTTCCCTCTCTTTTGATTGTGTGGATGTTTGGTGATGATCAGACCCTTGACATCATTGCAGTAATCTGGTATTTTCACTGTTTTGTTTTTCTGACTACTCTTCATACCATTTTTGCCATTGTCCTACAAATGTTCAAATTTTTTCCTCCCCATTTTCAAAATTCTAGGTACTGTGTTTGAGTGGGTGAAAACTTGATTTAATTATCTTATTGTCTGAGTAATTCAGGCTAAAATTGTAAGATATTATAGTCAGTGCTTGGTGACCTGAATTGAAAACTAAAAAAAATTAATTAAAGAGAAAAGTGTTTTTTTTCATCCTTCTGAATTCTGATTTCCAGGTCTTTTAAAAAATTATGTCAAGGTAATTCCCCTTTTCAGCACGTGAAACATAATGAACCCTGAATCTGGAGAAAGAAGAACATATTCAAATTTGAGCTTTGCCAGTTATTGGGAAATACTTGGGGAATTTTGGGCAGGTAACTTAACTCTTCACTGAGCCTCAGTTTCCTCAAATGTAAAATAAGAATGTTGGACTAGATGGCTTCTGAAGTCCCATTTAACAATTCCATTATCCTTTGATAGTTCACTGCTAGCACACTTACCACTGCCTTATCAGGACAGGGGAGAAGGAAGGAAGCTAACCTCATGCAAGCCACCAGGTACTGTCAGAGGCTCTATCATTCTAGGAGAAAGAGAATATAGTGACAGTGACCAGTCTGCCAGCTGAGGTCCCTTAAGAGATCCTGGATACATTATGATAATCAACATCACTGATTGCTGTGCTCCAGGTTGTCAGTCCCTACTCTGGAGCAATAACTTCAATACTCAGCTTCTTTGGAAAGTCAATTCCCCTTTCAGATTTTTTCTTTGTAGTTCTGTTTTGTTTTTGGTAATTGCTTTGAAAGGAGTTTTGGTGTACTAGTCTGGGTGTGTGATGGGAGAGAATGAGATTATACTCAAGAGGCAGTTTGGGGTTGTAGTGGATCTAGTGCCCAGCTTGGAAACAGGAAGACCTAAGTTCAATTCCTGCTTGAGATATTTGCTAGCTAGGTGATCCTGGGAAAGTCACTTACCATTTTTCAGCCTCATTTTCAACTGTAAAATGGTGATTAGAATAATACTTATGTCCAGTCAAGTCAACAAGCATTTATAGAGTGCCTCTAATATGCCAGTCTCTGTGCCAAGCAGTGAGGACACAAACAAAGGCAAAAATAGTTTCTGCCCTCAAGGAGTTCACAATCCTCACAATAAGGTGGTTGTGAAATCAAATCAAATGAAATAAATTATGTTAAGTGTTTTGCAGACCCCAAAATGTTATATACCATTTATAATATGCTAGAAACTATTTATACTTTATGCTATGCCATGTATTTATACGATTCTATAAATCATTATTATTTACAATAATAATGAGAAAGACTTGATTTGTTACCTTTGACCAAAGGCTTAACAGTGATGAAGTAAGGTGTCTCAACTGCACAAAGCTGAAGGGTACAGAAATCATAAAATATGCATCTGTTATCCCAAGTGCTCCATGCCATTAGGAGGTGGAGGGAGGATACAACTTGATATTTTTGCCTTAGGCACAAAATTAGTTATTTACTGTGCTACCTACGATAATTACCAGCTAGCTATGTAGCCACAGTCAAGTCACTGAACCTGTCTGAGCCCTAGTTTTCTCACCTGTAAAAAAGAAGATAATAAACTCTGGTCTATGTGCCTCCCAGGACTGCTATGAGGACCAAATGAAATAATGTTTTTAATTTGTTATTACTCAGTCCTTTCAGTTGTATCCCCATATGAGATTTTCTCGGCAAAAATACTGGGGTGGCTTGCCATTTCCTTCTTCTGCTCATTTTACAGATGAGGAAACTGAGGCAAACAGGATAAAATGACTGGGGTCACAAAGTTAGTGTCTGAGGCTGGATCTGAACTCAGGAAGATGAATCTTTCTTACTTCAGGCTCAGTACTCTTTACACTGTCCCTCCTAGTTGCCTCTAGGGCATTTGTTCCCAGGCATATACAAATATTTATAAAATGCCTTTTAATTAATTGATCATCCAATAAGCTTTTACTAACCACCCCACTGTGTGCCAGTCACTGGGTAATAGGAATATAAAGGCAAAGGTGAAACAAGACCTGTCTATATATGTATATGTATATATACACATATAAATAGAGTTATATATGTATATTATACTTATATATTCTTATATTCATTATAAACCTTAAATGCCATCTAAATATCAGCTGTCATTTTGATTGTGATAAAAGTAATTTAACTTTTTTTTAAGGTACTTACATGGCACAGTGGATAGAGTGCTAGCTTTGGAGCCAAGGAAGACCCAAGTTCAAATCTGGTTTCTGACACTAGCTGTGGGAGTAGCACCTACTTTCCTGAGCTGTTGGGAGGAGAAAATAAAATAAAATAATATTTGTAAAGTGCTAAGCAAACCTTAACATGCCATATAAATGTTTGCTACTATTAAACTGATAAAAAAGGAGGCTCAGTGAAAATGAACATCTATTTGGAGAAGACCAAATAACTAAAATTGCTAACCTTTCCTGCTTCAAGTTATAAGGCACAGAATGACATGATGTGTAATATAGGTAACCAGCCAACAAAAATGTTGGGAGTGGGGTGAGCCTGTGAAGAAGCTATAGGGGAAAAAAATTAAAGTTTCACATTATGTTTCTACCAGCTTTGAAGAGAAATTGGTTTAAGTGGGGAAGAAAATGATCGATGACTGACAAATTCAGCAGGATTTAACCAATTAAAAAATTAAAAAAATTAAAGGTATACTTTCTTCTTTTGGGACCCTGTTTTATCTTGTGGTGAAATTATACACTACCACCTTATAGGGGAAGTGTGATACTGTAGCTGGGGGTGATGGATTTGGAGTGGAGTTCCAAACCAACCTTTGATTTTCACTAGCTGTGAGACTCCGGGCAAATTATGTAATTCCTTTGTGCCTCAGGACTTTCTTGAAACGCCTACCCTCCATTTTTCAGGGCTGGCTCTGCGATCCTGAGCAAGTCACTTAGCCCTGTTTGCCTCAGTTTTCTCATCTGTAAAATAAGCTGGAGAAGGAAATATCAACTCACTCCAGCATCTTTGGCAAGAAAACCCCAAATGGGGTCAGGAAGAGTTGGACGTGACTGAAAAAATGATTGAAAAATAGCAAGGAAAGGCATTCATATCCCTGTTAAGCAAAGGTGACTCTATCGCTACTGAAATAAAACACTTTATTTAAAAAAAAGCAACTTTATTTTCCATTTGGCAGCTGAAATAATAGATTGGTAATGTTTATGAAGTGGATTCCATGGAATTCATAAAACTGATCAATTCTCAGGGGAAGGTGCCATTGACTGAAATGTTGCTTCAAAGGACTTGATCATTAAGTGAAAGACAGGAAGCTCATTTTATGATAATTTGACCAATGCCTTATTGATCTCATTATAGACCAGGGAGAACATGTTACAAAAGGCTGGAAGCATGCAGTTGCTTGAAGTAACTAGCAAAGCTTTAAAAAGAAGGATGAGGAAAAATGCCTATATGCAAGTGTATTTTATTTTAGAAATCTCCTCAAAACTTTGAGTGAATTCAATAAATGTTTTACACAAGTTTGGAGCTTTAAGTCATTGCTCAGATTTATAGGCAGAGGTACAAGCTATTTTGCTGTTAAAACTCCCCTAACTTCTAATTCCTTATTTAAAGGGAGTACAGAAGTAGGAGAAAAGTGCCCTTTGCTTCATATTCAGTTGTTTTCCTTTCCTATAATTTCCCATTCCTTCACTGCCAGGTTGCTTTCCTGTCTGGAAGAGTTACGAGTTTTCTCCCTCCGTTCTGAAAATGACCATAAAATGATAAACAGATACCTAACTTGTCTCTTTATAATTTCACTCCCTTAGGACATAGAATCAGTTCAAGTGGCAATAGCTGATGGTTTGTTAATATCAAAGATAGTTGCCAAGTGGAAGTAGATAGAACATATGACTCTGAGTCCAGAAGATCTGGGTTCAAGTCTCCCTTTTGACACTGTCTTTGTGATCCTAGGCTCATCACTTAATGTCTATGTGCCTGGAGCATCTCTCAAATTCTTATCTACTAAATCATGAATGGGTCTACATTGGCTCAATTTGTGTCAGATGGAGGGAGTCATCATAATAAGAGGATCACATGCTGAAAAAAGCAAAGATCATTTGTATATCAGTATAAATAAGATTATTATCATTAGGTTGCTATCTTACTACTGCTATTATATTATTTATGCTGTATTGATCCTTTAAAAAGGAAATCCTCTTTTTTCTCTCTCTCAATATATATGCATACATATGAACATATATATATATCAACCAATGTATATAACCAATGAAATAATAGGTTTAGTCTAGACATATAGCTAGATGTGTATGAGTATGTTTGTATGTACGTAAATATGTATATGTGTGTGTATGTATAGATGTGTATGGACATATACATTTATCTATCCATTCACGCATCCATCCATCCATCCTTCTTTCTATTCACCCATTCATCCATCTTTCTTCTTTCCTTTCTTTTCCTTCCTTTCTTCCTTCCTTCCTATCTAGACTGGGCCTGTTATTTCATTAGTTTTAAGGAACTCCCAGGTAAGGAAATTCTCTCTTCCAAAGCACATTGGGAACTTCTGTGCAATTTATAGTCTTAGGAGATTGCCTAGAGCACTAGTAAATCTTTGATTTGCACTAAGACTTTTGGGACAATTTCAATTTAAATTGTCTTCAACTGTGATATTATTGATATAGGGAGCTCTTGGTTAGGAAACTCCATGCATTTGCCTAGATGGCAGTCAAACTCTGGATGACATATAGAGTAAAAGGATTACCCAGGACATGAAGAGTTTAAGTGACTTTTCAGGTTCATTCAGCCAATATGTAGCAGAGGTGAAATCAGGTCTTCCTGATTCCAAGGCAGGACCCGATTGCCTATGCCTCTACAAGCAATATATACACTACAGAAAAATCTTGTTCTTTTAAAAATCTTCGTTACAAGCTATGACTTACTGAGGGTCAAGAGAGGGTCAAGGGGGGTATGTTTGAAAATGAAGATAATATTAAAAACAAAGGATACCAATGAAATGATTATCAACAGATTATGACATGCCCAAAGTTGTACAGGTGTTAAATAGGAGAGCTGGTGTTTGAACCCAGGTCTTCTGGCTAGGTCTGATGTAATTCCTATTATATCATATTTTCATTATGTAAGTAGTGATGTGATGAAAAGAGAATTGAATCTGTGGTTAGGAAATCAACTCTGTCACACATAGATCTGCAACTTTGGGCAAGTAATTTAACATCTCTGAGTCTCAGTTTATCTGTATATGAGAGAATTGTACTAGATGGTTTTTAAGGTCCCTTTTTTAGCTTTAAATCTTATGATTATATGATCCTAAGAAATTTATGAATTTTATTTTCATCTCTAGCTTCTTCCTTTGCAACTCACATATGGAAGAGATGGAAGGTTGTGAGTAAGTAAGAAAGTAAATGACCCAAAGCTGGGTAAGTCTTAAGGAATGAATGGAAGCCAGTATAAACTGCAAACCCCGAATTATTTAGAGTGAATACGCTAAAAGACTGGAAAACTGACTTTGATAGTTCACTTGCAGTGAGGTTTAGGACAGATTTTTTTTTTAATAATTAATTAATTTTTATTTTTTTGGTGTTCTACAATCACTTCCTTAAAATTAAGATTTTATACCCCGCCCCCGCTCCCCCACCTTTCCCCCACTACCCCCCTCCCTCCCTGCGACAGCATACAATTCTGTATAGGTTCTACATATACTTTTTTAGGACAGAGTTTTGAGTCAGAGATCCTCTGGTAAGATCAAGTTAAAGAAATTTACTTAATTCAAAGAATAGGGCACCTAGGTGGTGCCATAGTGGACAGTGTCAGGCCTGTAGCCAGCAAGACTCATCTTCCTGAGTTCAAATCTGGCCTTAGACACTTAGCTCTGTGATCCAGGGCAAGTCACTTCACCCTGTTTGACTCAGTTTCTTCATCTGTCAAATGAGCACAGAGAAGGAAATGGCAAACCGCTTCAGTATCTTTGCCAAGAAAACCCCAAATGGAGTCATAAAGAGTGAAACAGGACTGAAAATGATTGCACATAATTCAAAGAATCATATATTTAGAACTAGAAGGGACTTTACAAGTCACCTAGCCTGACCTCATTTTGTTCACGGGGAAACAAGCCTTAGAGAGGTCTTCTTACTGAAGGCCACCAGAACAGTATGGGACTGAGTCAAGATTCCACCCTGATACTATGACTCCAAGACCTAACACTCACTCTTTCAACATCAAATAGCTCTGACCTACCCTGTATGTACCTGGTATTTATCTTTTTATCTATTTTAAAAATTAAATTATTTTATTTGTTTTCGGTGGTCTGCAATCACTTCCATATATCTTAGATTTCTCCCCCTTTCTCCCTCTCCTTCCCTGCTCCCTCCCTGAGACAGCATACAATTTTATATAGGTTCTACACATACATTCCTATTAAATACATTTTCACCTTAGTCATGTTGCATAGAAGAATTAAAATGAATGGGAGAAATCATAAAACAAAACAAAACGAAATATAATACAAAAGAAAATGGTCTTCTTCATTCTGTGATCAAATTCCATAGTTCTTTCTCAGGATGTAGAAGGCATTTTACCCCAAGAATCCATTGGGAATTTTTTAAGTCTTGCATTGCAATGAAGTACTAAGACTACCAGGAAAATTCCTCGCACTGTGGTTGTTGCTGTGTACAAAGTTCTCCTGGTTCTGCTCCTTTCACTCAGCATCAGTTCATAAAAGTCCTTCCAGGCCTCTCTGAAGTTTTCCTGTTCATCATTTCTTATAGCACAGTAGTATTCCAATACATTCATATACCACAATTTATTCAGCCATTCCCCAATTGATGGGCAACCCCTTGATTTCCAGTTTTTGGCCACCACAAAGAGAGCTGCTATAAATATTTTTGCACATATGGGACCCTTTTCCATTTTATGATCTCTTGAGGGTACAGTCCTATAAGTGGTATTGCTGGATCAAGGGATATGCACATTTTTGTAGCGCTTTGGACATAGTTCCAAATTGCTCTCCAGAATGGCTGGATCAGCTCACAACTCCACCAACAATGAATTAGGGTTTCAACTCTCCCACATCTTCTCCAACATTTATCATCTTCCTGTTCTGTCATGTTAGCTAATCTGTTAGGTGTGATGTGGTTCTTCAGAGATGTTTTGATTTGCATCTCTCTAATCAACAGTGAGTTCTTATCCCAGAAGTTGGGGTCCTTGAGTTTATCAAACCGTAGATTGCTATATTCATTGACATTTTAACTAACATTTTTAAACTAAATTTTATCTTCCCCATTAGAAAGTAAGCTCCTTGAGGACAGGGACTATTTTAACTTTTTCTTTACATTCCCAGAATTTAGCACAGTGCTAGGCACATAGCAAATACTTAATCAATGCTTGCTGATCCGTTGATTAATAGAGAGAAATGTCACTACAACAGAAGACCATAAACACAATATATTTTCTCAGAAACTCATCTACAACTAAGGAACAAATCATATGTTCTGAACCTTAACCCCTGAAAGGTCAAATGAGATCCTATTTGTAAAGTGCCATGCCTGGCAGATAGTAGGTACTTAATAAAAGCAGATTCTCTTCTCTTTCCCCTTAAGTTTTGTCTTTGACTTAACAAATATTTGCAATGATTATATATGCTATTAATTTGAGGTCTTACACTGCATTTTCTTTCTTGTCTTCTGTTCGCTGCATTGTTTTTTAAAATTGTTTTCAATTGTCAAGCATTTACTCTTTTTCCCTCCCTAGGGGAAGAAAAAAAAAAAAAGAAACCCTTGTAATAAATAAGAATAGTTAATCAGAACAAATTTCCCTATTGGCCATGTCCAAAAAAAAGTATGTTTTTATTTTGCAGATGTTGCCTTTCATCGCTATATCAGGAAACACATCATCACTAGTGTACTAGAATCCTGGTTGGCCATTGTGTTACTCAGCATTCTTAAGTCTTTTAAAATTGTTCAGTTTTACAATGTTGATGTTATGCTATAGAATATCAAGTCTCGAAGTGTGGTCCAGGGACCTCTAGGGATCCCAAGGACCCTTTCAGGGAGTCCATGAAATCAATTTATTTTCATGATACTCTCTCTTCTTGTTTATTTTCCAGTCACATCCAACTCTTTGTGAGCCCATTTAGGGTTTTCTTGGCAAAGATACTGGAGCGGTTTGTCATTTCCTTCTCTAGATCATTTTACAGATGAGTAAAGTCAGGCAAACAGGATTAAGTGACTTGCCCAAAGTCAGACAGCTGGTAGATGTCTGTGGATGAATTTGAATTCAGGAAGAGGAATCTTCCTGACTCTCCACCTGGCACTCTATCCCCTGTGCCATCTAGCTGCCCAATTCACAATAATATTGATAGATCGAAAGCAAACAATGATAGATATAATCCTCATACACAAAAGCTCTTTGGGGTCCTTAATATTATTTAAGAGCATAAAGTTGTTCTGAGAACAAAATTTTGAGATCCGCTGTTATAGATTGTTGTCCTGATTCTGCTTACTCCACTGTACGTCAGTTCATTCAAGTCTTCCTGGGTTTCTCAGAAACCGTTTCTTTCATCACTTAAGGTCCAGTAGTATCAGGTTACAATCATATATTGTCTACATTATTTAGTCACTTTTTAAATTCTAATATTTCCTTTATCTTAAGACTAACTACCAAGACCTTTTGCAGAGAACTGTTTATAGAACAGAGCTTGACATATGTCAAGTGTTTAGCAAATACTTTTGTAATGTGAAAAATGAATATTTCTCCCTTATATGAGTAACTAATTATTTCATTAAGACTGAGATTTTTTTCCTCCTCTCTACCTCCTCATCCAGATATCAACCAGTGTGAGAAGACTCTTTTAGAGATTTATGTAGGCCAAGATATGATCAGACAGTAAAAGAAATTATAAGTTTGGGCTAAAGAGTGTATTCCTGCTTATTGTGTTCACTCAAATAAGTCTGGGAAAATGTTGATTCTCCCTACTAGCAAGACAAGCGATATGGAAATTGATGTCTCATTGACCAAGATTTGAGTGATCTAAGTCACATACCCCAAGACAGCCCATCTCCGATTGTGTTAACTAATCAAAGCTGATTAGGAACCCCTTGGGACGACTTACTCTTCAAAGGGCACAAAAACTGTGACCCCAGAGCTGTTAGGGCTCTTTGATCTAAGAGAGACTGCCAAATGACTGTCCTTTTATTGATATCAGGCTGTTCTTATTAATAAAATGATTAAATTACCCAGAAACTATGTCTCTTGAACCTTTTTAATCAACACAGTTTGATTCATTGATAAGATATTGATTTTTATGAAATTTTGGTGGCTGTATGCTATTAAGCTCCTGGAATGAACTCTTTCTTCCTCTCTGCCTTTCAGAATATTTCTCTTTCTCTGTGAAGGCTCTTTTCATCCTTTCAGTTGACAGCCTTTCCTCCCTTCTCAAGTTTTTCTAGAGTATTCCATTTCAGTCATGCCTTTATTCCCATCTCTTCTCAACTTACATTATTCTGATCTGTGTTGTTATTTCCTTCCCCTCTCCATCTCCTAGTAAAATGGAACCTCCAGCAGAAGAAGGGTTTCTTCATTTTCTCTTGGTTACCTCAGCACCTAGAACAGTGCCTTGTACATAGGACATACTTAACTAAGGGTAGTTTCTGCTAAATTACTCCTGTAAGCAGGATTATTAGCATTTGTAAAGATCTCTTCCTTAAGGAGAAAGTTTTTTCTTTCTAGCACTTTATAAGAAACATAAGGTACTTATGCCATATCCTTCCCCCTCCCCCATCCCCTGCCCCTACTGCAGAATCATATAGATTGCATATGTGTCCTGAGAGAACCAAAGAAGGAAGTCAAACTTTTCTTGCATTCTCTGGTCCATTATGCCTTCAGCCTGTAGTCTTGAAAAAAATTGGTTAGACCTTAGGCTTGGTTCACATCTAGGATCCCCCTAATAGGAATTGACAGGATTCCTTGTAGAAAATTACTCATTGTAAAGATCAGGTATGAGATCAGGTATGAGACAGCTACTTAATTTCTCTATCACAAAAGAAATGATTAAAATATAAAAGATTCATAAGCGCACCTTGACAAATACTTAAATTGTGATACAAATACCGACAGGTGTTATAGATCAGGCATTTCATTTTTTTTAACCTCAGATCTGCTGTCTGAGTAACTCACTCAAGGTCCATATCTTTTCATCAGCCTGGCATGCATGGCTCATTCTCCTCTTGGTGGTGATATTTTTCTCTGAGAAGAATCATAGTAACTGTAGGGAGCACCTCCCATAGGAGAGGTTGTATTGATAAACTCAGGAGTTCCTGAATATCCAAGGTATCCACGAGGCACAAAACAAAGGGGGACATAGCAGAACAATTTATAATATATGAGTGTAATGGAATATTATCATGCCAAAAGAAATGAGGAAAGAGAAAATTTCGATGAAATCTGAGAAAACTTATTAGAATCGATGGAGAATGAAGTGACCAGAACCAAGAAAGTAACATATACAATAAAGGCAATAATGTAAAATAATGACTTTGAAAGATAACTTTGATCAACACAATGACCAACCATGATTCGAGAGGACCAGTAATGAAGTAAGTATCCCATCTCCTAACAGAGAGGTCAAGTGTCAGCATCCTATATGAGATATATATGTTTTGGACATCATCAAGGCAGGAATTTGTTTTGTTTGACTATGCATAAATGTTAAAAGGGTTTTCTTTTTCTTTTCCAATGGGGGGATGTTTAATTGAAAAAAATTAAAAAGTTAATCTCTCATGAGATAACCCCCAATTTATCCTGTATTGCTTATACATCATTGTTGGCATGTCATTTCCCTCATCAGATTGTGAGCTCCTTGAGAACAGGAACATTTTTTGACCATTCTTTGCATTTCTATCAGTTAGCACAATGTCTGGAACATAGTAGATACTTGATATACATGTTAACTAACTCCCACAATCTCAGTTTGACTCCCTGCAGGCAGGGAAAATAACACATAGAAGAAGGAATTTCTGAAGTTTTAAAATACAGCCTCAGACTCTTGCTGATCTGTGCAGTGAACCAAAATAACTCCCCACTCATGTCAAATTCAAGGGAGAGTCTTGAAGGGTCCATCCCAACATGCACAGTCCATGGAAGGGCAGAGATGGGAAGAGGATGAAGGCAGTCTGTTTAAAGTTTACCAAGTAGACTGTTTTTCCTAACTCAGTGGCCAATCCTCTTTGACTTATTGTAGTTTTACTGGTGAGGGGTACGCATGGAGGCCAACCAGAAGCTTCTGCTTATGCATGCTCTTTTACAAGGGGCCAGGGAGGAGGCCTATCCTCAGGTATACTTCATGAAATGGCTGTTATAATAATAACGATAGCTAACATTTAAAGTTTACAAAGCATTTTATACACATTGTATTATTTGATTTTCATAACAACCCTGTGAGATAAGTGCTGTTATTTGATAAATGACAAAACTGAAACTCAGAGAGGTTGTGAGATCTCCTTGGATTACACTGTTGGGAATAGTAGTTGGAAACAAGGCAGAACTTAAATACATCCATTAGACCAAACTTAAAATTTCCTGTTACTGTCTGATTAGATCTTTTCCTGGGTTAATCTCTAAGAGAGATTTCTCATACTGGTTGGTTTCTGGACGAGGAGGTACAGAAAGGGAAAAATCTCAATGCCAGGAAGGAAAAAAAAGGAAAAAAAGCACTTGTTATCTACCATGTGCCAGGAACTATACTAAGTACTTTACAAATATTATCTCACAACAACCTGGGTGGTAGGTGCTGTTATTATCTTTATTTTACGATTGAGGAGATTGAGACTGAGACAGGTTAAGTAACTTGTCCATGGTCACACAGCTAGTAAGTGTCTGAAAATGCATTTGAATTTAAGTTTTCTGATTCCAGGCTCAATGATCATCCCATGGCACCACCCTTCTCCCTTAGATGGCCTATCTGATTCAGGCAAAGGTTTCTATTAAGAAAGTGGGAAGTAGCTGAGACATGAAGGAAACCAGGGAAGCCAGGAGGCAAAAATGAGAAAGGAGAGAATTCCAGGAATGAAAGTACTTGGGAGGTGGGAGTATCGTGTGTAAGGAAATGCAAAGATGCCAGCATTACTGGATCCTAGAATACATGGAGGTTCAGACTGGGAGTACAGAAAGGAGCAAGGTTATAAAAACTAAACAGAGGATTCAAATTTGATCCTGGGCTGCTAGTGTTTATTGAATGGAGGCAGGATGGGGAGTAACACAGTCAGATTTGTGGTTTAGGAAGATCAATATGACAACTGAGTAGAGGATTGAGTGGAGTGGGGAGAGACATGAAAAAGACAGATCCACCAGGAGGCTATTGTAATGGTCCAGGCAGGAGATGATGAGAGCCTGCACCAGGATAGTATCAGCATTAAAGGAGATAAGGGCATGTATTTGAGAAAAGAAATGACAGAGCTTGACAATATTGTGAATGGAGAGTGAGGAGTCAAGGATTTACTTAGATTGCAAGCTTGTGTGGCTGGGAGGTCACTGGTACCTTGACAGCAATGATGTCTATCCTTCGTTTTTGAAAAGGATTGATGACATCACCAAGGGAGTCTTGACCTGAGTGTGGATTGGATTTAAGTGAGGTACAGTTGCACAAAGCCAGTCTCCCTCTGTCTTCCTGAGTCATAAGAGTCCAGGGGCAAGACAAAAACCAGGATGACTGGCGATAGCATGAGATGCAGTGGATGACCTTGGTGTCTTTGATGTCTGACCGAGCTCTAAGCACTCCACAGCACCTGCTTCAGCTGCCTTCATGACTGTTGGAATAAATTGTTCTCAACTGCCCATTCTGCTGTTGGGAAGTCTTCACAAGCTCAGGGCAGACCTGCCTTCCCAATTACCGATGGGTTTAAGGGCTGTTGGTTACTTTCAGCCTGGTTAGCCCATCTGCCCAGACGATTTTACTGTGGTGTGGTGACTGTGCATGCTACAGCTTCTTGGAGCCACAGGTGAGAGCTGAATGCCAGGTAGACACCAAAGGTAGATGAACAGCCTTGAAAGGGGCTCAACAACCTTCACACCAGAAGTGCTAGTCCTGACAATAGTAGAGAAGTTAGGGAAATTGGAAAGAAGGGAGAGTTTTCAGGAAAAGATAACAAATTTAGTTTTGGGCATGTTGGGTGTAATATGTTTCCAATATGTCTGGTTTGAGACATCCAACAGGTAGTTGGAAATGGGAGACTGGGATTTGGGAGAAAGATTAGGGCTGAACAAGGAGATTTGACTGCCCTCCACTTCTCTTTGAGATTAATTTCCATTTATACTTTATATCTCTTCAACTTACCTGATTATTTTCATGTTGTCTTCCCCATTAAAAAGTGAAGGAAGACCTGAATTTGAATCCTGTCTTAGCTTGGTCATTTAAACTCTCTCAGTCTCAGTTTCCTCAACTGTAATGAGCATAATAACAGAGTCTACATCACAAGGCTGGCATGGAAATCATACTGTAAATCTTAAAGTATTATAGAAATGCCAGCCATTATTATTGCATGCTCAGTGATCAGAATAGTCCCTACGACATAGGAAACACTAAAATGCTTTTTGATTGACTGAATTAATAAATGTGACTGATAGCCTTTCTATGTTTATCTTTCCTGCAGAGTCCCTGTATGTTTTTGGGAAAGGGAAATGGGCTGAGAAATGGCAACAGAAAACTAATCAAATCCTTCCCACTCACCCTCCAAGAAGAGTGGAGAGGATTGGGTGAGAAGCTTAGGGAAGACCAATCTTTCCTGGTTTGACTCGTCCGGAGTCTTGTGGAAAGGCCTTTAGATCAATTCCATTTTCTAATGAACTTCTTTCATTGTTATGCTAGTTGTGTCCAACTCTTTGTGACCGTGTTAGGATTTTCCTGCGAAAGACACTAGATTGGCTACTTGCCATTTCCTTCTCCAGCTCATTTGACAGATGAGGAAACTGAGACAAAAGAGTTAACTTGTCCAGGGTGACAGTGTCTGAGGCTGAATTTGAACTCAGGTATTCCTGACTCCAGGCCAGAGGTACTCTACCCATTGTGCCACCTAGCTACCTCATAAACTTAGTGTGTTCTCAAGAATCTGGCTCCAATTAACTCATAACCTTATAGGTAGATGGCATAGAGAAACCCTGACTGAAGGACAAGACTGAAACATTGTGTACACACATTCACACACCCATATGTATACACACATATACATATTTATATACATATATACACACATACATTTATCTATTTTTTGGGGGGGTCAAGATCTCTCTTTGATAGTTCAACATTGTTGGAAAGAACAATTATGGCCTTCAGGGGGACTATGCACAATGGGATGATATCCTGCCTAAATTCCTACTTTCCTTATCTGAACTGGAATAAGAAACCTGTATTTCTAAATTTCTTTTGAGCTTTCCTGGAAAAGGGGATTGTCCTTGAATGGTTTGGTTTGATTATCTGAGAGAAAAGATCTTGGATCTGTGATTTCATTGGTTTAGGTAATTTGTCATGGAGGATGCTCCCTCTACCAATTCAGATTGGCAGTATCTCTGTTAGGAGCATTGCCTATACTATTGAGAATCTGTCCAGGGTCACACAGCATGTGATAGAGATGGAACTCGAATCCAGGTCTTTCAGGCTCCAAATTTGGCACTCTGTCCCCCACACTATCCTTTTGGCCTCTCTTAGCATCCTAAGAAAAGGAGGCATTAGTGCTGTAGTGGATAGAGGCCTGAACCTAGACTCAGGAAGGTCTGCGGTTGAATCCTGCCTCAGACGCTAACTAACTCTGCGACCCTGAGTTAGTCATTTATTCTCGCTGTTCCTCAGTTTTCTCATCTATAAAGTGAAGAATTAAGACTCAATAATCTTTGAGGTCTCTTTCAGCTCTGGATCCTATAAGCTTGAAGGGAAATCCCATGAACTGAATCCAATCTGTCAATGACTAATCAAAGATGTTCTTTCTGCCTCCATCTCAACAAGGATTTGGCATAAACTATAAAACATCATTTTAATTGCAAGTTTCCATGGGAGCAAATCAAACATTGATGTGAATGAATGCATGATCATTAAGACCTTGAATGTGCAGAGCCTTTAACGACCATGTCTAAGGCTAATGGATAGACTTCAAATTAGAGCTGTGTAGGACTTTCCTTGTTAAGGCTGAACCCACATGAATGTTGCCTCATTTTCATTTGAATCCTTTCTGGGACTATAAACTCTGTGGTAAAACTAGAAGCCAACATTTTTCAATCTGCCAAGAAAGGTGAGAACAGTGAGGTTCTGTGGAAATAAGAGGAAGGGATCCAACCTTACTTTTATTTGCCCCAAGATGTCCTCTGCCAATCTCTCCGCCCCACCCCCAATTTTGCTCTGTCTGTATGTTTTATAATGAAATAGAAGAATGGATCCAAGTGGTTATACTTGATAATTAGATAATCTGAAGAAGGAATTACCAGATTGCTGATTTTAGTTCAAGAACTTTAAAACTGGGATTGCAAAGTGGGGAGGAGGGAATAGTGAGAAGAGAAAGGCAGGAAGGATTTAGGAAGAAATCTGGCTTGGCACAGAGACTGAAAGTAAGACAAACAAAGGAGGATAGGAATCTTTATGAGGGTGGGGACCAGAGCTGTAGCTAGTACTTTTTGAACTTGGGGCAAATTACATGATACATCTGCGTGTGTGTGTGTGTGTGTGTGTGTGTGTGTACGTGCGCATGCATGTGTGTGCAGGGAAACAGTGAAGACCCTAGGCACCAAAAGGTCTTCTACAGTGGTCATGGACCAGAAAACAGGATGAGGTGGGACTAAGGAATCCAGTTAGGGCATGGCTGCCAGTGGAGAAAACCACCATACATGAGCATCCTATTTGTGACAAGTTATCATGGTTAATTAGATGTTAAGCTCATTTTTCTTCCTATGCTGCTGAAGAACTGAAAACATTGTCAATATCACCCCCTCTTTCCCTAAATTTTACTGTCCTGGGGGAAAGCCCAGGTTTCTCAGTCCTCGTTGGGACTCTTCTTTGTACCCTCCACAACATCTGACACAGTGTCTTGTGTGTGTAAGTGCAGCTCTCTATATTTATTGAATGAATTTATACCTTTCCCAATGATTTTGACCCTGCGTTGTTGCTTTTTACTTTTTCCTGATTAGTTTCAAATGTATTACTTTTCTGAACAATGGCAAAAACTTTTTCTCTTTTCTCTTCCTCCACCTTTATGATAAGATAAAAACTATCTATTATGGTTAGAGTTATGAGGATCAATTATGTTTCTATATATGTATATACATGTATACACGCATGTATGTAAAATACTTTGCAAATCTTAAAACACTACATATATGTTCATGATAATTTTTAGTTATATTGCAACAATTAGGTGGTACCTAGGTCCACGAAAATCTGAGTTCATATCCTACCTCAGAAACTTTCTAGTTGTCTTCCCCTTGGACAAATCACTTAACTTCTGTCTATTTCAGTTCCCTCATCTGTAAAATGGGGATCGCAACAGCATCCACCTCCAGGGTTGGTGTCAGAGTTACATGAAATAATATTTGGAAAGCACATTGCAAATCTTAAAATGCTATGTAAATACCATCTATAATCATTTAATTATTATCATCATCATCATCACCACCAACACCACCACCACATTGTAGCCATAGATAAATGTTTTTTGGAAGTCAGAAATTAACCTACCTCCTCCTCTGTCCCATCCTTCCTGCTTCTTTTATAATAATAATTAACATTTAATGTTTTCAGAGCTCTCCATGTGTTATCTCATTTGATCCTTCCTCAAAAGAACCCTGTGATGTAGATATTTTTATAATCCTCACTTTATTGATAAAGAAATTGAATCTCAGGGACATCAAGATGTTCATGTAGGGTTACATAGCTAAAAAACATCTGGGATGTGGTGTGAACCTGGGTCTTCCTGATTCCAAGTCAAATGACCATTCAGAAACCAAGCAACATTTATGAGCCCAACAACCTTAGAATAAAAAAATGTGAACCAGATCAGCCCATGTATCAGCTTGATAAGTTGGTGATAGAAACTAGTTCAGCTCATGTACTCACCTGAAACATCCCATGGGAATGGGGAAGTCCTAATCTGTTGTTAATAGCCAAATTATACTCTTCAAAAATCTGGTCATTCTCTCTCAGAATAAGTATATTATGCTTTCTGATATGGGCTCAAGTTACTTTTCTAAGAAATTAATTAAATATTGATTGCTGTCCAAAGATGTGCTTTGTTTAATTTGCTTATTATCTTTAGAATTGGCTAATGTTGTTTAGCTATAACAGAAAGGAGCATTTATTTTGTTTATGATGAGATTCTCTTTGCTGGACCCATAGAATTTGGCCATCTTTGACCACATCACTCCGTGGCTCAAGAATTTTTTATCAGTTCCCTATTGTCTATAAGACAATTCAATTTGCTTCCTCTTGGCTTCTTTGACTTCTCCCTCCAACTTGCCATTTGAAGGCTTCACAGTCTGGCTCAAGCCTATTTTCCAGATTCATTCCACACTGTTCCCTTTTATAAACTCTATAATTAAGCCAAATTGACCTTCTCGTTCCTGATTCTTCCTTGGGATATCATCTCTTGCCTCTGTTTGCATTGGCTATGTTCCTTGCTTGGAATAAACTCCCTCCTCACTGTTGCCTCCCAGAATACTTAACTTTCTTCAAGACACAACTAAGGGGCTACCTTCTATGGGGATCCTTTCCTGACCTCCCACTATTTTTAGTAATTTCATCCTCTTCATTTTATCTTTCATCTACTTATGTGTGTAAATGTTCTACATTCCTTTAGTTGAATGTAACTCCTTGAAGGCACTAACTTTTTTCTTTTGGTTTCATACCGTGCTCGTCTAGTACAAGACTTTGCACAAATTGAGTGCTTAGTAAATGTTTGTTAAATTGAAGTGATGAAAGAGGAGAAGGTATTGAACTGAAGCCTCCTTCTAAGAACTTCTTTTAAGTAAGAAAGTTTAGAAACTGGGGATTGTGGGATATGAGAAAAGAGGAGACACTTTATATTTGATTTTACTTAGCGGAAATCATAAGGTGTTCTGGCCAAAGATCAAAATTCCTGCCTTAACTCCTGGCAAGGGTTATACATCCCACAAAATGGCCCAGTCGTCTCATCTCATTTCTTAGTAAAGATTTAATAGCAGAGATGTTCAGTGAGGCACATATAAGTTCATTACCTGTATAAAAATTGCCACAGGAATTTTACTCGTGTTCCATGCAGCACTGTTAGAATTGACTGAATCTAGTTATAACCAGAAAGAACCATCTCTTGTCTCCTTTCTGGTTCCCCATCCTGGTTTGACCTTTTTTTTGTGGGGGGGGAGGGAGATGATATAATGTTTTAGCCATTATCTCTTTGCTAATTTCTCAATTCAACCATCTGCCCTGACTCAGCCATTTTTATGAATTTCCAACACTTCCATGGGAGCAGTATTTCCCTGTATTTCTATCTCTGCATATCAAGTGTTGTTTTAGTAAATTTATTGTCTGGGTCAGAGTTCTCTGTCCATCTGCCTGACCTCATGTGATATGTCAAATGAGGCTAGAGAAATTTTCATGACTCAAGTCCAGCGCCTGGCTGGGGATGCTGTTGTAAGAGGGGATCAAGCAATGCTTCTTGTCTTTAAATGGCCTTTTCAAAGACAAGTTGGGTTAGAGGTCACATTGAGGGTTAGTTTAACTTTCCTTGGTATCCCTTGGATTTGCTGTTTTGAAGTGAGATATCAGTCATTTAGAGGAGTAAACAGCTACATTAAAGTCCTTACTATGGGCTAAGCTTTGTGCTATCTAATCCAACCAACATGTATTAAGCACTTACTATATACCAGGGGCTGGACTAAGTGCTGGGGATGTAATTAATTAAAAAAGAGACAGTCTCTGCCCTTAAGGAGCTTATATTCTAATGGAGAGGGGGGATATAACACACAAAAGGAGGCGGGAAGAGAGAGAGAGAGAGAGAGAGAGAGAGAGAGAGAGAGAGAGAGAGAGAGAGAGAGAGAGAGAGAGAGAGAGAGAGATTTTTTAAAATTGCAATGCAAATAATTTTGGATTTAAAGAGGCAACAAACCTATATCAGGAAGAATTCAACTCTTAGTTTTCTACATTTCTAAATTTTTTTTATTCAGAAGGAGCTGGAAGTTGAAGATTCCAGAATTAGCCCTGAGCCTTCTGGTGTGAGCAAAGTCATTACTGACAGTCTACAGCAGCAGCTCTGGCTTCGGAGTATATAGGGTCCAAGATCTTGCTCTTTGAAAATAATAATGACTAACATTTATATAGCACTTTACAAGTATCTCATTTAATCGTCACAACAGTCCTGTCGGAGAGAGATATTATTATTCCATTTTATAGTGAAGAAACTGTATCTGCAAGAATTTAAAGGACTCTCCCAAGGTCACACAGCTACTAAGCATCTACGTGGCATTGGAATTTGGCTCTTCTGCACTGCAGTGCTCTAGCCACTGTGTCACCTAGCTGTGTGAGTTATGGGGTCTGAATATAGGATTGAAGATATAAGTTCTTATATATTTATTTTTTCTTTAAAGTTTTTATTGATAGATTTTGTTTTTACAAGAATAGGGTCTGGATATGTGATTTCAATGGTATAAGAAGATTCCTTTATAGACTGGCACCTTCTCTACAATATATATTTAGTGTTTACAGCTGTGACCTCAAATTCAAACAGAAAAGGATCCTCACATAATGGTTTAGAAAACTACAAATTAACATTATTTATATTTTCCTTCATTTTGATTTTTTTACACATTTCCAAATTACATTTTAATCTGTTTAGCTGCATTCAAGAGTTCTGCTACTTTTGAGTTTGATGCCTCTGTCATAGAATAATTGAGAGGTTAAGGGACTTGGCCAGGGTCACACAGCCAGAGCTGGAACTTGAAACCAGGCCTTCCTGGATTTGAATCCAGTTTTCTTATCTACTAAGCCACACTGTTTCTCTTTGTTTTTCCATCACATTAATTTCTGAATATAATTCTTGCCCTTCTTTTACCCAGTGAATTATCCCTTGAAACAAAGAAGAAAAAGGAAGAAAAAACCAGCAATTCAGCAGAATCAAATAACCCATCATCCATGTCTGACAGTATATGTGATGTTCTACAACTATCATCTCTCAGCTTTGCAAAAGCCATCTCTGGTTCTTACTCTACTTTAAGAATGTGGAGAAAATGACCTAGAATTTTGGGTGACTCCAATAAATGTTGGAAAAATATACCCCAATAGTTTTATTTAAGACAAGACTATCACCACTTCAGTCCCTTCTTATCTGTCATTGGAAAATAAAAAGTAATAATTATCCCACAAGCCTTATATACCTCTGTAGGACATCATCATGGGTAATGAGGTCATGGCTGCTCACTGCTTGTAGATGGCTATGAGTAAAACCATAGCAATGAACTACAGGCCCCTTGTTTCTTGAGGGTCATCCCACACCAGTCGAATTCTCAAAACCTCATTTAGAATCACCCTCATCCTCAATGGCCATATTTGTAGCTTTCTGTGTAATGAGGTGATTTATCATGGTATGTCAGGCATAGAGAGTTCAGTATAAATGATTTTGGTCTTTTAAAAAAAGTGGTATTTATATCTAAACACACTTCTACAATCATCTGACACTGCCCTTGAAAGGTAAGTACATATTATATGATTTGCATATGAAGAAACCAAGCATTACTCTTGCTTGACTGACTGTCAGCCCCCACAGCTGCACCTGGGAGGCCCTAGGTCTGTCATTGTTCCCAATACGGAGCTCATTTTTCAAGGGTTAATAATGTAGACCTTAACATTCACTGTGGGTTGAAACTTGGCAAACACTCAGAGCACACAGCTGAAGGAGGAGTCCATTTTAAACAAAAATAGTTGAAATTGATTTACTCTCTTTTAAATTGGAGAATGTTAAAATAATAGGACTTTTCACCAATCCTAATGCTTTAGATTTTTTTTTAATGCAGAATTTTACAAGCAATTATTCCCCAAGTCTCTTGAAATCCAGGGATGATTTCAGGGGATGTCTAGGGAAGAATTCAGTACTTGATTTATCCCAGTTGAGAGTGTCCAAAGAAATTTGTAAATGGTCTTTTTTTTCCTTTTGAAACAACTTGACTATTCATCCAACAGAAATAGAAATATTATTGCCTCTGCCTTTAATAGAACAGGGCAGTTGAGGTTGTGAGTATAGTTTGAGAAGAAAGGTGGAAAAGAAAACCTTACTTTGTGGAGGTCTGGGGCCCTAGACCCTTTTGGGCTAGCTGAAGAAGCCTAGGGATCTCTTCTCAAAGTTATGTTTTTTAAATGCATAAAATAAATACATAAGATTAAAAAGATACCAATTATATCAAAATATTGAATTTATTTTTACTTATTTGTTACTTATATTCATTATTGGAAAAAAACCCCAAGTTTTCAGGTTCCAGGTTTAAAAAAACCTCGAGTCTTCATTATGATACAGCTAGAGACAGGGTATGGGTCAACTTTTTGCTCTATAGGCAGCCCACACTAGCATTTGGTCTGAGATATTGGGGGTAACTCATAGTTGTGGGCCTTTCTCTCTTGCCTATGATTCATATTTCCACCTCTGGCCCATTTTGACATGCCATCTATTTGTATCTGATACTCAGTTTCCATAACCATAGAAATTATTTCCTTCCTCTACAAGCATACATCAAAATATCATAATCATTTCTTTTTTTCCCCCCAAACTTTTTTTATGTCAAAGGATACTGGATTTTCTATTTGTGAATGTATTGCGACATCCTTTGAAAAGAGATAGCACTTCATCGTGAATAGGGCACTTGACTTGGAGTCAGGAAGTAAGTTAGGTTCTGGTGCCCAAGTCAGTCAAACTCACTCTTTTATTTCTCTTCCAGCTATTCCAACTTTCTCTCCTTGGAAGTCCCCTCTGCCCATGCATTGGTCGGTTCCTTTTGGATCATCTATTTTGAGGAAGTACCCTGGGTGAGCCATGCTCACACCTACAGCCCTCCTGGTGCCACTCCTGACTTTCAGGACTTCTTTCTCTGATTTTCCTAGGCAGGGACCTTCCCTCTCCCCCTCTCTTGCTTTTCAGTTGCTTTTATGTGGTCTGAATCAGTCATCAATAAACATTTATTAAATACCTGCTACGTGCCAGACGTACTAAGTGCTAGAGAGACAAAGAAAGGCAAAAGACAATGCCCTCAAGGAGATCATAGCCTAATAAAGGGGACAACATGCAAAATAATGATGCACAAATTAGATCAATTAATCAATCAAAAAATATTTATTAAGTACCTGCTATGTGCTAAGCACTGTGCTAAGTGCTGGGCAAGAGATAGTCTCTGTCCTCAAGGAACTTATACTCTAATGGGGTAGATGACATTCAAGCAAATATATACAAAGCTAGTTATTTATATGCAGGATTACTAGGACATTTAAAAAGGGAAGGCATTCGAATGAAAAGGTGTTGGGAAAGACTTCTAGTAAAAGATTTTAGCTGAAGCTTAAAGGAAACCAGGGAGGTCAGGATATAAGCTCCTTAGAAGGGACTCTCCTTTTAGCTTGTACTTGTACTCCTCAGTGCCCAGCACACATAGAGTAAATGCTTAATAAATATTTGCTGATCTGATGATGCAAGTTCATATCCTACCTCAATTTCATGCTAGCTATGTGACCCTGGACAACTCATTTAACAGAAGATAAACTGTGCCTCAGTTTCCTCATTTGTAAAATGAGGGTATGAGACTCTGTTTTCTATGGTTCTTTCTAGGTTTAAATCTATGACCCTGAGATACTCTTTTGGGACATTTCTGTACTTAAACCATCTCTGCAGAAAAACAAAGCTGAAACACATTGGCATGATGATAATGCAATATAGTTTGCCATTTTCTTCTCCATCTCATTTTACAGATGAAGAAACTAAGGCATATGGGATTAAGTGACTTGCCCAGGCTCACACAACTAGTAAGTGTCTGAGACTGGATTTGAACTCAGGTCTTCCTGACTCCATGGCATTCTATCCTTTGTAACACCTAGCTGCCCCAACTACCCTATCTATCTATCTATCTATCTATCTATCTATCTATCTATCTATCTATCTATCTATCTATCTATCTATCTATCTATCCATCTACCTATCTATCATGTATAGATGTATACATACAAACATACCAAATATGTGATATTTTATATGCATATTTTATAACATGTAAATTATAATTTATATGCATATAGTAAAAACATGAATCAAACAATAAACATTTATTGAGGGCTTACTATTTGCCAGACACCATTTGGTAAATGCTAGGGACAAAGAAAAGGCAAAAAGTGCCTCCACTTTCAACAAACTCATATCTTAATGAGGAAATGAGCATGTATAAATCAGAAAATGTGGAAGGAAATGTTAGAGGGGCTAGCAGTTGGGGAGTAAGTACCAGGAAAGGCCTTCTGGAAAGGATGGTGCTTTAGCTAAGTCTTAAAGGAAGCTGGGGGTTCTAAGAGGCCAAGGGATGGTCAACAGAGTCAAAAAGGTGAGAGATGGAGTGTTATATGTAAGGAACAAGGACAAGGACATTATGCCTGGATTGTAGAGGATGTAAAGGGGAGTAGAATGTAAGAAGGCTGGAAAGTTAAGAAGAAGCTGGATTATAAAGAGCTCTAAATGCCAAACATTCTATTTGGTTCTGGTATTAATAGGCAGCCACAGGAATTTACTGAGCAGGGTTGGTGACATAATCAAACCTATGTTTTCAGAGATCACTTTGGCAGTTATATGGAGGATGGATTGGAGTGAGGAGAGGTTTGAGGCAGGGAGCTCAATTAGAAGATTGTGGAAATAGTCAGAAGAGAGGTGATGAGGGCCTGAAGGGTGCCTATGTGAGTGAAGGAAGGGGACATGTCTCGGAGAAGTTGTACAGATATAAATTACATGTTTTGGCACAGGATTGTGTATGTGAGTTGAGTGGGAGTAAGGATTGGAAAAACAACACTGAGGTTGCAAATCTGGGTGACCAGAAAGATGACAGAAATAGGGAAGTTTGGAAGAGGGGTAGGTTTGGGGGAAAGATAGTGAGTTTTGTTTTTGACATGCTGGGATTGAGATGCCTTGGGGCATCTAGTTCTTGATGGACAAACGGCAGTTGGTGATGTGGGACTGGCATCCAGGAGAGACATTTGGGCTAGATAAATAAGTTTGTGACTCATCTGTGTAAAGATGTTAATTGAACTCATGGGAATTTATAGACCAACATATGAAAAAGTTTAGAAAGAAAAAAGAAGGGGGCCCAGGACAGAATCTTGACACCTACATTTAGTGGGCATAACACAAAGGAAGATTCAGCTAAAGAGACTGAAGAATAAGACAGGTGGAAGCAGGGTAACAGAAAACCAGAGAGGAGAATGGATGTCTAGGAGGAGAAGCAGCCAACAGTGTCAGATGCTGCAGGAAGGTTAAGGAGAATGAGGGTCAGGAGGAGACCACTGGATTTGCCCATTAAGAGGTCATTGATAACCCTTAAATGTTTGCTTGGAAGCCTAATTTCCTCAGGGTTTAAGGAGTGTGAGAGGAGAACTAACACAACGTCACTTCTCTACAAACTCACACTCATTGTACTGTATGAGAATCCATAGGAGAGAGACTGGGATGGCCCCAAATTAGTTTATATAGAATAGCAACCTGAATCAGTTACATCTGGCTAAAGCTATTATTAAAATTCTTAAAACTTCAGCTCCTCTCTATTACCTCTAGAATGAAGTACAAAATACTGTTTGACCTTTCATAGCCTTTCATGACCTAGCCACCTCCAACCTTTCCAGTCTTCTTACACTTTACTCCCAGATGTGTACTCTTTGATCCAATGTCACTAGCTTCCTGGCTGCTACACAAACAAGAAATTCTGTCTCTTGGCTTTGGGCATTTTCTCTGGCTGTCCACCATGCCTGGAATGTTCTTCCTGTTCAACTGCCTATTGATCTCCCTGACTTCCTTTAAGGCCCCACTAAAAATCCATGTTTTGGTGGAAGCCTTCTCCAACCCCTCTAAATTCCAATGCTTTCCTTCTATTAATTATTTCTTATTGATCCTGTATATAGTTTGCTTTGTATAGATTTGCTTCCATCTTGTCCCTCCCATTAGATTGAAAGCTCCTTGAGGCCAAGGATTATATTTTGCTTCTTTTTTGTATCCTAAGAGCTTATCACAGTATTAGACAAATAGTCATCTCTTAAAAATGGTTATTGATTATACTTTTCTTATGGAAAAGATGAAGATTTGTGGGCTGGATGCTATTTATAGGAAGCACTAGACTTGGAGGCTAAGAGTTTGAGTTTGTAATCCAGCTCTGAAACTTACTAGCTGCATGATCCTGGCCACGTTGGTGTTGGAGTCGATGGTCACTAAGGGCCCTGCCAACTCAAAGTTCATGACCTCTGTTGTGTGAGGCAGATTTATAACCAGGTCAGCACTCAGGGAGTGTTGGCTGACCAAAGTCAGATTGAGAAAGGGTGTAAATGTGAAGTCAAAGAATTTGTTTTTACACTAAAGACAAAAAAGGAACCATTGCCATCTCTTGAGCAAAGGAGTTTTTTAATCAGATCTGCACTTTAGGAATAACATTTCTATCAATGACTTGGATGAAGGCAAGGAAAGAAAACTCAGAAAACCTGAATATGTTACAAAATTGAGGAGGAAGATTAATTTGCTGCATAATAGAATTAAGATTCCCAAAGATCTTGCTTGGGTAGAGTAAAGAAAATGGATCTTAATAAGTCACATCTTAATAATGTTTAACTGTTTGGAAAGAGCTTTCTTCACCATGGTCTCGTGAAGTAGGCAGTAGAAGGACTTGGGGTAGAGCAATGCCAAATTTTGGGACTCCTAGTACTCTAAGATCAAATGAGATAATATCTGTAAATATGCTTAATATAAGATTATTTCCTTCCAATTTGGTTTAAATGAGGCAGGGAAGTAATGGTATGATGGAAAAAACAAGTATATGCAGTCACAACACTTGACTTGAACTCTAGCTCTGCTACTTAAAAGTTGTGTGACTTCAGACAATGTACTTTCCCTCTCTGGACCTCAGTTTCCTTACTGTAAAATAGGTGATCAGACTAGATGATCTTTTTCAAGGTCCTTTCTGCCCTACATCCAATGAATGTAAGTCTTCTTTGTTGCTTTCATGAGATGAACCAGTTCATTTTTCGCATACACACACACACAAACACACACACATATTTTGTTCATTTTTATTCCCTTCTTGGTCTCTTTACGTCTAGCTGGACTCACAAAGAGATGTCAAAATATAGTAAAGAAGTTGTGTTGAAAGTAGTTACAGCTCTTTTAACAGCAGGGAATATCAAGATCTCATAAGAGAAAGTATTGTCATGAGACTTTCAACCCACATTGGCTGACTTCCAACGTGAAGGAGCTGGGATTAGCTTTGGATTGGATAATACTTAATTTGTGAAGTGGTGATTTGAACCAAATTGTTAACCTCTTCAAGTTGAACTCTCCAGTGGAGAAGATGGCTTTTTAAACATTTCAAATAGAAAGGCCTAATGTTCGGTAACAATAAAAATATAAAGCAATAGCTAGCCCATTCTCCACCTCAACTGCTTGCCTTAATTAAGCTTTTACCATAAGAACACCTCTCAATTTACCAGGTATTGCCTCTAAGAAAAATAATTCGCAGATCTTAGTAGAGGCACATCTTTTTTCCCCGTTTATCCTGATACCAAGAATTTTATTGTAAAGAAATGTGTAGAGAGCTGTCCTAAGAGTCAGGAAAATCTGATTTTCAGTCCACTTTTTGCATCCTAAGTCAGACGATAACTAGTCAGTAAGCGTATATATGCCAGGTATTCTTCTAGGGCATAGGATATAAAGACCAAAATACAAGAATACCTGCCCTCCAAAAGCTTACAAAGAATACCTTCTTCAAGGGAGTTTGTATATGTATTAGTAGATAGAAAATATATGCAAAGTAAATGCAGGGTAAATACAGGGTAATTAGATTTTTCTTTTCAGAAAGGAGTTATTAGTAGCAATAGGGATCAGGGAAGACTTCAGATACAAGTTACAGAGATGTATCTCTATTGGTAAAGGAAGTAATCTACACCAATGAAACTAAGTACTAAAATCCATTTTATTAGATTTGACCCAAAAATTTATTCTGTGAAATTAGGGAATGAAAGGAAGACTTTAGTATTACAAATGCAGGACCTGGTATATATTGATGACTAGACTTTGCAGGATGACCTGGAGCGGAAAGGCTGAGGAAAAAACAAGTCAGTGGCTGATCAGAGGAACCCAGGTGAGCCAATGGCAAAGATACCCCCACTCGAAGGCTGCCAGGAGAAATCTGGCCCATGCCATGGTAGGTGTGAAAATTGCAAGGTAAAAATAAAACAGATGAGAACGTTTAAGTTTGAAATGGAAGAGATCATTCATAGCAGCTATTTTTGTTCACAGCCACTAAAATAGGGTGTTTTTGTTGTGAAAACTATCAATATGGGGTGATGGATTCCCTGTTAAAGTGCCAATAGGATGCCATCCTGAACCGCCGAACGATTTCATTACAAGTGTACGGGGAACCTTTAAACATGACATTATGATGCGACCGTAATGTAAGATAACAATGGAAAAACAATTTCAGGGTAAGTATAAGGAGACGATAACCATGCCGTTAGGAGGCCACTGGAATGTGAGATTATAATGGCCAAACATTAAAACGGCAGAAAGGATATGGTCAATTACTTTTTTTTCCTAACTGGCAATAACTTCAGTAACATTGTCTCTCATGAATAGAACTGTTCTAGAATTGTTCAGGGGAGAAGAAGGAAACTCACGGCTGCTATATGATTCTTAGTCCTCTCCAATTGCTTATAAGCTTGTGCTTTTTCAGAGAATGACAGAAAATCACACAGCCCAGAGTTGAAAGGGACCTTGGAGGGCATCTAGTTCAATCATCTTCTGGACAAAATTTCTCTATTCAATATTCCAGACAAGAAGTCTGAGAATCTTGACATAAAGACCTCTAATAAGAGGTCTTTTATATGAGGTAACTTTTATCATAGGATGATAGATTTAGATTTGAAAGGGATCTTAGAGGTCACTGACTGCAACTCTTACTTTAAAGAAGAGGAAACTGAGGAACAGAGAGGGGAATTAACTTTCACAGGGTCCCACAACTAATAATAACAGTGCTTTAAAGTTTGCAAAGCACTTTACACATGTGATCTCATTTGTAAACATCTGATATGAAATTCGAATCTACGTTTTTCTGGTTTGAAGTTCTATGTTCTTTCCACTACTTCATGCTGCCCCTGGAGTGGGTGAGTATTTCATTTTTGGATAGTTTTAATTGGTTGGAAGTTTCTCCTTACATCTATTTCAATCCAACAAATATGTGAGGAAAGTATTGTGCTAAGCATCAAGAGGTAAAGACAAATATATATAAAAAAAACTAGTTGCCGCCTTTAATGAACTTACAGTCTGCTGGGGGAAACAATACAAATAGAGTGAATTACATACACAGTAATTTGAAGCTTAAGAGAGAATTAACAAGCAGGTTAAAAAGAAAGCCTTCTTTTAGAAGTAGAACATGAACTAAGACTTGAAAGAGACAAGGTTGCCTACGAGGTCGAAATGAAGAGGAAGTGCATTGCAACTATTATGGTGGTGGTGACAGCTTAGGCAAAGGGAATGAGGTGGGAAATGGGGTGCTAAATTTAGGGCTCAGTAAATTTAGGTAAGTATCAGTAAATAGGCCAGTTGGACAGTTTTCAACTTACCAATACCAAACTGAAATATGACTCTCTAACTTCCACAACATGTAACTTACTCTCCTTTTTTCATTTCTGGGCCAACCATTTCTTCCATATGATAGCCCTTCAGATACCCAAAGATGCTATCATCTCTGCCCCAAGTATTCCCTGAGCTGTCTTGACTATTGTCTTGCCACCGTACTCCCATGACTCTGGAGGACAGACTGAGGCTGATGACTTTGTGCAGCTCTGCCTCACTTAAATCCAATTCACTTGTAAGTCAAGACTTCATCCTTATTGGCATTGGTCTTCTTTGAGAACTGAAGATGAACAACGACATCTTTCTCTAAACTAGAATCTCCAGGACATTCAACTTATTATTCTGACATGATTTTGGAGACATTTGTTATGCTATTTATTTTATGGTATTTATTTGGACACTTCTGATTTTTGTTCAATGGGAGTGAGGATGCTTGGGAGCACCACTTTGAAAAAGTTGTAAAGAATGAGAGAAATACATTTCTAATGTTTTCCACTCCCCTTTAGATGCTCTCCATCTTATTGATATTTTTACTAAAATGTGAGTCTCAGAACTGAACACAGAGTTTCAGATGGAATGAGATTAAGAATAAACTGCTCTGAGATGATCCTCATGACAGCTTCCTTCTGTGACTTTTTCATTTTCCTTGGATATATCTGGACAACTTTGGTTCTTAGGGTTGCTGATACAGTGAAAGGCTCACCACTTCTAGGGTATTCTAGACTTCCTTCTGTAAGAGCAGGCAGGATTGCTTTCTCATTTAAAAATGACCTTTGGGATTGAGTAGACAGTTAACATGGTGGTCCTATTTGAAGTACTTGACAAAGGACTCTGACCCAAAACGTTTTTTTCTGAAAAGTCTAAAATCCATTATTAAATATTCAATTCTTTGTATTTTAACTTTTCACTCTCCTATGAAAATGCAAATGCCTTTGAAAGCTATAACCCCTAGCGAACAGTCCAGTCAGGGAATTTGGGATCCTTAGGAACAAGATCTTATAGTGAAAATTATTTCACCTCTCTGGAAGTTCAAAGAACTTTCTTTGCCTACTTCTCAACTTAAGCTAGGGCTATTATTGTTGTGACCTCTGTGTGTCAGCCTAGAGTTGAGCCTTAGCTCTTGTGCCTTGGTTCTCTTCTGTTTGCTTTGGATTTTATGGACACTTACCTTACAATTTGGAAAATGTTTAACAACTGGTTGGTTCTTGGTTCTTGGGGAAAAATTGTACACATGACACACTTTTAAATTTAATCAGCATGATTTACATTTTCTTCATCATTTTTTAAAGTCTGTATAATCAACAGAACAGGAAATCAAGACCTGTTGTATGTTTGTTGATTTGCCAAGTATAAACGTTCACACTGAAAATTTAACAATCAACTCTTGAAAGGTGATTCAGAGCTGCCTCTTGCTGCCTCTATTTTAGATAATGTAATAATTAATGAGAAGATGCCATGTCGAACCACTCACAGGGTCCCATTTTTCCTGCTCAGAATACTTTTGGGGAAATTTTGTCCATATGGAGAGAACAGTCATTACCCAGAGTGCCTGGCACTGTGACATTTCCCCATTCCCTTCCATTTTTCAAAATGCTCCCTTGAATAAAGATAATTCCCTCTTGGGTCAAGAAATAAAGCTGCATTTCCCAGTTGTTAAGGTTACTTGGATTGGTATTTGGATATCCCCTTGAGCCAATCTTAAATCTGTTCATCTATGCTTTGCTAATAAGAACCATTCGTGCTGAGAGCTTCTGTCCTTGGAGTTAAAAACTAAGCCTTCTCTCACTCATCATTGATCTTTCAGATTAATATAATATATGTCTTTGACAAATAGACAACTGTCTCTAATAACCAGATATTCCTAAAGTGTCTCATGCTGGGTATATTCTTAAATGTGTACATAAAGGTTGTTTCCAAAGAATGTCATATTCTTGAGGGCAAGGATTGATTCCTTTTTGTCTTGGTACCTACAGTATCTGGTGTGTTGCCTGGCGCAAAGTAGATACATAATACATACTTGTTGAAAGAAGGAAACAGACATTCATTAGATATCTACTATGTGTCAGACAATGTGCTGAATGTTTTACAAATATTTTCTTGAAACAACCTTGGGAAAGTAGATGTTATTAGTATCCCCATTTTAGAGTTGAGGAAACTGAGGCAAAGAGCGGTTAAAGGGACTCACCCGGGATCACACCACTAGTAAGGGTCCAAAGTCAGATTTGAACTTAGGTCTTCCTGATTCTAAGTCTAGTGCTCCATCCATCTGCTGTCTGTGTTGATTGGTTGGATTCTGAAAAGTTTTTCTCAAAGTTTTCTCATGGATGAGTCACTTATCTTACACATGGTTCTTGGACTTTTTGACTCACCTTGATAATAGCCAGCATGTGTAAAGACCAGTGGTTTTGTGGTCTGAAGATCAGGGACTGAGTCTTGGCTTTGCTCTCACCTCCTTGCACAGCCTTAGACAAGCCACTCAGCTTCTTTGGGCCTCTGTTTCCTCATCTGCAACATGAGAACAACAGAATTTTTGCTATATGGCATAAGGTTGTTGTGATGACCAGGTGACACAATGAATGGGAAATATTTTGCAACCATCAGTAAATACTTGTAGAGTGCCCAGCACAATGCCTGGCATACTGTGGTGCTTAATAAATACTTGTTTCTTTTCCTTCCCTACCTAAACTTGAATTTTTTTCCTATTATGGTTGATTGTGCTTATGTGATTGAAAAGAGAGAGGGGTTGATTGTATAGTACAGGACAGCAAATGGACATTTTGAGGGCTGACCTGGAATCTGTGAAATATTGCAAGAATCAGAGGAAGAACTAGTGATAATAGAACAATATAGAAGTGTTCTGGTGAATGTTTAGTAATTGGACCTTGGGGGAAAAATTGTATAAGCACACTACATTTGAAGCTGCATTGCCTTTTCTATAACCATTCAATGTAGTTTAAACTTAAAAGGCAACTGAATTATTCTATTGTCATTATTTGAGCTTAGTCCAAGGAGTAGGAGGCTCAAGAAATTAAATTAGCACCAGACTGGAGGCCAATTAATAATAATGAATAATAACTGGCATTCATACAGCACTTTAAGTTTTGCAGAGTACTTTATGCCCATTATTTTGTTTGTCCTGTTTATACGTCTGTGGCTTCATAGTTTGGAAATAGCTGCATTGGATGATTTCAGAAAAACCTGAGAAGATTTACTCTATACTGATACAGAGTGAAGTGAGCAGAACCAGGAGAATATTATACAAAGTAACAGCAGTGTTATAAGGATGATCAACTGGGAGGATGACCTAGCTGCTCTGATTAAGATAGTGATCCAAGAGAATTTCAAAGAACTCATGATCAAAAATGCTATCTGCCTCTAGAGAGACAGCTAGCAAACTCTGAATGCAGACAGAAACATTTTTTTACTTTCTTTTTTTCTTATTTTTTTGTGTCTTGTTTTGCAACACGGCTAACAGAGAAATGCATTTTGTATGACTTCACATGTATAATTAATATATTGCTTGCCTTTTTAAGGAGTTGGGGAGGGATTGGAGGGAGTGAGAAAATTTAGAACTCAAAAAAAATGAATATTGAAATATTTTTACATGTGATTGGGAAATATTTAACAAAATAAAAATGCATTACATAAAAGGTTGAGCCACATTATTAAAACTTTCTTAAACCTAGACAAACAACAGAACAATAAACCAAGTCCTGATTTATAGTGATTGCTAATTACTAAAAATTTAACTACTGCCTCCCAGGAAGATATTTAGAGCTGATTTCATTCCCCTTCACCTCTCCCTTATGTGTTATCCTTTTCCTAGATTTCAAGATCTTGAGGACCAGAGCTATATTATTTGCTTTTATTTATACCCTTATGGCTTAGCACAGTGCCTAGTACACAATAATTGCTTAATACAAGCTTTATCATTCATTACTCACTGAACACTTTAGGAAAGTTGGAGGAGAGAAGGAACACATTCAGGGAAAACTTCAGAGGAGATAACATCTGAGCTGAGCCTTTAAGGAAGAGGACTCTGAAAAGTAGAGATAAAAAGTAGAACATTTTTGGCATAGGAGAATGGCCAGCATGAATTCAATGAGGCAAGGAGGGGTGTACCGGATGCAGTTTGGACAGAACATGGAGTAACATGAAATAAGATTGGAGTCAAATGTTGGAGTTGGTTGGTGAAGATTTCTACGACAGGCAATGAAATTTACATTGTATCTCAGAAGCAATGAGGATCCCCTGAGAGATTTTGAACAAAGGCACAACAAAATCAGCCCTGTGCTTTAGACAGGTGACTTTTTCTACTGTGTTAAGACATAACATGGGAAAAGCAATAAACTAGTGGTAAGGAGATCCGTTAGAAGCCTATAGCAGTCCAACTGAGTGGTGATGAAGGGCCTGAACACTGATGGTCACCAAGAGAGTGAAGTAAAGGAGATGTCTACAAGAGATGTTATGGAGTTAGGATTGTTAGGACATGGCAACTGATTGGACATGGGGATGATGATGAAGGTGAAGGGCAAAAGTTAAAAAAAGGATGCTTAGTTGTTGAGTCTCTGTGACTGGGAAGGTGATTCCCTCAGCAGAAAGAGTAAAGTTGGAAGAAGCAGGTTGAGAGGGTGATAGAGATGAAAGGTTTAGTTTTGGAACTGGTGGTAGATGACTGACTTGGGGTGGGGATTAACTCCAAGTTTTCTACCCACTGGTAGGGATGTTAAGCCATTAATCCAGAAGGAAGAGTTTCCTCTCCCCCCAAGGAGTTTGGTTTCTGAGATACTGAAATCAGGACAAAATACATTTTTGTTCATCTATCCATTAATCAACAAGCATTGTTTATGTTCCTGTTCTATGCCAGGCATCATACTAGAAACTGGCGGTACAAGTGCAAAAAATAAAGCAATCCCTACTAATAGTTCCTGGCATACGGTATGCACTTACTAAGTGTTTGTTGATTATTACAAATAAACAAAACAAAATAAAACACAAAACCAAATACCACTTTTAAAAAAATTATGATTTTTTTCTTGGAAAAAAATGTCTAGAACCCCAACCTTTCCTCTTATTGAGTTCACTTCTTAGAAAGATACTGAGATTCAAGAAAATAAGTTAAAAAGACTTTGAGTACATCTCTGATTCTTCTAGTGGGATATCTTCTTGGAACTGTTGCCAGACTTGGCATCTAGGATGAGATCAAAAAGCATAATATAGGTATTCCCCTATGATTAGGTCAGCAACTTGAAGTCAGGATCTGTTTTTCATTTTTGTCTCCTCTCCAGCTTTTAGCACAGTGCCTTGTGCATTGGAGGTATTTAATAAATGCTTATTGGGTTGGATTAGTCAGTCTAATTCAGTCAACAATAAAAATAAATTAGGCATTAAAATTAAGAAAATTCATGAGGATTCCTTGCCAGCAACTGTAAATTCTCATTCTAACCCTTGCAGCATTTAATATGGCTGTCTTGAATTGGCTGATATGCTATCAACCCACCACTGTGATGTGGCAAGAGAACTAAAGAAAATTGACTTAACATTCATAATGATCTTCTTCAAATGCTTTTGCAGACATGGTCTCATTATGAGAACCAGCAGGGCATCATTCAGAGAGCTCTTGTCTTAGAGACAGAAGAGTTGGGTTTGAGTCCTAGCCTGGATGATGATAGATACGCAGCATTGGGCAAGAGGCTGACGTCACTGAGGTTACTTTCTTCATATGGAAAATCAGGCTAATAGGGAGGCAGGTGGACTTAGGCCTACAGCACTGACTTTGTAGTCAGATGACCTGGTCTCAAACTTCATCTCCTGATCCTTTCTACCCATGTGAAATTGGCAAGTCAAGTCTTCTTTGGGTCTCAGTGTCCTCATCCGTAAAATAAAGGGTCTAGAATAGGTGATAAGTTTCTCTCTTGTTCTAAAGCCTATGGCTATCTTGCTACTATATCTTTTACAGGATTGTTGTGAGGAAAGTGCTTTGTAAACCTTAAAAATGATATTACTTATATGTACATATAAGTATATGTACATACATACATAAATTCATATGTATATATATATATTTAGCTGTATACTTATATATAGCTATATACTTAATAGCACAAGCTATTATTGTATCATCTCTATAGACCCTATAGAGCTGATCCTAACCAGTCATTCTAGCTTTAAGGTTTTCTACCCTGTCACTTTCCTTCTTGCTAACCTTACTTTCTCTTCTACGTATTCTTATTGGAGCATCTGCAGTAGTTAATATTTATATAGCGGTTTAAGGTAAAGTGTTTTTACATATATTATTTCATTTCATTCTCACAGTAACATGGTAAGGCATGTCCTCTTATTATCTCCATTTTGCAGGTGAGGAAATTGAGGCTGACAGAGATTAAGTGACTTACCCAGGGTCTCACACAACCAGTAAGTGTCTGAAACTGAATTTGAGCTTGTCTTCCTGACTCTACACCTGCCCAGTTCTTTATTCACTACACCACCTAATTAGCATGTACAAAGGACAAAAGTAGTGAACAACACATTTAAAAAATGCTACCCTGCTGGAACCAAGAGGTCCCTTTCACCTTCTAGCCTTGGGAATCTTTTCATCACGTCAAAGAGACTCTGCTGAGTTTTTTTTTTTTTTTTTTGGAGTAAGGTGCTCCATTGTTCCACTGAGCTAGTTCTTTACATATGATGGTCTCTTGACTATTGGTCCAATTCACAGCTTAGCAAAGGTCAAACAGGTCACTCAACTGCTAATCCAGACTCTCAATGGATTTGGCTACTGCTGATCTTGGCTCTGGTGACGTTTGCTATTGATTCTGATTGCTGAGGGAACCTTTGATGTCTCTTCTGATTTTTGACACTCAAAAGGTCATAACTTGGTCGATTCATGTTGCAGATATATACTTACCTAAGATGAGAAAAGAATAAACGTGATAAAGACAAAAGAATTAGAGGCACCATATATTTACAGGAAAATGGCTGCTGTGTAGGCATTATAGCTTGCTGCTCCCTTGCCCAGACTCTCATAGCACTGTTATTCATACAAAAGCTGCCAGAAAAGAGATTGCAAAGTTCTTGACTCAAACTTTTGTATGTATACTCAACTTTGATTCAGTTTCTCCTCCACCATTGGTTCTTTTGTCTCTTTGGTCAATCCATAGACACTAGTACCCCACAGTGTACATGCTTAGATCTAGGAGAAATCACAGGTATTTAGAATAGGCACATGCTGATGTTTTACTATGCATTTACTTAATGTTTTTATTGCTCTTATACTGAGAAAAACGTCTATGATACTGGAATGTGTGTCTGGTGGTTGCTATGGGAATGTAATATCATTATTCCAAAGCAAATGACTAGGCAGTAGTGAAATCTATTCACTTTAGAAATGTGCCAAGGGTAAGCTAGTAGGTGAGGGCTCAAAGTTATTCAAGTTATGTAAAGCCACAGTAATCATACTTCATTATCTAGAATCTGAGCCTTCCTGTTGAACAGTATCAGCTAAGTGCTTAGCAGCACCACCTAGTGGTTAAAAATTTCCTAATTAAAATTATTCCAATAGCCCTTTGAACTCTCTTCAGATGATTTAAAAAGCTTATAATTTTTGGTTAAAGCCCTTTGTCCCTTACCCTGAGAGCTAGTAAGAGAAACTACAAATGACACAAGTCATTTTATTTTTTGATAGTAATCTATCTTGATTTGTGTGAACATTTTTATTATGAAACACTTGATTACTCAGTGTTTATGTTTCCCATACTTTTTCATTTCATGACCTGATGGCCATAGTGAACCCCTAAACTCTTTTTCCCTCTTTGTTCCCCTCACAAAAGAGTGAGTCTTCAGTTTTTCTCATAGGTGATGCTATTACTCCAAGGCTTTACCGAGCTCTGAAAACTCCATTCACTTTCAGCACCTATTATAATCCATTTTAAGACTATGAGAATATAGCAATGCAAGGATCTAAAAAATTCCCAATGGACTTTTGAGGCAAAATGTCTCCCACATCCAGAAAAAGAACTATGGAATTGGATCACAGAATGAAGCTCTTTTGTATTATGTCTTGTTTTGTTTTGGTTTATGATTTTCCCCATTCATTTTAATTCTTCTACTCAGTGTGACTAAGGTGAAAATGTATTTAACAGGAATGTATATGTAGAACTTATATAAGATTGCACACAGTGTCGGGGAGGGAGTAAGAAGGGAAAGGGGAAAAGAGGAAGGGAGGGAAAAAAATCCAAGATATATGGAAGTGATTGTAGAATACTGAAAACAAATAAATAAAAAAAAAAGACTATGAGGATACAAAAAAGAAACGGAAACCCAGAGAGAGCTTGCAATTTGTTTATTGAACTGTCTCACAGACTTCCAAAATCATCAACTGGACAATCATTTAGTAAATGAATGGTGGGTACAGTGCCCTATACTTGGTGCTGGGGGAGATGCAAAGTGGAGACTGGTCCCTGGCTTCACTGAGGTTACAATCTTTTTAGAGTGGTGGAGCTCCAGTACTTAATGCCTCCTTGCACTCTCTGCCTCCCTCTTACTCAATCCCCAGAAGAAAACATCCTTTAAAACAAAGAAGACTATACTTGGTAGGACCCATAGCTATTTGAAGAGTTATACCATGGTAGAGTAATTTGCCCTGTTCCACTTTTTATCTAGAGGGTAGAGTTTAAAATAATGGGTGGAAGTTTCAGAGAGACAGTTTTTGGGTTTATATTAGGGAAAAACTTCCAAAACCATTAGAGTTGTCCAAAATCAATAGTCTACCCTGGGGAGTAGTGGGCTCTCCTTGACAGGAGGTCTTCAAGCAATGGTTGGAACTTCTTCTTGGCCATGTTGTAGAGGATATTGCTGGTCAAATACAGTTTGGATCCCAAGGCCTCTGAGGCCTCTTTCAATTTTCTTCCTTCCCTCTGTCCCATCCTTTTAAACTCCTTTCCTGACTTCCTCCTTTCCCCTCTCTTCTTTCCTCCCTCCTTCCCTCCCCTTTCCTTCCTTTCTCTCTCCCTCTCCCTCCACTTCCCTTTTTTCTCTCTCTTTCTCCCTCCCTCCCTTCCTTGCTTCCTTTCTTCCTTCCTTCCTCCCTTCTTTCTTCCCTTCCTTCCTCCTTTCCTCCCTTCCTTCTTTCTCTCACTTTCTTCCTCCTATCTTACTTCCTCCTTTTAACTCTCCTCCCTCCCCGTGCTGTTTTCTATATCTTTTCCACATCCATGTTCATATTCTTTTGGGAGAAGCCCAACTAGAAGCTGGTAGACCCAGGAATGTTAATTTAACACCATTCCATCAGTAGGAAGTTTTGGGCCTTGTAACATTGCCATTGAACCTTCTAATTTTTTCCTCCATTTTCAAATACAGGCACATTTTTCTTAGAGTGAAAAGTTATTGATTTTTAAAAACTAGGTTTAAAAAGAGCTAGACATTCATTTAGTGTGCTCTTTATAACTGGCCATGTTTCAAAAGGCATGAATATTAATTAAATAAAAGCTGCTAACCTATTTTATTTTTGATCATGAGTGAGATTTTGCTGCATTTTGTTCATGAACCCCAGAAAACGCAGGGTGTTTCAAAATTTCACTTTTATTTTCTTGGGTGGGATAAAAAAGCCTGCGGTAATAACAGGCATCTTGCAGTTTCAAAACAACCCTGGAGATACGATTTGAACATGAAGTACTCTTTATTCATTTTAGAGTTTCAACTTGCACTTTTTAAAAATACCCATGGATATGTGCATGTAGATGGGCTTGAGGGACTGTGTTTGGAAAAGGAGGTGCTTGGGCATTCATTGTGTTTGAGAGTGGGAAGGTTAGACTTGTCTTTCTAATATGGAAGCTCAGATGAATGGAATTGTTCTCCATTTTGAAGTAACTGGAAGAATTATTTTTAAAAATTCAGTAGTTAAAGGAAATTAGAAAGATGTGATAGAAAATGGCCTTTGTTGATAGAGAAATTTCCCAGGCAAGGAAACTCCCTCTTCCATTGCAGGTCAGCACCTTCTCGATTTACTATCTTAGTTGCTAGAAGTAAGACTATAAGTTGCATGGCAGATATGGGCTTAGTGAGTTACCTAGAATTCTAAGTAATTTACCCAGGGTCACACAGCGAGTATATGTCATAAACAGGTCTTGTGGCACAGTACATAGAGTGTCAGACTTAGAAACAGTAAGACTTTGGCTTTGGATCCTTCCTCATACACCTCTCAGCTTCACTTTCTTCATCTGTTAACAAGTTGTCTCCCTGTAAAATAGGGATTATAATAGTACTTACCTCACAGGATTGTTGTGGGGATCAAATGAGATGACATACACACATTTGTAAACCTTTAAGTTGCTCTATATGTGTTAGTAATTATTATTTCTATCTATCTGTCCACCAAGATGCTCTGTCACTCCATAAAGATATTTAAAAGTAGCTCTATGTATCTCCTGGCTGGAAGAGTTGTAGCTACACTTAACCAAGAAGATGGAAACTGAGAAATCAGTTAGGAAAAAGGGAAAAGAGGGACTTTGGTAATCTGGTAACTTCACTGCTGTTGTCCTCGTAGTGATGAGGGGAATTGGAAAAATTTTATGCAATTAAATGGGAAACTGGTAGAAATTGGATGGCAGCATGAATGTATCCTATGTTAATCTGTAAGATGAGTGGAAGTGGTAGGAAAATGAAAGGAAAGATGGAAATCATGATGGAGTTAGAGATGGGGCAAATGTCATTCTATGGCAGAGAAGTATGAAACGACATTATTAAAAAATTATCCATGAAGAAAGGAACAGAGTTCTAAAACAGGACTCAGTTCAATGGATTGGGGACTGGAGGAGGTTCTTTACTTTGTTAATTCATAGAAGCAAAACTTTACTTTCTCTTCGCCTTGGCAGCAGAACACAATAGCTAGAACTAGACAACCAGGGAAACTGGGAAAAATGGGAAAGTGACCAAGTCTGAGGCAGCGCGATAGTAAGAGTTTTGGACTTGGCATCAGGAAGACAAAAGTGCAAATCCTGTATCAGATATTTACTATCTACCTGTCCCTGGGCAAGTCACTTATCTTTTTGAAAACTTACCTGCAAAGTATTTAAAATATAGTTGTGATGAGTTTCAAATCAAAAGTACTTTGCAAACTATTGAAATGTCAATTGTTTTTACAAAGACATGCATTCTAATCCTGACTTAGACAATTGCTGGGTCACCCTGAGTGAGTCATTTAACCTTGTTAGCCTCAGTTTCCTAATTTGTGAGAGGAACTACCTTTAAAGGTTGTTGTGAGGATCCGAGAAGATAATATTTGCAAAGTACTTTGCCAATTTTGCTACTATTATTATAACTATTATCTTACTTATATAATTAACATCACCATTATTATCATCTTCAGTGTGTATGGAGAGAGTGAGACAGAGACAGAGGGAGAGGGAGAGGGAGGGAGAGAGAGAGAGAGAGAGAAAGAGAGAGAGAGAGAGAGAGAGAGAGAGAGAGAGAGAGAGAGAGAGAGAGAGAGAGACAGACAGACAGACAGACAGACAGACAGTTAGGCTTGAAGCTATGAAGGAAAAAAACTTCCAGGAATATTAACTGTGTTTGTTTATCATATTACTAAATTAGGTAGGACTGCTTAAACTATGATGCCAATTCTCTCTCTCTCTCTCTCTCTCTCTCTCTCTCTCTCTCTCTCTCTCTCTCTCTCTCTCTCTCTCTCTCTTTCTCTCTCTCACATTTAGAGAGGAGAGGGGAGCTTGTAATAGAGTTGCCCCACCTAAAGCAGAAAAATCATTGAAGTATCTAAAAATACATCCAAATGAACAGAAGGAATTTCAAAAGGAAACACAGACAAGAAGTACAGCTTTGAAAATTACATTTCGATTTTTAAAGTATATTTTTAGATACAAAAGCAAGCTGTACATATCATAGATTTGCTTGTTGACATAGAATCCTTTTTTTCCTCTTCTACTCTGTGTATGGAATTTTTTTGGCATTTATTAAATTTAGAATAAAAAAATGACTATGATGTCATGGAATTCAGGGACACTTTCTATAGAGGACTGAATACCCAGAATAAGATAGTGTTGGTGAGGATGAATCTGGAAACCATGTGGGATAATTTGTTCAGTGTTAAACAGATTGATGAATTACTGCTGGAGTTTGGAGCACTGATAGAATCCTGCTTAAAAAAGGAGTCTACATGGCTTAAGAAACTTTTTAAAAACTTTGAACATAATGACCAAAAAAGGAAAATATTCATTATGAAACTATGAATCCCCATTTCCCAATGTTTGCTTATTATACAATAAACATTTTCAGTCCAAAAAGCATTAACTAAGTGCTTACCATGTGCCAGGCATTGTGCGAAGGGCTGGGAATATAATTAATAAACAGAAAGACAGGTCTTTCCCTCAAACAGCTTCCAATCTATTGGGGGAGGGAAGTATATAAGTTCTATATGTTAATTTCAAAGTTGTCCTGCTTGCCTGTGCTTTCCTCTGAACTTCACCTCTTTTGTGCATTTAAAAAAATGCTATAATGACCCTCCTTTTTTATCATCCCTGATCTTTCTCTCCATTAAAAAATTGAGAAAAGGAGTAAAGAAACTCAGTCTTGCAAAAAATAAGTAAATCAAGCAAAACAAATCCTCTTGGTGGTGTTGTCCAAAAAAATATGTTTCTCTTCACCATGTGCTCATCATCTCTCTATCAGGAGGTGGGCAACATGCTTCATCGTAGTTTCTCTAGAGGCATGGTTGGTTACTGCTTTGACTGGAATTCTTAAATGTTTCAATGTTATTTTTCTTTCTGAAGTTGCTGTCCTGGTATAATTCTTCTCTAGATTCTGCTCACTTCACTCTCCATCAGATCATCCTACCAAGGTTTTTTTGAAATGGTCTTTTCATTATGTCTTACAGAGCAGCAATATTCCATTACATTCTTACATTACAGTTTGTTCAGCCATATATTTCTGAGGCTATCTAAAGTATCTCCTTAGACTCTAGCTATTTTATTTTTCTGCTCTTTTTAAATCACCCTTCAGGATTAGGAAGCTTGTTTTGCTTGTGATTATACCTTCCCTAGTATTATTGCCCTTAGCTTTTCCTTCCAATCCCTTCATTTCCCTAATCTAATTAATCTGTTAGGTTTCTACAAGAAATGCTTGTGTGTGTGTGTGCATGTGTATTCAGCCCTTATTTGTCCATTTGTGAGGAGTTAGCTTCATCTGATGCTCATTTTCCCTACCCCTTCCTCTATGTTGGTATATTCTTCTCATATACCCTAAATTTTGAAAAATACTGAAGTTTTGAGAAATAGTAAATCCCTCCCCATTTTTCTTTCTTGCTATATCAGAGTATTCCTCCATTTATCCTTCCTTCTCTTTTCTCTATTAAACCTTTAAAACAGGACCAACCCACCCCCTGAACCTGTGCTTTTCATATTTAATTCCCTCAATAAGCTTTGAAGACATTAAAGTTCTGAAGACACATGTGTTTCTTCTTCTATTAGAATGTTTTCCAAAGAACTTTCATATTCAATGGTCCCTCTAGTTGTCAGTGCTCACTTTTCAAGTCATCAAATATTATTGTGTGTTTAACTTATTTGTCTTTTATATCCCCCAGTAGAATTTAAGTTTCTTAAGGGCAGGAACTAATTTTTTTTCTGTGCGTTTTCAGTGCCTAACCTAATGCCTTAAACTTAGTGAGCATGTAATACATGTTTGTTGAATGTAAAAAAATAAGAAATAGGATGTTAACATTACTTCATGATATAGCCCCTTTTAATTATTCAAATAAATTTGCCCAAGTTTATCTGAGATCTTCTGTTTATACATCAAAATTCCTACTTATCTTTCTATCAGAAATGCTTGAAATTCCTTTGTTCCATTAAACATCCTTTTCTCTCCCTGACCTTGTAGGATTTTACTTAAATTTGTAGGCTAAATTATTCTTAATTGAAATTCTACATCTTTTGTGTTCTGAGATATTATATTCTGAGATCTTTTCTCATTTATGGTAGAAGCCGCTAGGTCTTGTGAGATTTTGACTATAGAAATTTAGTACTTGAACAATTTCTTTTTGGATACATGAAGTGTTTTTCTTTGATATGGGAACTCTGGATTTTGCTTATGACATTCCCAGGATTCTTCCTTTTGCTTTTTTTTTTCCAGGCAGTGATTGATAGAGTTTTTTCATCTTTATCTTACCTTCTGGTTCTAATATATCTGGGCATTTTTTCATTGATGATTTTTTCTAACATCCAGATTATTCTAAGAAAATTTACCATTTCGAGGGAGCCCCGGTAATGTTTAAATTATCTCTCCTTGATCTGTTTTCTGAGTTTGTTGTTTTCTATTACCAGATGCCTTGCATTTTATAGTTTTTGATTTTGTCCTAATTTTTCTGTCTCATGGAGTCACTGATTTCTTTTTGGTCTATTCTAAGTTTTAGGAAGTTGATTTCTTGAGTATTGTCTACCACTTCTTTTAAGTTAAACATTCTGTTTATATTTTTTTCTCCAGAGATTTTCTTTCATTTAAAAAAATCTTTTGCTTCATTAAAAAAAGATGGTCAAGTAGATCTTGTAGAAAATTCATTTTTCTCCTCTTGAGTATCTGCTTACATCTGTACTCATTGATTCTTTTGGGTTGTCTCTAAATTTATAATAGTTTTCAATACTATTCGTGTTTTCTTTGATCTACTCATCTCTCTAGGGTTAGTTCCTGAATTACAAACTTTGTCAGGGCCAGGCTCTGCTCCATGTTGGGATTTGGAGTGAATTGGTCAGTTGTAGTTGATCTTGCCTTGGGTCCATAAGGTCCTGTTCTTCTCTTTACCTCTTCACCCTATCTGGATCAATGATGTTCAGAGTATTGGATTCTTAAGGCTCTCTGACATCTCAAGACAGAGTATGAGATCTTAAAACCCCTGGGCCTGAGTTGTTTCACTTTGAGAACTGCAGCATCCCATTGGTCTCTGGTTTCTGCCACTGGCACTCTCCAAGGCTTTGATGACAACCACTCTGGACTTTTCTGAACACCTTAGGGCTTCTTAGAGGAGTCCTTTGTTCTTAGTGCCTCTGGACATAGAGCTTTACACACTACACTCATCTTCCCTCTGATCCCATTGGGAGGCGCTGGTTCTGGCTTTGTGGAGGATAAGGGGGAGTGTTTCTAATTGCTCATGGGGTTCTGGTTTATACCATTGTTGTTTAGTTCTGGGATTGATGAAAGTAAATACTATGATTTTTAACCATTATAGGTGCAGATGTCAGGGTTTTGGTACAGTAGGTATATGGGTACTGGGTGGTCTTCCTCCCCTACTTCCCCTTCGGGCATCTCCCTTGTTCTAAAAGTTGGGAATCTAGTTTGGACCTAGTGCATTCAGTAACACATACCATCACTAGTCACAGGGCCTTAACAATGTATCACCGTAAGGTCCCTGGGCCTCAGTTTCCTCAATTGTGAAGTAAAAGGGCTTATTGAGATTATCTCTAAAGTCCTTTCAGACTTGAAACCCATGAAGCTATACGTGAATGATTTCCATTCTCTCCTCTGTAAGATTTGGTAGTTAGATTAAATGGTCTCTAAGGTCCCTTCCAGCCTTAAATCCTATGACTGAATTTACTTCAACAAGCATTTTTAAATGCCTAATATGTGCCAGTCACTTGCCTAAGTATTTCTTTGATCCTTTTCTTCTCTCTCCCTCCATCATCATCATCATCTCTCTGTCTTTCTCTGTGTCTCTCTCTTTCCTCGCTTTCTCTCCTTCATTTCATTTTACCCCTCTTTCTCATCCTGCTCAGAAGAGATGGCAAGAGCATTGAACTTGCAGGAGGAAAGCCATAGCTCAGAGGCAGCAGGTGATGCAGTTGATAGACATCTGGGGCTGAAGTCAGGAAGACTTGGTCTGGAGACATATACTTTGAGACCCATGGTATATTATGTGATCCTGGGCAAGTCACTTCACCTCTGTCTGCCTCAGTTTTCAGTACCCAAAATGGGGATAATAATGGCACCTTCTTTGCAAGATTGCTGTGAGGATCAACTGAGATAAAAGTTGTAAAGCTCTTAGCACAGTGCCTGGCAAGTGGTAAGTGGTTTTATATATGTGTATGTATATATATATATGCATATATATACATACACATATATACACATATACACACATATATACATATACAAAATGTATAAACATATATAAATATAAATAAAATAGATAAAACACATGTATATACATATATACATATATTTACTTATTTATTTATCCTCCTTCCTCCTTTCTATTCCCCCTTGGTGTCATTTAATCTCTCTGAACTTGCATTTCCTCATCTGTAAAAAAAAGAGGGTTGGACTAGAGTTGGCTCTAAATCTATGGTCTTATGATCTCCTCCCTCTCCTCCTTTCAAAAAAGAAAAACGTACAAACAAATAATTTCATTAGCTCATTTTTCTTCATAGAATTATGAAAACCTCAGGGTCAGAGGGGAACCTAGACTTTCGGGGTGCTTATCCTGAACACTGCACTCTCTAAGGTCCTCTAAAGGCTACTTAAACCTGGCTCTCTAAGAATTCTCTTTCTCCAGCACAGTGTAGCCCAGTTTCATTGACTGCAGCTAAAAAACAAAATTCTGTTCATCTCCCCAGTAGAGGGAGACAGTTTTTTTTCTTTTGACTTTAGAAATCTAAATTCTGATTAACTCAGAAGAGTAAAATGTAATGGGGCTATCTGGCACTGATTAATACCTAGGGAAAAAAACCCACAAATGTACAATCTAATTTGTTTGCTTATGTCTTTTAATATCAAATAATTTGCTAGATCTGGGTTTTGTTCTTCCACTACAGTAAATGCTATTTAGCATGCATGGAACTTTCCAGCTTGTTATCTCCATGTAGACTTTATCTCCAATTATATTAGGATGAATTCAGATAGGACACCCATAATAAGAAAGCATGAAATAATTCAGCATTCATTCTTTTCTGCAGTAGTTTTTTTTTTTTTTTTTAAATATAACAACCCCAAAGTAATAGGAGAGGGGAAAAATGCTGAACTGATTCTGTTTATGGGTTTTACTGTAGATACTGGAAGAGGCTGAAATGAAATCAGTGGAACGTATGGTTACTTTTTTTTTTTTTAAAAAGAAAACTGTCTTACAATAGTTGCTAATTTAGGAAAAATGATACACGGGCAATGGATCCTTTATTCAGCAGATCTGTGCTGGGGATAATTACACGTTTTATCAAAAATATAAGAAACTGGCCTAGAGATTTATACTGAGACCCATAGTACTTAAAAAAAGTCCAATTTCATGCCCAATTTAATAGATACTGTGTTAGATCTACATGTCCGGTATAATTACCTAGACATTTCATTCTTCTGTATGGTTCTTTTTAGAAACCAGTTCAGATCTGACCTTGTGTAAATGCTTTTTAAATTACTCGGAATCATTTTACAAATCCAATTAGCGTACAGTCAAATCTTTTCAGCTCACCTCATTTGACACAAGGCCCTGCAGAGGTAGCCGTATAGCATCAGGCTTGTTTATGATGATTCCTGTTTACTTACTCGGTGTCATTTTCCAGAAAAGCTGAGCCAAAAGAAGATAACAATTTTCCCAGGTCTAGACTTCAGGGTAAAATAAGATGAAAGCGTGAGGTTGAGTTTCTTTCTGGTTGGGGACATGAATCCCTCAGCATCATTCAGAAAAGAGGAAATGGTTGCTTTGGATAAGCAAAACACGATTTAAACTTCGATTGCCTGAGGTATCACTTAATCAACGAGTGTAGTTAATAATCCTGTTTTTTTATTTGTCAAGAACTCAATATTTTTTCAATATGAGGCCTGCTCCAGCGTACGTTAAATGGCACTTTATAATTAGCGGTACTTGAGAATTTGGTGGTTTTTAAAAATTCATACAACATTCTTAGTTACAATTTATAAATGATTTCAAAGTATAATTAACATTCATCTTTACAAGTTATATGCAAACAAATATGCAAATTTGGAAATAAATATGCAAACATATAAAATGTTTTGGAATTAAGTAGTCCTTAACATTTTTAATGAAATCAATATTTTATTCATATTTTGCACACAATTTTGAGTACTTACTGATTTGGGGGTCTACAGCATATAGGCTTTTGCATATTCAGGCTTCTATCTACCAGCTACAGGAAGAAAATGGAAGAAAGTCCTGTTGCATCTCTGAATGGAAGGCTCAGAAGGATAGAGAAATTCAATGGAAAACTATCTGGTGGGTTATTTGTGCAATTAAAATGTTGCGTGTGTGCTTGACTTTTTGAAGTCTCAGTCTTACCTTCTTTTTTATAATAGTACCCTTCATACATGCCTGTCAAACTGGCCTATCTGTTCCCTGTAGATGACATTTCATCTCCTACCTATAAGTAGTCCCCTATATTTGGAATGCATCATCGCCTTGGAGAATCTAAGCTCATTTCAAAGAACAGCTCCGGGATCGACTCCTCCTCAAAGCCTTTCTGCATCTCCAGTAACTGGTACTCTCTCCCTCTTGAAATTACCTTGTAAGTCCCTTCACTTACAAAGGAGAGGAAAGAGACTAGCTTAGCATCTTTTATGCTTTCTCCCTTGAATTTTCTAATACTGAAGTGTATCAAGGGAGGGATGAGGGATTTCTCTTTCATTTCTTATCTCTCATCTTTTAGGAGCCAAAGATACCTTCCATAGAACCAAGTGCTTCCTGGTACCATATATAGGATCACTTACAGACTGATAGATCATTCCATTGCACAGTTCCAATTTTTGTCATTGTCTCAACTTTAAGACACCCCTTGGGAAATGAAACAAGTTCTTAGTCATTTTCTCCATTCTTGGTGATGTAGTGGGCAGAACCCTGAAGTTAGAGTCTGGAAAACATAAATTTAAATTTGGCCTCAGACATTTACTAGCTGTGTGTCCCTGGGCAAGTCACTTAATCTTGCCTGCCTCAGTTACCTCAACTGTAAAATGGGGATAATAATAGCATCTCTCACTCAGGGTTGCTGTGAGATTCAAATGAGATAATATTTATAAAGTGCTTAGCACAGTGTCTGGCACATAGTAGGTGCTTAATAAATGCTTATTTCTTCCCTTTCTTTTATCACTTCTCCTGGCCCTTGATCATTATTGTTCCTCTCCCATCACTAAAAATTAAAGATGAAATTGTCTCATTGCAACAAGGTTCACAATTAATTCCAACCCACAGCTCATAACTCCCGTCTCCCTAGTACCTTTAACTTTTTTTTCTTGACTATCAGACAAAATTAGTTTCAAAGCAAAGGTACTTAATGAGGTAATAGAATAAGAAAAGTTGCACCTAAAGATTCTCACCACAAATCTAGAATGAACAACAGCACCTCTCCCACAAATATGTATGTGATCAGTCGGAGCAGTGGGCATGAATAGTTATCAAAAATGAGGAGGTAATACATAGAGAAAATGAAAATCTGGCCAGAGCACACATGTGGAGCTTTGATTCATACCTCTAGTCCTTTGGGACCAGTGATGTCATTTCATGACATCATAGCACTCTTACTGGGGCTGTTCCCCCTTGCGTGTGTCATCGCCATCTAAGATATTGCTCCATTGATCCTTAGTAGATATGTTGTCTCAGCTGGGCATGGCAATGAAGCCTGCATTTCCATTGATTGACTGATCCAGCACTGCCACGGACCAGTGAAGCAACGGAAACCCAGATACTCCTATGAAGTTATAATTCTCATGCATTTATATCTTAGGGTTAACTCTTGGTATGCCTTCTCCCCCTGAACTAGATTTAAGATCCTTGAGGGCAGAGATTGTTACTTGTTCATTTTGGTATGTCTAGTATCAGTCAACCCCTCACCCAATAAACATTTATTAATCAATACTCTGTGACAGATAACTCTGCTAAGCCCAGGAAAGATGAAGACAAAAATGAAAAAGTCCCTGACCTCAAGGAACTTACCTTCTATTAGAAGAGAAAAGACATGTACATAAATAAAATAAATAAGAATATATTCAAAATAACATAAGGCAAATTTCTGGGAAGAGGAAGATGTTTGTGGTGGGAGGAATCAGGAAGGCTTCATGAAGACTTGGGTAGAGTTTTGGAGACATTGAGAGATTCTGAGAGGCAGAAGTGAGCAGGGGATAGTGAGCATGGGGGATAGCCAGTGCAAAGACAGAGACAGGAAGTGGAATGTGGTGTGTAGGAAACAGAAGGAGGCCACTTGGCAGGACTATATAATACATGACGGGTAGTCATAAGGTTGGAAAGTGATGCTGGGACTGTGAGGGGTTTGAAGGATAAAACCAGAAGCCTAGATTTGGTCACAGTAAGTACTTACTGTTTGCCAAGTATCTGTTGAAATCTGAGTGTTGAATCTGGGAGTCAGGAAGTCCTGGGTCGGAATTCAGCCTCACACAATCGCTAGCTCTCTAGTTCACTTCGCTTCCCTTAGACAGCTTCTTCCTCCAAAAAAATCAGGTTACTAATAGCACCTACCTCTGAGGGATGATGAAAGATCAAGCGGGGTCATGTGTGCAAAGTACTTAGCGAACTTTCATGGGCTATGTGTATGCTAGCTAGTATCATTATTATTAACATTCTTCTAAACAGCTCTACTTCCACCTCCTTCAGGAAGCCTGCCCTGACTCCCCTTTCTCAAAATGATCCCTCCACCCTCTCAATTCCCAGATCACTCTCTTTGCATCTCTCTCAATCACTCACCTATTCTGCTTTGTAGAGAGATATAGAGATGGGCAATTTTGTACTATAGTTATAATATTATACCATTCAAGAAATTGAAAATAAGTAGCACTCAGAGGGCAACAGAGACAGGCATAGTGGGTATGTGAGCAGAACTTGACACATTGTTAAGAAAAGAGATTCAGGAGGAAACCTGGAATAAAGGATATTATAAAAGAAATGAATTAGAGGTGATGAGAAAGGTGGATTAGTCATACTATTCACATACATGGCATGTATATAGCACTTTAAAATTGGCAAAAAGCTTTACATATGTTATTTCATTTGATCCTGCTAACCACTCCGGGAGGTAGGAGCTTGCATTATCTGCATTTTACGGCTGAGGAAACTGAGGCAGAGAGAAGTTAAATAACTTGCCCAGGGTCACACACACTCAGTGTTTGAGACTGGATTTGAACTCATCTTTTTGGCTCCGTGCCTAGTAGCTTCCTAGTTAGACTATGAACTCCTTTAGAGTAGGGACTGAAACTTATTTATAATTATCATCCTCCAGTGTCTAGCACAGCACCTTGCAACTTGCCAAAATTCAGTAAACATTTGCTAAGTGAAGGACATCCTAGTACAGAGTCATATCTAAGTGTTTGAATGCTCTTTGGTATTGATGGTGTTGCCACTTAGGTGTTTTTCAATCTGAGAATGAATACTTGGGAAATCAAAAAGCCATGTTTTGATGATTGAAAACTCCCAATTTTGGGTATAAGAATTAACTTATCTATAGCACAAATGACTTTCTTTAGAATTCTGTTTTTTTGGCAGAAGGCTCCATGCTGTCTGCCGAGGCCTATTTTGCTGATTTGCTACTCGGTTCGCCGATATTCTTAGGTAAACAACATGCAGTTTGATCTTTGTGCATCTGGGGTAGCTTTCAATATTTTTATTATGCAATTTAACACAACAAAAATATCTGCCGCAATCCGCCAAACAACCAAGTCTCTCTGAGAGGGGAGCTGAGCCCACTATCTTCCTGTCGAGTAACCTTGGTCTTAAAAGACCATCCCCACACAATCAGCTAGCTCCATATGCCTTTTATTCTTCCAACATATTTGAAGGGCTTTTTTCTCCCCACGTTTTGTTTCTCGGGGCTGGATTTCATCTCAGTTGATTGCCCAATTCACTTTTCATTCAGTCATAATTGTTTTTTGAATTGTCTCAAATTCTCAAATGGATTTATGACAATTTGGAAATTAACAATGGCGCCTTAATTGCATGGGGCTGTGAGATCCACAAAACCCTGAAGGCTGAAGGGTTTTTCCCCCCTCCCACCTGTACCTAGGCAATATTTTTTTTTAACCAATGATGAGATGGTTGGAAAATATACATAATACATATTATATACAGAGACACACACCTGTGTGTGTTTAAAAAACAAAAACAAAAACTTGGCTTTCCAATATTTGGAAGCCAACCATAGACCAAAGTATTGGCAGAAATAAGAGAAAACCCAGCTGATTTCTGGATTTCCTCCTCTCCCCCCAACTCAGAGTCTTTTTCTTTCATTTGGGTACAAGCACTTATAAACAAGGAGATAATCTTTTCTTTTCTTTGCATATTGGTAAGCATTCAGATTCAAAAACATAATTCTTTTATCCTTTAAATAAAAATTTTGTGTTAATTTTTAGTGCATCATTCTGTTAAGTAGTGAAATATATACAGTGTTTTCCTTTACTAGTCATCCAAAGGACGTAGTAGTTAAATACAAAAGATATTTAATCAAATTAGATAGCAAAGAAAGTGACAAGAAAAATTCACCCGTCTATATATAGGGTACACTTGTCTACAGGTAACCACGTCACCAGTGAGATTGGGCATACATACAGAGAATGCTTGTAATGAGAGAACACACGTAGAAGGAATTCATGGAAGAAACGTGTAGTTAAGGAACATGTAGGTAAGGGCACATGCCAAGAATACAAGTGGATAGAGTACATTCATGGAGGGTATATATGTAGGGAACACATATTAGGAGAACTGTATGATCAGGACAGCACACATTTTTGATACTGTAGTGCTACCAATGGCTTTTGGTGATGACATCATGCTATCCTGGGCTGTGCATCTTGTCCCCACTCTGTGCTTAGTGCTTATTCTGGTCTCATGGTCAAGCTCTCTGCCATTATCTGTTGGGTTTCAGCTACTGGAGGTCATCTGATGCATTTTCTGCTCCCATTTGCTAAGGTGTAGTGGCTAGAAGGGACAGGTAGGTGGTGCAATGAATAGAGAATTCAGCCAGACTCCTCTTTCTGAGTTCAAATTTGGCTTTAGACACTAAAGTAACTTACTAAAGACACACTTGCTGTGTGACTCTGGTTAAGCCACTTAACCCTGTTTGCCTCAGTTTCCTCATCTATAAAATAGACTAGAGAAGGAAATGGGAAACTACTGCAGTATTTTTGCAAAGAAAACCCCAAATGGAGTCATGAAGAGTTGGACACGACTGAAAAAACTACTGAGCAGAAGTTGTTAGAACATTTCTCACAGCCCCATAGATTTAGAGATGAAAGGGACCTCAGAAGTCATCGAGTCCATTTCGCAGATAGGAAACTGAGACCCAAAAGTGACTGTGACTTGCCCAAGTCACATATATAGTATCTGAGGTAGGATCTGAGTCTAGGTCTTCCTGATTCCAAGTTCAGCGAGCTTTGAATTACATCATGAAGCAAATTATTTATTTAAAGTTGTGTCCCCTTTGGGGATAGATTCATAAACCAATCTAGTAGGTTCCAGAGGAGGCAACCCAAAGTTCAGGGAACTAACTGGGATTTGCACTTCTAAAACTATCTCAAGAGCCCCCACTGGGGGGATCACCTTTAAAAGTCAATTTGATGACATTATTGACTTGAAGCACAGACTGAAACTGAAATAGCATGGTGATAATAATAACTCCCAAATATTTCTCCTTTCTTTTTGCCCTCTCCCCATTAACTGGCATTACATTCTTTCATAAACATACACAATGAATTGTGGATAGACCAGACCTTTAGAAACCAGGAAAGGATATAAATGGACAGCAATGCCTCATGCCAGAGGAATGTGCTTTCTCCCATCTCAAGTCAAGTTATATTTGCTTACGTTTTTATCTTGTATCTCTCAGTAGAACATAAGTTTCTTGAGGGCAAAGACTACTTTTAAGTTTTGTATTTGTACCAATGGTACCTAGGAAATTCTTAATAAATACTTTTTGAATTAAATTGGCATTTTTAACTGCAGCACTTCATGGTTTCCCAACCCTTCTCCCTTACCTTCACAAAGAGGGGGAAGGGGGAAAGGATACTCGTCTGATAATTTTTGTTGGCTCGTATTTGTCCTGGCAGTATCTTCAGGGTCTAGTACGGTGCCCAGTACATAGGAGGCACTTAACAAATGCTTGTTAAATTGAATTAATTTGACTCACAATGGTTAACTTTCAATTAACTTTAAGAAAAATCTGCCTGAAGGAGGAGAGGCTAAATGGAATTCATAGATATTCCAGAACATTCCAATTTAATTTTTCCTTATTCTATCTGGCCAGAACACATCTAAGAAGGACTGACATTGCCAAAACATGGAGCAGCAGGAAGAAGAAGGGAAAGAAAAAAGAATGAATAACCTAGGGTCTGGATAATAATTAGCCCTTGCATTATTAAAACTTTGTCACAATTCTGAACATCTTTCCTCTGTAACTGGAAAATCTTCTTTGAGGAGGATGGGGGTAAAATGTGTCATCAAGGAAATGAATTAGTGAAAAAGTAGGTGTAAAAGTGAGGGATAACCAATGGATAACCCAGGTGCTTCACTGGTACCCTCATGATGCCAAAAGAAGTAGAGGAAAGTTTGCAGTGTTGGTTGGATCCCTCCTAGCCAACATTATGGAGGGCATGGACAAGAGTTGCATGGGATGGGAAGGCATAGTTGAATTGAAAAGAGGAAACAACTACATTGGTGACATCATCATTTTATCTACTGGTCAGTATTTGACTAATCAAGCAAAAGGACTCCTCTGTTCTCTGAAAGGGCTGGAGCTGGGGAGGAGAAGAGGAAGAGAGGGAAAGGAAGAAAAAATCAGAAAAATAAGTCTAAGAAGCAGGTGCAAAATGGACTTTATACATTTCTGGCAAAGGTCTAATAATTTTGTCTGCCATGACCACGGTCATGGCCGCTGATAAAATGCAGAAGTTAATTGCAGTTTTGCTTTCATTGTATCATAGCTCTTAGAGTCACTGATGCCCCTGATGAGTTGCCCAAGAACATCAAGGTGTGAATACAAATCACCAATCTTGGCAAACCAGTGAAACAACCCGATAAAGTAAATGCCTGCTTTTCTCATCCATTCATCTAGAGCAGGGCTCACCCACTGCAGGGAGGCTTGTTAGAGAACAAATAAAGATGGAGAAATTGTCAATCATAACTTTCAGCCATACTGTATAATAACTGAGCCCAGACTGCTATTTAATTATGTCGGAAATTACCATTTATAGCTTGACTTGTATTTGCAGACAGAAATGTTGTAGCTTTTCTTTTTTTTTGATATTATTTTACCTGAGTTTATCAGTGGGAAGAGAAAGCTACTGAGCAGAAAATGGCCCCCCAGAAGTGAGAATTCAAGGGAATTTCTGAGCAGGCCAGGAATACCTTTGGCAGTTGGTAAGAAGGTCCTAGCCAAACACACATCGAGATACTTACAGTTGCCTTTAAGGATCTCTGTGTATCTTGATCTCTAGCTTTAGTTTTTAGCATAGTGTGCAGCAAGCAGAGGTTCTTAATAAGTGTTTGTTTGAAACCTTGAAGCCATTATGCTGGATTCTAGGTTTGGTTGGCTGATTTCACCTTTGCAACATCTCTCCAATACGATCCTTTCTCTTCTGTGACATTGCCATTCCCCTGAGGCAGACGGTCGTCACCTTATGCCTGGATAATTGCAATAAGAAGCTGGTAGATCTGCCTGCTCCAAGTCTGTTCCCATTCTGACCCATTCTCCATTCAGCTACTAAAATGGTTTTTCCTAAATAAAGGGTCCGATCATGCCACCCTCTACTCAATAAGCTCCAATGGTTCCCTGTTGTCTCTAGGAGCAAATACAAAATGCTTTGTTTGGCATTCAAAGCCCTTCATAAAAATATTAATTCCAAGCCCTTCTACCTAATTCTAGTCTTTTTATAACTTATTCCCTAACATGTACTCTGATTCAGTGACGTTGAACTGGTTGTTCCATGAACAAGACACTTGATCTTTTGTCTCTGTGAATTTTCTCTGGCCATCCCCCATGCCTAGAACACTTTCCCTCCTCTTTTCTGACTACAACCTCCCTGGCTTCTTTAAGTAGTAACTAAAGTCTTACTTTCTACAGGAAACCTTCCTTAACCCCTCTTAATTCCAGTGCCTTCCATCTATTAATTCTTTCTTATTTATCCTGTAAGTTTGCTTTGTATGTATTTGTCTATATGTTGTCTCTCCCATTAGATTGTAAGATTCTTGAAGGCAGGGTCTATCTTTTGCCTCTTTTTGTGTCCTTGGTGCTTAACACAAGACCTGGCACATAGTAGGCACCTGATATATGCTTGTTGACTTGACTTGCCCATCTTGACCTTTGACATCTATCTGATATTTTTAGCGTTTTCTGACTTCTTAGACTCCTTGTCTATTGCTTACTCTCACCTTGGACCAAATGACCTAGTCCTAGGACCTGATTAAGTCCCTGGATTTTGCTCTGCTCCTATACTGCTATGAACCAATGTGATGCATGCCAGCTAGAAAAAATAAGACTTAGCTTTTTCACCTTTAAGTATCAAGTTCAGAGAAGAGAAGAGAAGAAAAGAGAGCAGTTTGTCTGTCACCCCTTTCAAGCTGAGCTCTATATATGGTGCCATTAACACCACCATTGCCACCCTCATCACAGAGTATTTATTAACCTGCCAGATGCATGGGCACTGTATAGCCAACTCTCGATTATTTGAAGCAAAGGAGGCTTGACATGGAATGGTATGCATAACTGAAAATCGTAGCTTTAGAAAGTAGCCTGGCAGAATGGACAGAGAAACTTTAGAACTGGAGTCAGGAAGACCAGGAAGAAAATACCACCTCCAATAGTTACTGACCATGTGACGCTGGGCAAGTCATCTAACCCCTTTGTGATTCAGTTTTGACATCTATAAAATAGGGATAAAAATAATAGTCATCTTTATTTTTCAGAAATGTGGGTAAGGCTGTGATGTGATTACATGTAAAATACTTTGCAAACTTTAAAGCACCATATAAAGGTATTGATTGTTAATGCCAAATTTCATTTAAGCCAACAGTTTCCACCTCTGTTCTGAACAAACCTTCTTTCTGCCAGAGGTGCTAGTATAGGGTAAAATTGTCCAGTCCATGTAGGTAATGTAAATTATGCGTGTAATGGGAATTATGCAATGTAAATTTCACCGATAGACAGTAGCACAATAGGTCTATGGTCTTGGGAAAACTCAGAGTTACCTAGAAAGAGGTGGTTTAGTAGATAGAATGGTCATCGTTGGACTCAGAAAGATCTCAATTCAAACTTTGCATTACATTATTGCTTGTGTGGCCCTGAGAAAGTCAGTTAAGCTCTTTCTGCCTCAACTTCTTCATCTGTGAACTGGACACGATTATAATAGCACCTACCTCACAGGGTTGTTGTGAGGGTCTGGCACATAAGAGGTCTTACATAAATGTCGTTGTTGAGTCATTTCAGTCATGTCTGACTCTTTGTGACCCCATTTGGGGTTTTCTTGGCAAAGATAATAGAGTGATTTGCCCTTTCCTAGCTCATTTTACAGATGAGGAAACTGAGGCAAACTGTGTTAAATGACTTGTACAGCTAGGAAGTGTCTGAGGCCAGATTTGAACTCAGAAAGATTAGTTTTTCTGCCTCTAAGTCCAGTGCTCTATGTATTGCACCACCTAGCTGCTCTACATAAATGCTTATTAACTATTTCTAGTGTAGGGATTCTCCACAACAGGAGTTCACTACAGAGAAGAAATCACAGATATAGATCAAGTGAGAGAAAAAAAAAACCTCTTAGAAACTAGGAAATGATATTCTTGGCATATTATGCCATATTTTATAAATGGTCTGGTGTTGAGGCCCCAGGGGTTACTTGGATCCTACCAAGCCCACCCATTTTGTCTCCAGGGAAAGAAAAGTTTTCTCAGTTCATTGCCAGGGCCTCAATTCTTTTGTTCAAGATGCCCCATGTAGGGCATATCTATTCTGTGAGTAATCTGCTGTGGGCTGGCACTCCGGGAGGCAGAACAATCCTCCAAGCTTCCAACATTTGAATATAGAAATATTCAATCATTCCAGTTAGGTCTACCCTTTCCTCTCAGCTAAGGAAGCACCCTCAAACAGTGGGGAGACCTAACTTGGGAGTAGTGAAAGCAGAGTACAATTATTTGTAGGTCTAGAGCTGAAAGAGACCCTAGAGGTCACCTAATCTGATCCCCTTATTTGACAGATAGAGAAACTGAGGCCCAGAGAGGCTGAATGACTTTTTCAAGAGCACCTGCAGGGGTTTTTGCTAGTTTCTCACAGCTCTGACTAAAACAGAGTAGATCCTTTAGAAGACTTCAAATCTGTCTTGTTTTATGTTCTTCCAGTTATTCAGAGAGTATGGGTAGAACCCAGGGATTTAAAAAAACACAAAACTAAGTCAAAGTCAAAGTTACAGATCAGGAATCAAAAGAGTTTAAATTTTCTTCCAACATGACTAATCTTCTTTCATTGACGCTGCACCCGACCCATATGACCTTGGGCAAATTCCTTCCCTTCCCTGAATCTCCCTTAGTTTTTTCATGTCTCAAAGGAGGAAGGCTGAAGTAGCTCACCCTAAGGGTGATCCTTTTTAGCTCTAAAATCACTGACCCTACTCATGATCTGTCAATCTGAAACCTTCTCAAAAGTTCTCAGCCAGGCAGTTTTTGTGTTATAATTTTCACAAGGCAAAGTCCCCTGATAGCCAGGATTTTGTGGACCAGTTAGGATTTTTCTGAGTGAAACAGACCTAGAGGACTTTGAGGTATTGTGAAGCAATAGAAAACATATTGGATATGGAGTCAAAGCACCTCATGACTAATTGTGTGACCTTGAGAAGGTTAGACTGGGAGGATGGATGACCTTTAATGTCCTTTCCAGCTCAGATCTATGAGTCTTTCCTTGGGCTCATGTCCCATCTCTGACACTAGCTACGATACTGTGGAAAAGCATCTATACTTTTTAGTTTATGTCACAGAGAGACTGATTTTAGACCCTCAGGTTTGCCTTACAAGCATTAATAACAGTTACATATTTATATAATGCTTTCATGTCTCCAAAGTCCTTTATGTCTTCTCATTTGATCCTCATACAACCTTTCAAGGTATGTGCTGTTGGTATTGTCATTTTAAATTTTATTTAATTTTTATTTTATGAAATAAAACAAGCATTTTCATAACACAGCCGAATAAAAAAAGGTGATTGTATATGTAACTGCAAATCTATTATGTACAACTTGCTATTCTTTTTTTAATTTTAATTTTTTTTTAAATTTATTTATTTAACTTTTAACATTCATTTTTCACAAAATTTTGGGTTCCAAATTTTCTCCCTCCCCCCACCCCAAAACACCGAGCATTCTAATTTCCTCTATCACCAATATACCCTCTCTTCTATCATCCCTCCCTTCCCTTGTCCCCATCTTCTCTTTTGTCCTGTAGGGCCAAATAACTTTCTATACCTCATTACCTGTATTTCTTATTTCCTACTAGCAAGAACAGTACTCCACAGTTGTTCCTAAAACTTTGAGTTCCAACTTCTCTTCATCCCTCCCTTTCCACCCATTCCCTTTGGGAAGGCAAGCAATTCAATATAGGCCATATCTGTGTAGTTTTGCAAATGACTTCCATAATAGTTGTGTTGTGTAAGACTAACTATATTTCCCTCCATCCTATCCTGCCCCCCATTACTTCTATTCTCTCTTTTGATCCTGTTCCTCCCCAAGAGTATTGATTTCAAATTGCTCCCTCCTCCCATTGCCCTCCCTTCCATCAACCCCCCCACCCTGCTTATTCCCTTCTCCCTCACTTTCCTCTATTGTAAGATAGGTTTTCATACCAAAGGGAATGTGCATTTTATTCCTTCCTGTAGTCGAATGTGATGAGAATAATCTTCATGTTTTTCTCTCACCTCCCCTCTTTTTCCCTCCACTAAAAAGTCTTTTGCTTGCCTCTTTAATGAGAGATAATTTGCCCCATTCTATTTCTCCCTTTCTCCTCCCAATGTATCTCTCTCACTGCTTAATTTCATTTTTTAAAGATATGATCCCATCCTATTCAATTCACTCTGTGCTGTGTGTGTGTGTGTGTGTGTGTGTGTGTGTGTGTGTAATCCTACCAACTACCTAGGTACTGAAAAGTTTCAAGAGTTACAAATATTGTCTTTCCATGTAGGAATGTAAACAGTTCAACTTTAGTAAGTCCCTTATGACTTTTCTTTGCTGTTTACCTTTTCATGCTTCTCTTCATTCTTGTGTTTGAAAGTCAAATTTTCTTTTCATCAAGAATGCTTGAAAGTCCTCAATTTCATTGAAAGACCATTTTTTCCCCTGAAGTATTATACTCAGTTTTTCTGGGTAGGTGATTCTTGGTTTTAGTCCTAGTTCCATTGACTTCTGGAATATCATATTCCATGCCCTTTGATCCCTTAATGTAGAAGCTGCTAGATCTTGTGTTATCCTGATTGTGTTTCCACAATACTTGAATTGTTTCTTTCTAGCTGCTTGCAATATTTTCTCCTTGACCAGGGAACTTTGGAATTTGGCCACAATGTTCCTAGGAGTTTCTCTTTTTGGATCTCTTTCAGGTGGTGATCGATGGATTCCTTGAATACTTATTTTGCCCTCTGGTTCTAGAATATCAGGGCAGTTTTCCTTAATAATTTTATGAAAGATGATACCTAGGCTCTTTTTTTGATCATGGCTTTCAAGTAGTCCCATAATTTTTAAATTGTCTCTCCTGGATCTATTTTCCAGGTCAATTGTTTTTCCAATGAGATATTTCGCATTATGTTCCATTTTTTCATTCTTTTGGTTTTGTTTTGTGATTTCTTGGTTTCTCAGAAAGTCATTAGCCTCCATCTGTTCCATTCTAATTTTGAGAGAAATATTTTCTTCAGTGAGCTTTTGAACCTCCTTTTCCATTTGGCTAATTCTGCTTTTTAAAGCATTCTTGTCTTCATTGGCTTTTTGAACCTCTTTTGCCAATTGAGTTAGCCTATGTTTCAAAGTGTTATTTTCTTCAGCATTTTTTGGGTCTCCTTTAGCAAGGTGTTGACCTGCTTTTCATGCTTTTCTTGCATCTCTCTCATTTCTCTTCTCAGTTTTTCCTCCACCTGTCTAACTTGATTTTCAAAATCCTTTTTGAGCTCTTCCATGGCCTGAGCACAGTGAATATTTATTTTGGATGTTAGGGATACAGAATCCTTGATTTCTATGTCTTTCCCTGATGGTAAGCATTATTCTTCCTCATCAGAAAGGAAAGGAGGAAACATCTGTTCACCAAGAAAGTAACCTTCTATGATCTTATTTTTTTCCCTTTTCTGGGCATTTTCCCAGCCGGTTACTTGACTTCTGAGTTTCTCTCCACACCCACCTTGTCTCCAGTTCCACCCAGCTAGCGCTTAGGGGCTGAGATTCAAATGCTGCTCCCCAGCCTCAGGGCTTTCGGTAGGGACAGGGCTGCTATTCAGTGTGAGATTAAGAACAACTATTCAGGTCGGGGCAGGGCTGCCACCCAGGACTCAGTTCCCTCAACAATGGAGACCTTCAACAATGGATCCTAGCTCCTGCCTGCTTTGGGAGCTCCTGTCTGCTGCTGCCTCTGATGCTGCCTCCGAGGGGGCCTGAGTTATGGAGACACCCCACTCCCCTCTCAGCAATCAGAAAAAACCTTCTCACTGACCTTTGGTGCCTGTGCGTGGAGGGACCTGTGCTGCCTCTGGAGATTCTCCTCCCAAAACCTGCTCAGATTTGCTCCTCTAGGTGCCACACGGCCAAGGCAGGGCTGGGCTCTGCTCTAGGTCTGGTGCTCAATGGACCTTTCACCTCAGTTTTTCAGGTCTCTCTGGAACAGGTATCTCCTCCACTCCGTTGTTCTGTGGCTTCTGCTGCTCCAGAATTTGTTGGGAGTTCTTCTTCACAGGTATTTTATGGACTGTGGGTTAGGAGCTAGCATATGTGTATCTTTCTATTCTGCCATCTTGGCTTCTCCCCTATTCTTTTTAAATATGAGGAAACTGAATCTGAGAGGGGTAAAATGGCATACTGCTACTAAGTGAAAGTTTTTCACAGCTCCACATCCACCTCTATATATGTTGCCAAGCAACACCTCCACCCCTCCAATTGATAGATATTGGTGCCCTCAGGCCAAGATCTAAGTTTGTACCTACTAGGAATGGGAAGAGCCATTTGGTTTCAAGAAGCATGTTTTGGCTCTGCATGCTTGTTTGGTTTTACATTGATTTGCAAAATTTTTGCCAAAGTTACTTGACCTTCTTTATGAAGTGATAACAGAAGAAAGAAGTTAGGTTGGGGAGGATGGGAAGGGTGACATTATTGTATAAAAAGACATGTTTTATTAATTTAATCCACATATTGTACACTGCAGCAGCTGTGGGGATGAGAATTAGGTGGAGATTATTTCACGGCTGTTTTTCTCAATTAGCATTGACTTTCCTAAAAGAATTGACATCCTGGGTCCTATGGAATGGCAGCTAGGTGGCACAGGGGACAGGGTGCTGGACCTGGAGTCAGGAAAACTCATCTTCCTGATTTCAAATCTGGCACACTAGCTGTGTGACCTCAGGCAAGCCACTTAGCCCTGTTTGCCTCAGTTTCCTCATCTGTAAAATGAACTGGAGAAGAAAATAGTAAACCACTCTATTATCTTTGCTAAGAAAACCCCAGATGGGATCACAGAAAATTGGACATGAGTGAAAAATGGCATATTATCATGCTAGAGTCCTTGAGATGTAGCTTATACAGGCATGGGCATTTCCAGGAAAATTTTAATTTAGTAATTTAAACAAACTAACCTTAAAGGAAAGGGCACTGAAATGAATTAAAGTCAGAAAATATAAGTTTGAATCCTGTCTCTCCCAATGACTCCCTGTGAATTTGGGCAAGCGTTAGTTTCCTCATTTATAAAATGAAGGGGTTAGAGTAGATATTGTTCTATATTCTTCTGGCTCTAAATTTAAGATTCTATATCTATCTAATAAAAAGTGTGGGAAACTCTGCATTTGGAGTTAGAAGACATGGATGCTAATCTCACCTCAGATAGTTACTGTGGTCATGGGAAAATCACTTAAGTACTCTGGACCTCAGTTTCTTTATCTATAAAATGATAGGAATAGATTGGGTGGCTTTTGAGATCTCTTTCATCTCAAGATTTTCTACCATTTGGCCACCAACACAAAAAATGAATAGCATCCTTCAGAGCATGCATGCCAACTACACTATGAGTGTTTCTGACCTGGGCACTTATTTACACTTTTCCAGTGTGATCATTGGCTTTGGATCTTACAAAGGAAATCGAGGTCTTGAGAAATGAAATGCAGGTTCCTAGCCCCCTGGAAGGTTTCTATAGCAATCCATCTTGATTTCTTCTAGCTGCAGAAGTCTGGATAATTAGACCAAATTGAGCTCAGAATTATCCCTGGCACTAGCCAGTGGAGCTGTTTGTGTAGGCTAATGGGAATTGTGTGGGTACATCCAAACAGAATCTGGGTCTGTTCCTCTTTGAACAAACAGTTGCTCTAGGTTTTTCTAGTGATCTCTATATATCTCTTCTTATAAAAATATTTTTGACCAGCTTAAATCTTTTCACATTTTAATCTGCACAGGCACTATATTTTATGAATATGGAAGCCTGTAACTCATTCAACACCTGCATCTTCCAGGGAAAAAAAATCCCCCATTGAACATGTGAGCACAGCACATGGATCAAGGTAGAGGGAAGACAGTTTGCAGTAACTGTGGCAAAACAGCAGTAACACCAGGAAAAGGTGTTAATGCTTGTTAATGGGAGCAATCGAACTAAAAATATCACAAGACTTTTGTCCTTGGCCTGCTGAAGGGAGAGGAGAGCTCAGCTTTAAAGGTTCAGTTAAGGAAGGGTTAAATAATACTTCAGAGGAAAGTTTTGAGAGTCAAAGCGTCTATTCAGATGCAGGAAGAGGGTAGAGGTGACATTTCAGTACTAGATAAGAAATGAGGAAATGGATCTCCCTCCTTTGGGTGACTGGTGGGGGACCATGGAGGTGAAATCTTGTCTGTACTGTCAGACATGGTCACTGTGCAAACTGATTTTAGTTACCTACTTTTTTTTTTTAAGTAATGGAAGGATCATAGGTGGGAAAGTTGGGAATATATATATATATATATATATATATATATATGTGTGTGTGTGTGTGTATGTATCTATACATATATATATATAAATATATACATATAATATGAAAATATTTTGAAATATTTGAATTTTGAACAATATGAAAATATGAAGAGAAAAGGCATCTATATATTCTTTATTTAAACTAATATATAGTTATAAATTTTAAATAAATATATTTTAAGATATATTTTAATTTAAAGGTTTAAAAATATATTTATACATTTTAAATATATATATTTAATATGTAATGAAAGTATATATTTAAAAAAGAGGATAGAGGCAAAGACTTTGGGGATTTTTAGATCACTGTTTCAGTTCTGGTTTGGAGTGGCCTCTTTAACTTTTATGGATCTCAAATTCCTCATATGAGAGGGTTGGACTTGATAACCTCTAAGGTCCCTTGAACTTGAGGGAGTTGTCCTCCAGGGAACTCAACTTGTGAGTGCAAGTTGAGGGGAAGGGATGGTATTGCAACTAAGATGGTCTTTTTGCAATTATCACTTTCCTGTTCCCTAAGACTAAGACTCCTGTCTCCCTAATCCCATAAGCTATTTAGAAATTTTCATATAATCTTACCAATATCTCTAATGGGTTTACAACTAACAGTATATATATGTGTATATACATATATATGTGTGTATGTGTGTATGAGTGTGTATGTATGCATATACATGTGTGTATGTGTATGTGTGTCTGGTATGTATATACCATATAATCATATTCAAGTTCAATACAACACATGTTGGGCTCTAATACTTTGATACATAGATCTCTGGGTTTTGTAACAAAGATGATACGTCTTTTGAGGTTAAAAAGATAATCTCTATGGTTTTTTCCATCTCCTAAGAAGATGAAATTAAGTCCCAATTCAATTAAGCAATCCAATACACACTAAACATCTACTATCTTCAAGGCGCTGAGGTTTGATGATAGAATATAGAATAGAACTTACTCCCTACTGGAAAATAAGTCTCAATGATCTTCATCTTAGTTTCAAGTCCAATTTCTCGATATGGAAGTTGTGCTTACATAATTGTTAAATGTTAAACATATTTCGGGGTGACTATCTATTCACTACTATCTCAAATACTGGTGCCATCACTGACAACCATGGTGACTTCAGTAAAATGTAATCTCCTTGAGGGCAGGCACTGGTTAATTTTTCTTTTTAATACTCAGCATCAAACAGAGTGTTGAGACACAGTGGAGACTTAATATATATATTTAACGAGTTGAATTGAGTCATTTACCTATTTCCTACTCCTACCAAGAAATATCGATATGATGAATTCACATAACATAAGTTCATCATTCCTCCCTTGCAGAGTAACAAAAACCAAAATATTAATGGAAAATGAAACTTGATATTTCTTTTAAATGTTTTGTGAGATAATTATACACAACACTTCCATGGCATTTTATGATAAGTCTTGTTTCTTCTGTTTTCATTCAGGTAATGATGTTAATATTAGGAAAAGACCATCAGTCTGGAATCTCTTATCTCATTTGAACCCAAGCATTATTTCTTTCCAGGTATGACTTCACTTTTTTAATACCCCAACTAATTCCCTTGCTCCAAGTTCCTCTGGATATGATCAAACTGAGAATATATTTAACCTAGCATCAGAAGAAAGGCTTTAAAAATATACCATAGCATATGTGATCATTGCACATTCAATATTTTGGAGTTTTATAGATTTCATTTTTTCTAAGTAAATCATTTATGTAAAAAAAAGAAAATGTCACGAAGTTCTCAAGGTGGTTAGTTCTTTGATAATTTATCTGAAGTAATGAATTATTATGATATTTACTACCTGTCAGTTTGAACAGATACCAGACATTCAGGATCCATCATATCTCTTGCTTGAAATATTTTGAATACTGAATCCCCAAAACCTGACATTAATAAAACATGTTGGTTCTGGCTTAGACCCATAAAAGTCAGGAAACTCAGAGTTAAGGTTGACACGACACTCTTAACTTTGTGCCCTGGCTCATATGTAGGGTGATAGGACAACTTGAGTGGAAACTTAGCTTCTGTCAATCTCTCTACATCATCCTGAGAATGTAATCCAATTAGAAAGCATATATATGCTTTTCTGCTGAAAGTCACATTTCCCATATTACTCAAATCTCCTCTCTGGGTTCTCATTTCTACTCCTTACTGCAGTGCTCCAGCAAGATATCCTCAAACATTCAAAAATTGGACTTGCAAATACAATTTCCCTACTTTTATGAGACTTCAAGATGACTGATGCACACTCAGCTTCCCTAGTTGCGCTCCAGCTCCTGGCCAGACAGATAGCATTGAGGTGATACTCTCCCTCTCTGTTAACATTTTCAGGGTACACTGGGGATTGGTTAGATGATGTCCCTCTCTCGGGTAGGGAGTGCTTGATTCACTGACATCACTGTGATTCGGGCAGGTTCACCAAACTCATCTGAAAACTAGGGACCCTATGCCTAGGAATGGATGAATGATTTCCCATGGCCCTGCAAAGAGCAAACTGAGATTTTAATGTGTCAAATGAAATTTCACCCTTGCTATACTTAGCCCAGTGTCTTACATCTAACAGGAATTTAATAAATGCTTTTTCGTTTGCCATTCTTTTACTGATTCTTTTTTCAGGGATTGCTATCCAGTACAAGTGAATGATTGTTGCTTTGTTTCTTATGATGATAAGCATCCCCAGTCACCACGCACATAGGAATGAACTATATTTAAGATGTCTCAAAACTATATTGTGAAAATAAAACAGGCAAATAATAATCTAATTTAGCTAAGCACAATGGTGCATATCTAAAATCCCTGCTACTGGGATTTCTTGCTGCTGATGGATTTCTTGAGTTCAGGAGTTCTGAGCTGCAGTGGGCCAATTCCGTCTGATATCTATACTTTCTGGTACCTATTTGGTGAGCCTTCAGGAATGGTGAACTGACCCAGGTCAGAGATACAGTAGTTGCAACTTGCATGCCAATAAGTGGTGGGATTTAGGTCATGGATAGCCACTTCATTTCCAACTTTGACAAGACAGAGATAGCCAGTTTTGAAAACTACTACCATTGCCATAGCCAAAATCAAACCCAATTTAATTTCATATTTTTCATGCAAATATAAAAAATGCTCAAAGTTTCTCATGAACAGGCCAAGGTCTTAGCTGGCTTCTAGATCATGTAGAGAGCATTAGTGATAGATTTTTTGGAAGGGCAAACCTTGGAGTCACTGTAAACAAATATTGTCCCTTTTCTCAAATGTCACCTAAGCTTCCCTCTTTTTCTTCCTCCTATCCAATTCCTCTCTAGCACTTGTTCAAGATATATATACTGATGGAACATTTTGGTAGGTTGACTGCTCAACTGCACATCACAGCCTAGACAATAGAATACCTTATCCACTTTTATAACAATAGCACTTACTTCATGTACCTTATAGGGTGGCTGTGATGTTCAAGTGAGGTAGTGTATACAAAGCAATTTGTGAAACTTCAAATGCAATATAAAAGACACCTATTATTTTTGATCATTATCATCTCATTCTTATAATTTTTGATGGACTTTAAAAAAATGATCCTGGGATAAGTCACTATCCTTCTATTATTTTTTTATATTTCATGTTCTTAGGTCTACTGCACAGACGGATAAAAGAACTGCTTTTTGTATTTGAATTAAAAGTATTAAGATGTAAATTCCTCCTCTGTAGGCTTACTGAAAGCATCTTTCTTATAATTTCCATAGCAGATAGGATAATGCGGATGGTACATACCACATTCTGTTCACAAGAGATTTTGATTTCTTCTGCTACTTTGAAGACTGTAAGTATTTGGCAGAGAAACATCTATTTAAATGTTCTTAAGGTTTTGTAGATCAATATTTTGTTTGGGAAAATGTGAGCAACATCTTGTTTTAATAATCCAATTGTTTCCTTGTGTGTTTATAGATTTTCTTTTTTTAGTGATAACACTGTGTATGCTTTGTAAAAGGTCTATAAATACATAATTGGCTTATATTTAGAAGAGGCATAGGTATACTCATCTTTTTGTAATATATGAATGATATTTCCTCTCCATAGATACAGAATTTTCATTTGAGAAGAAGGTGGTAAAGTGCTTTGTTATCAATTCATGTGTCATTATGAAGCATGCAAGATGATAATTATGGATATTGGTTCCACTTCTTTCCAGTTCTGCAGAGAAGTTAGTCTCGATCATTTCCCTTGATGTAACTATTCTATTATTTATTACATTACATTGACTTAACTTTTAGGTTTCCCTTTTCAGTCCAACTTACATGATGATGGTAATGGTGAGAAGGAGAACGGTGAGGTGGCTACAGTCACAAAGACCCAGCTTCAAGGACTGCCTCTGATTTCCACTGTTTGAATATGAACAACTTACTTAACTTCCCAATGTCTCATGTAACTCCACAAGACATAGGCAAGTTATTGATCTGCATAGGCCATAGATGGGTTATCGTCATAGGCAGGTTATTGATCTGTATTGGTGGAAGTGGTTTCAGTGTCTAGAAGTCCTATTAGAGTGATAAAATCAGTAGAGTCAACAAGATATGAGTCCTCAAGACTCAATCTGGCTACGGAACCTTGGGTACGCTTAACCTATCAACACCCATGTTGACTCTTAAGAAATTAGTTGCAGAGGAATTGCAAAGCTCCATAAATGGAAGTTTCTGCTTTGAAAATTTCCCACATTGATGAAATCATAGATTCAGTTAAAACAAGTAAACAAATAAAAACCCAAATGACTTCATAGATGAACAGTCAGCACTGGAAAACTTCAAAGACTGATGCATCATCAGAAACAGCACTTAAAAGCAGAATCATCTTTGCCTTTTCAGAGGGAAATGGTTGTGTTTGACACAACATGTTGTCATACATTTTGTCCTAAGAAATGAGATTCGGTCTTCATGGTTCATTTTCATAGGAAGGCCAAGAGCAGAACTTTCTTAAACCAGATGTTGACAATTGTTACAAATGAAAGGGAAGCAGGGTTTCCCTAAGCCAAATTTCCTGCATCTGGGATGTAATTACATGAGTATGCGATAGCCATTCACAAAGTGAAAACACAGTCCTTTTAACCAGTAAGTTCATGTGGTTAGCAATATGTCATTCTATGGTGAAGACACAAATCTTACTAACCACAGCAAATAAGAGGAGATAAATAGTTTTGGTTTGACTAAGAACCCAAAGATGAAAGGTTTAATTCTCATGGAAGCCATCAGAGCTGTAATTAGTTCACAGTGACCAGGGCTTTGCCTGGTCCAATTTTTTTTTTTTTACTAGGCACTAAATGTATGGGTTTATATGAACCCTATGAGAAGCAGTTATTTGTATCTCCTATGCTGAGCACAACATTTAGCACATAGTAAGCATCCAATAAGTGCTTTTAATCCATTCATCCACCTATCCATCCTTTCATTTCATTAATTCATAGGTAAGAATTAGGCTGGCCTTACATGCAAGACAATGACATTTGGTTGGAAGGAGAATGTTTTCTCCTATCAGATGGTCTACTTCCATCTCTGGAAGCTTTAGCTGTAAAATGGAAATAACGAGTTCATATACTTCTTCTCTCAAAGAGTCGTTTTGAAGATCTAATGAGGAAAAATTATATAAAGGACACCTAACTGCAAAATGTTCTGCAAATAAAAGTTGTTTTTATTTATTATTTATATTCAGTCAATAGAATCTCACCTTGATACCATACATTTACTGATAGAGAAGGGGGAATTGGGGTGGTAGGAGGCACCAGGGAGAAAAGAATTTGAGATCCATACCTGGACGGAACCCTTAGAGATTATCTGGTGGCACGGAGTAGGTAGGTGGAAAGGGCTCTAGGTTCAGTCAGAGAATTCAAGTTTGTTTCTGGTTCTATCATTTATTCCCTGTGTGTCTTTGGGTTCTCTGGGCCTCAGTTTTCTCATCTGTAAAATAAGAGAAGTGGAATACATATGTTTTGAGGTCCCTCCCAGAAGTAGAAATAACCTGAGTGGTAGGGGGAGAAGAGTGTTGGACTAGGCCAGAGCAGCCTGCAAAACTCCCTAGCATGGCTGAATCAGATTAGAGTGTAATTGGGAAATGTTTAATAAAGTATGTAAAAATAATATATGACATAGATAATGCTAATTTGTGGTTTTCTGTGCCAACAAACAGGTCGCAGGGATCTATTTCTATTTCAGTTTGACACCACTGGACTAGATAACCTGCAAGATAATTTCTAGCTCCTAATCTATGACCTAGTTAATTTTTTTACTTCATATACATGAGGAAGCAAAGGCCTATGGAAACTGGTACTCTCATGGTAGCAGAGTATAACAGCAAGCACTCTGACATATCTAGGATGCCTGCTGGAAATTAGATTTACTTTTTCTGAGAAACTTAGATTTACTTTTCTGAGAAAAGCAGCTTAAAAGAGGGGTTAACAATCTACTTTAAATACATTCACCAACAGAAAAAATACAAACATAGAAATAAAGACCAACAAACAGGTCTTCTAACTGTCTGACCATAAGCAATACATACATCATAGATCAACAGACAGATCCAACTGTCTATCCATCACACACATGCATAGTTGTATGTGTTCGTCCTTCATTGCCAAAGAAGACCATGCCATCAGAGAAACAATGACATGACTTGCACTTGACTTTGTTTTGAGTGAGGGAGGGCTGTGCAGGTCACCAGCCTCACTTCTCCAGAGTCATCTGAATCCAGTGACCAGATATTCATCAGCATGACTAGAGATGACCCAGGATGAGGCAATTGGGGTTAAGTGACTTGCCCAAGGTCACACAGCTAATGAGTGTCAAGTGTCTGAGAGAGAAGCACCAACATCTGGGTTTTCTCATCTGGCATATGAACCTTCTTCCAAAGAGTAAGCCCCAAAGTAAAATCTCACCTCAGAGTATATGTACACTTTTCAGAGCCTGAGGGCATCACAACCCAGGTGACCCAGTGCCTCATTAGAAAATAACAAAAGGTGTGGGCCTTCCTACAAAACAAGCCTCCCCTAATCAAGCTTCCCTTAATGGGCTCCAGGGGAGGCCTATTAATGGGTCGGGGAAGATCTTTAACTCTCATTCACATTACACAGAGCTGGAATTCAAATGTCCATCTTTGATTGCAATTCCAGGGTTCTTTCACTATGCTGTGCCACCCACTCACCTTGTCTCCACACTCCAGAGGCAGAGGATTTTGAAAACAAACCTTACTTCTCTCACAATTTTACCTAAGGTGAGAACTGGTGATATTTTTTGAACAATGCTCCAGTATTTTAATATTTCTCATGCATGTAAGTGTCTGCTTCATCCAATGATGTTATTGACAATCCCTCCATGCCTGTCCTTCCTGTGCTATTGTCAGTTTGCTGCCATAAATTTCACTGCAATAGATTCTTCCACTGTTTTAGGGACCTTCTTCAAATTCTCCTGCACAGAAAAAGTCAGACTGTTCACTAGTTGTTCGTCACTCTCAGTATGTGAGACTGACCCATTGGTTCCCGCCATTCAGCCATTTATCTGATGACCTCTTTTCTAGCACCTCTCCTGACCAATGTTTGGGTGGCAGACAAGGAAATAATATCTTTGAAGGATTTAAAACCCAAAGGAAAACTACCAGGAGAGGCTGGATAGAACTGCAGAGGACAGAATACTCATTCTTGAGTCATAAGACCTACTCCATAATCCCAACTCTGATCCTTATTGCATATGTGATCTTGGGCAAGTCACTTATATTGAGGCAGAGTATTACACTGGAAAGAAAGTCAGAGTCAGAGGATCTGGATTCAGATTCTGACTCTGTTGTCTACCCCTTTTGTGACCTTGGGCAAATTTCTGAACCTTCATGCACTTCAATTTCCTCATCTGCTAAATGGATGAGTATATGTGAAATGGAACTTTCGACTGGTTGGTCTTTGGGGTCTTTTCTAGTTCTAAATTTATTTTTATGTTTATTATTGTAATTATTCTTATTAATATTCCAATGCTAGTTCCATAATCCTGTTTTTGTTCAGCTGCTTTTCACTTGTGTCCAACTCTCTATGACCCCATTTGCGGTTTTCTTGGCAAAGATGTTGGAGTGGTTTGTCACTTCCTTCTCCAATTCATTTTACAGATGAGGAAACTGAGGCAAGCAGGGTTAAGTGACTTGCTCAGGTTCACACAGCCAGTAAGTGTTTGAGGCCAAATTTGAATGCAAGATGAGTCTTCCTTACTCCAGGCCCAATGCTCTATGCACCATGATGCCACCTAGCTACCTGCTACGATCCTATGATCCATGAATCTACTCTATTGTTAATGTGTTACCACTTGCTCATAACTTCACAAACCCAGTCCCACTAAATACAACTTGAAGGTGTGTTTGCTGGAGACTTTGCCTGCTCCCCTCCTTCTGCTACCATTCTGAGTTAATTTACCCACTGTCAAATCTGACCTGCAAATCTGATATAGGGGTGTTGAGTTCCACCTCCCAGTGGTCCTTCCCTGTGCTGCCAAAGGTCCAAAGCGGGGGAGTAGGTAGGAGTGTGAAGACCCTCCTTCTGGATGTATGATTAGCCCCTCGATCTGTGTTATTTGGGGTGAGGATTTTTCATGCCTCAGGTTGCATAAAGCTGAGCAGGTGACTGATAAGTTCTCTCTTTCTGTGGCATATGATATTTCCAATTCATTGCAAAGCAAATTTTAAACTTCTAAAAAAGCTAGTTTTTAATTACCCCAAGGAACAAGTTATAAGGAAGAGGGCTGACAGTGCTCATCAATGAGATCAGTAAGCTGTGAAGACTTGTGGCCACATATTTCTTGTCATTTATATATAAATGACATATTTCTTGTCATTTATATATACAGTGTGATCAGAGGCTGTCATAATTGTTATCATTGTAGGACTATAAAGCTTTATGATAACAGGAAGAGCAAATACCTTGGTTTGAAAGGTCAGCCAAAGGAAGCCCAATGATCACCCTATTCCTATGGAGCCACTAAGATGGTGAGGGCAGGGTTGGCGGGGGGTTCTTCAAAGGATTCTTATGGTGAGCAAGGCCATAAAAACTTTGACCATAATTTTGATGTGTGTAGATTCAGCAGACTACTGTAAGGTAGATGGCTCTAATGAAATAAATATCGAGATAAATAATAATAGCATTGTTGCAATTAGCTTAGCCTTTAATGAACAATGTAATATATTTGACTAACTTGTCATTATTGAATTTTTATGATTTTGAGAAATAGGACTTTAAATAGATGACCCTTTGTTGGGAATGAGTTGGATAGTCAAGACCACTCCTTCTAATTCTGAAAATCTCTAATCTGTGGCTTTGTGCAGGGGATGATGATAGCAGTGGTGTGGCTGTATAGAGCTATAATTTCATAAATATCAGAAGCTTCCAGTATATGAATTCCTTCCACTGAAACAAATGGGGAACAACTCATCTGTACTTTACAGTCTTGGAGAATTATTTGGGACAGTTCAGTCATTTTTCAGTCATAAGCAACTCTTCATGACCCCATTTGGGGTTTTCTTGGCAACAATACTGGAGTAGTTTGCCATTTCCCTCTCCAACTCATTCTACAGATGAGGAAACTGAGGCAAACAGGGTTAAGTGACTTGTTTAGATTCACTCAATTGTGCCACCCAACTGCTCCCATTATCAGGCACATTGAGATGTTAAATCATGTATCCAGGTAACCACAGTCATTATGGGTTAGAGGCAAGATTTGACCCCAGGTATTCCTGACTTTGAGAGAATCTCTTTACTCATTGTGCTAGGCTGCCTTTTTGGACTTAAAACGTGTTAACATTAACCAAAGAAATTATTCATCTGTTACCCTTACAAATTGAGCAACAGTAAGAAAGCAACAACCAATGAATTTTAGATATGGCCAGTCAGATGCAATTCTCTCTAAGTAGAGTCAGAGGATGTGTGTGTGTGTGTGTGTGTGTGTGTGTGTGTGTGTGTGTGTGTGTGTGTGTGTGTGTGTATGTGTGTGTGTGTATGTGTGTGTGGGTGTGTGTGTTGTCCACAGATCATCAGGAAAATGAGAATTCCAAAGGAAGTTTTTTCTTTCTTCAGTGGTAGATCCTAAAACAAGATTTAAAGGCTAGAGAAGCCGATTCACAGAGCTTGTGCTGTGATCTCCAGTAGCGTGGCTCATCAGGGCATGCAGAAAGACTAAACAAGCCGACATCGCTGCTTTTGGTGTTGCAGATTCGGATACTTTCAGGTCCACACATTTTGATTCACCTCTTACTGCTGCAATCATTTCAATGGCAAAGCAACACTCAACTGTGTGCTGGTTTATTACAGTTAATGTATTGTTCAACCTCTTTGTCCTTTAGATAATCCCGAGTATGTGCATAAAACAGAGATCATGCTGTCCATAAAAACCAATCAGCCCCATGTTTTTTCTCAAGGTGTTGAGCATTCACCAGAGCAGATGGTAAAGATAATGTTTAATAAAGAGTTAGAGGATTAGTTGGAATGATAATTTTAAAAAAGGCCAACAACAAGCTATGACAAAGGTATAACCGTGACCCTTTGTGACACTCCATGTACTGAAAATAATCACTTGCCCTGACTTTGTCCCAAAGTTGACCTCCACATTAGGGCATTTCTACGGGGATTTGTGAATAATCCAAAAGATAATTTCTCGGGTTTAAACAGCTGAATGACATAACTAATGCACAAATGAATAGGCAGACCAGGAAATGGCATGATTCTGTTAAAAATGTTTATATTTGGACAACTGATATGTTCTACTGTGATTTAGAAGGATTATTCCTTTCTCGATGTCATCGCCATGTAAATGAATTTAAAAAGGTAACTGTCAGTCTGTTTACTGGTGAGGCTTATATTTCTCACATTTAGAGGTTATTAAATAACGACTGATATTTACAAGGCAACCCTCAGTATGCAGAATTCTTTTAAGTGTATAATCTCATTGGAGCCTCCCAACCACACTCTGAGGTGAGTCCTGCAGATATTATTAGCCACATTTCGGTAGCTGAGAAAAATAAGCATTGATAATGTACCCATAATTCCAGAGCTAGAAGAGGTTCCATTGGAATCTGAGGTCTTGGGCTCTAGGGTTAGAGGTCATCTAGTTCTCATTTTACCAAAATGGAAATCAAGACCTTGGGAATGGAAGTAACTTGCTCATGGTAATAGAGAGAGTAATATTCAAGCTGGGACTTGAACCCACATGGTTACAGCTGAGGTTTGACCTCATGTCCTTTTGCCTCAGAACTACTGAGTTTCATTGCCTTCCAAGCCTAACATACAACCCATTAAGCTAACCTCTCTCTCCTAAACAAGATTTGAAAAATAGATTTGTACTTACTACATAAAGAATGCTCCTGGGTTTAATGTTATGATTCATATCTTTGTTATTGTTGTCCAGTCCATTTTGAGTCATGCCTGACTTTTCTTGACCCCATTTGGGGTTTTCTTGGCAAAGATACCAGAGTGATTTGTTGTTTCCTTCTCCAGCCCATTTTACAGATGAGGAAGCTGAGCCGCGCAGAGTTGAATGACTTGCCCAGGGTCACACAGCTAGAAAGTATCTAAACTCAGAAAGATGAGTCTTCCACACTCTAGGCAAGGCACTCTCCCTTCTAGGCACCATCTAGCTTCTCTTGATTTGTAACTAGTATTTAAAAATAATAATAGCTAACATTTATCTAGTGCTTACTATAGGCCAGGGATTGTACTAAATGCTTTATACTTATTATCTTATACCATCCTCATTTTACAGACAAGGAAACTGAGACAAACAGAGGTTAAGTGACTTGCCCAGTAAGTATCTGAGGCTGGATTTGAACTTAGGTCTTTCTGACTCCAAATCTGGTGTTGTATCTACCATACCACCTAGCTGCCCTCCTTCTGTTAAATATATACCCATGCTCACACTCACACACACAAACCCACCAAAAACAAAACAAAACCCTAATTCCAAACTCTAGTCCTTAAAACAAAACTAATTTTTGGCCTGAGAATGTCCCTTTGCTCACTATCACAGTTATTTCAAGAAAGGAAATGGAAGCCAGTTGAGTGGATATAGAATGTAAGGTCCTTGAGGAAAGAAACTATTTTTCCCCAGTGCTTGGGACACCTTAGGTGCTTAGAAAATGTATTTTGGATTCCATTGGACTGGACAGTTTGTAGCTTCAGGACACTGGGATTTTCCATTCCTTCTGAAAAGTCATTAGGTCCCATGTCAACTTTGGAAACCAGACACCGAGTGACCCTACAGAGAAATAGTCTAATCACTTTCTACTGCTCACTCTCTTGGCCTTTCTTTCAAGGTTTAGCTCAAGGGCTACGTCTTCTACCAGTCCTGCTTTGTCCTCCGCCTTCACTCCCCATCCCTGACTCCCAGTACACTGCCTGATGTGTGGTAGATGCTTACTAAATATTTATTTATTACAAAAGAAATGTATGTCTAGGCTCTAGACTGAGCTACCAAATTTCTACTGAGTTCTACTTTTAAAGTTCTTTGAAAAAATATAATTGGGGAAAAATAAAATATTATATTTTTTATATGTATATGTATATATGCATGCATGTATGTATGTATGTATGTGTGTGTGTATGTAAGAGGAAGAAAACCTATTTGAATGCAACCTGACCCCTCCTAACCCTGGTCTTTTTACACTTTCTTCCCCTTCATGTATTCTCTGATACAGTGTTTCTGAGGCACAATGCCCCATCTCCTGAATCCATACCTTTTCACCAACTATGCCCCATGCCTGGAATGCTCTCCTTCTTTTCCTCCTGGCTTCCCTAAATCCTCCCTTCTCTACCAACCTCTCATCTAATTCCCTGGAAATTACCTCCCATTTATACTTAATATATCTTGTATGTACATAATTTTTATGTGCAGTCTCCCCATTAGTCTGTGAGCTCCTGGAGAAAAAGGATTATTTTGGCTTTTTTTTTTTGGTATCCCTTATACTCTGCATAGTGTCTAGCATGCAGTAAGTGCTTAATAAATGGTGTGAACTTTTTAATTAGTGTGAACTTTTAAATTAGCTTCTTGCCTTCACAAGACTTCCCTTCCCTGAGGAAAGGCCCATTCGAGTGACCTCTGGCACCTCTAGCCCCTCTAATTCTGCTAGCATTGTACTGTAGCTGAGGTTATTTGAGAATATCCTTAACATGCTTCAGAAATGTTGGGAAATGGTGGGCTGGATTGAGGAATATTTAAAATCACTCCGTAAGCTACAGAGTTCAAAATGCAGCGCTGGAGAAGGTTCAGAAAGAAAAATAAAGGTTGTTCCTGGTTTGCTTGAAGAAAGAACAGAGCCTTGGGGTAAGCTGTTACCTAAGCTATCTCTATTTGTTAATTTTGGAAATGGACTTTTCATGATTGTATTTCCTTGTGTATTAAACTTTTGTCTTGCTGGAATATGCAGCTCTGAGTAGACAAGACAGGAGAATGGTGATTTTTTTTTCCTCAGATGATTGGTAAATAGGCCCCAAGACTAATGGGCAATGGATCCATCCATTAAGAATCATAAATAAATATATTAGTTTTATAGTGTACTCGGTGTCCCTGACACAACACAAAACATACAAGGGCAAGGTCCTTGACTTGGAGATTGTCAGGCAATCACAAAACACTGGATAATAGTAAAGATGCCTGGAATAAAATAGACCAAATATTCCAGGCATACATTTAGCTTTTCTAAACTGCCTTTTATCCTAAGTGGCTGATTTTTTTTAAATGAGGAAATATAACTTTTAGAGGATGACAAATACACAGATCCCCCAAGGGGTAAGTTAGTTCAACTAACCAAGTATTTCACTGAGATTCCAGATCTTTTATCCCAAGGAGGATGATCGCACAATGATAGGGGTTCACAATGACCTATGATCTTTACATATCCAGACAGACATATGGACTAGAATAATCTTTAGGCTTTAGAGTTCCAGTTGTAAATATAGAAGTACAATGAATTAGTCTGAGTCTTTGTAGCTGAGGTAAAAACATCCTGTTTATTGTAGGATAGCTTTGCTAATGACAGATGATCTGCATGGCCCAGCTAGGGATGTGCAGATGGTCTGGATAAAATTTTTTTAGGTTAACTGGGCAGTTAGAATTACCCTAAATCAGGTACTGAGTAATGTGTACACTTTGTTCCAGGGTCAGTCTTATAGGATCTCAATTGACAGAATACTGGCCAAGAGTCAGGAAGACTTATCTTTGTGAGTTCAAATCTGACCTCAGATACTTACGAGCTGTGAAATCCTGGGCAATTCACTTCACCCTGTTTTGCCTCAGTTTCCTCATCTGTAAAATGAGCTGGAGAAAGAAATGGCAAACCACTTTAGTATATCTGCCCAGAAAACTCCAAATGGGGTCATGAAGTCCCCAATGAAAAACAGCTGAAAACAATATTTGACAAATCTATTACCTGCTTACGATGTGCTAGGGGCAGTATGTAATGTACTATGGATAGAAAGACAAACAAAAAAAATAGTCTCTGTCCTCAGAGAGCTTACATTTTATTTGGGAGATATAACTTATACACATAAATGATACGCAATTGCAGAAAATAATTTTAAGAGGGAGAGAGAACTAACCACTCGAAGCATCAAGAAATGCCTTGTGTAGGACATGGTGTCTGAGCTGTGCTTGAAAGGAATTTAGGAGGCAGAGGTGAGAAGGGAGAGCATCCGAGACAAGGGGCATCATTTTTGTAAAGGCACAAGGGTGAGATGTGGAATACTATCTGTGGAGATCAACTGGCAGGTCAGTTACATTGGAAGGGAAAGAGCTTAAGAGGGAATAAGATGAGATCAGACTGTTAAGGTTCATAGGTGCTATCCTGTGGGGGGCTTTAAATGCCATGCTAGGAACTGAGAGTCACTGAAGATTTTTGGTTTCAAGAGTGGTATGGTCAGAACTATGTTATCAGGTGGGTAGTTGTATGGGACTTGAATTGGAGAGAGAAAGAAAGAAATCAGGGAGATCAATTAACAGACTACTGTAATAGTTCTGTAGATGGATGATATGAGCCCAAACTAAGGTAGAAAGAAAGGGATGAATGTGTGATGCTATGGAGGTAGAACTGACGTGATGGAGGACTAGACAAGTCACCTCCATGACGTGGTTTAAATGGTGGGAAGTTACCGCTGGTCTTGAGTCCCTTTCCGCAGGTTCTGGAGTGGCTGAAATGTCATTGTTAGAATTTTATCCCTTTGAATTAAACAATGGTTTCTCCTGAATTAGGTTATTAGCTATTTTCTGTATGTCTGGAACATACTAGGCACCTCCTAGAGAAAGGGGATCCGAAAGGAGGGAAAGCATACTGAAAGGCAAAGAGTAGTATGCAGAAAGTAAAGTTATCAATTTCTTTTCTAAACTTTGCCTTTGTCTTTCAGAACTTTGCTTATTTTATGATTTTGCCTAGGGCTAGGCTTATTTAATCCATTTTCCTGAGGAGACACATGGGATAGCTGTGGTCTTGGGGGGCTCTCAGCATAAGGTACAGAATTGTAGGATTGGTCACAGAAGAAATCATATAGTTTTCTCTATGTGGGAGATTTTCCCATTTGGTATATTGGGGCAGCTGGTCCAAGAAACTAGGATCCTCTCCACCACCTATGGTGAGTTAGGGAAAGATAGAAGCCAGGGTTCTCTCTATGCTGAGTTTCCTATGAAGTCCTGGCCTTAGCTACCCAAATGCCATAACCAGATGTTACAAGCTACGTGAAGTCTTCACCACAATGGCATATGATTTTTTTTCTACTCTATTACTGCATCTTGTTTGATTTTGATAGATTTATGGTCTAAGCCAAACACCATTGACCACTTTCATCTCCCTGGCAACAAGGACAACTTTTTATAGTACTCGTTTTGAGAATCAGGACAGGCTATAATTGTACAGAGTCATACAGTCTGAGTATTGGAAGGATCATTAGAGGTTGATCACTTATTGTAAGAATCACTTCCATAACATCCCAGGATATTGACCTCTTGATGGTAGGTACTGTTTCTTTGTATCCATAGGTTGCGCCACAAGACCTTGGTCATATTCTAATACTCCAATGGATTTATGATCTCATCAAGGTGAATATTCCGTCTAATGATTCAGACCTATGCCTGACAGTACTGTGTACTTCTCACTTGGTTCTCCCATATATTCACCATAGAGGGCTAACTCAACATATTGGGGTCTTTCTTCACATCGCCTATAATGGAGAACACAGATTGTCCATGTTACCAGTTCATTTTTTCCTTTAATATAAAAGTGTATTTTTATTTTAATGCTACTCTTTATTTTATTGATATTATTTTTTATGATACCCTTTATATCAGTGGTGTCAAATTCAAATAGGAGTGGGGGCCACAAACCAGTGACCCCTCTGCTTTACACTATTTCCTCTGTAATGGGTCATTTTTAATGTGTGTAATTCCCTTATTCCTACTCCTGCTCTAGCCATGTTGAGTTTACTTTGAACATCAATTGCCTCTTCAGTAGCAGTAACCTGTTTTGGGCCTGTGGGAACCTCAGCTCTTGTAGATAATTCTCTACGTTATCATGACAGACCCATGTCTCCATGCCATTTCTTGACCTGCTGTATCTTGTGACTCTGCACAAATCCCAGTCTCTTTCTAGCTTTGATTAAAATGTAAGGTTCTTGAGAACAAAGCCTGTGTTATTTGCTTGTATTTATATTCTCAGTGCCCAATACGGTGTCTGGCTTAATAATGATTCTCTCTGTCGTGCTCTCTCTCCCCTTCCTTCCCTTTCCTCTCTGTATACACATATATACATACACAAATATATACATATATGTATGAATATATATCCATATATATCATACATTACACATGGGCATACTTATATATTTGTATATATATATTTATATATAAATAAAATCTCTCTCTCTCTGTCATCAATCTATTTCCTTTGTTTCATTCTTTTTGTGTGATTCTTAATCTCTGTACTTCAGAGACTGTGGATCTGTACTTTATGATGTTGTATCCAAGATGATCAGAAGAAAACTGGCAGTTAAAAAGATGAGATCTTGTTTCAGGGAGAAGCTTGGGGTCATTAAGAGAACTGTGGATTTCTCTAAAGCAGTCTGCTAGTTTTCTTTCTATAATAATAATAGCTAGAATTTATATACCACTTTAAGGTTGGCAAAGTGCTGTTTATCTTACACAACAACCTCACAACAACCCTATGAGGGGAGGTACTATTGTTACCTCACTTTAAAGATGAGGAAACTGAGGTAAACAGAGGTTAAGAGTCTTGCCCAGGGTCACATAGCTACTAAGTCTGAGGTAGGATTTGAATTCAGGATTTTCTCGTCTCTATCACTATATTTATGACAGCCAACTCCTATTCAACAAGGCCCATCTCATTGACCAATTGTAATATTTGTTTCAGATATTTTCACTGATAGTCAAAATTTTAAAGCAAAGCCTCTGTCCTTCCCTTTCTTTTTTCCTTTCTTTTCCTTTTCTCCTCCCTCACTCCTCCCTTTTTTCTTCCATTCCATTTTCCTCCCTCCCTTCTTTCCTCCTCCCTCCGTCTGTCCCTTTCTTCCTTCTTTCCTTCTTAGTAGAGGACTTGCCTCTCTGATTTTCTTTTCATTAAAATTTAATTTAATTTTTATATGACAGGATTTCTTAACCTGGGGTCCATGGATTAGTTCTTTTCTTTTTTTAAATTGATAATTGCATTTCCATGTAATTGGTTTCCTTTGTACCACTATGGATTTTATACATGTAAAATTGCTATCCTGAGAAGGACTTCATAAATGATACCTGACTTCCAAAGAGGTCCATGACCCTCTAAAAGGTTAAGAATCTCTACTTTATGAATTGCCCATTTGACTGCACAGCATAATCTGGATCATAGATATAAAAAGAATTTACATTTTGTTGTATAGATAGACCAAAATCTCTTGAGTAATTACTGATTTCAGGAGGCTCTGCAGTATCCCAGGGCTTGTTGCAAACTAGATAGCATTATGTGAAAACAGGAAGATCTAGGGGATGCCATCATCTTTCCCTAATTCCTCTTGACCTAGACCTACTTCAACAGCAGTGGCAAAAACCTCTGGCAAGTCTATGCCTCATTGCCTCTCTTGATAGTCATGATCAGAAAGTCACTGAATAAAGTGGCCAGTGTGTTTGGCGACATCTTTCAAAGAATCCTACATCATTTTAATGTATGCACCATTTGGAGAGGAGTTTTTATAGCTATATTTTGCCCTACTCTACCAACTCTGGTTTATGGTCAACCAACAGTAATCATGATATGATCTTGATTCCCCTGTACTTTCCAGTCAATTGTGACATTGCAAAGTTGGGGTCTACTGTAAAATACCACTTGTAAAAACTTGCTCCACCCAAAGATATTCTCCATGTGTATTCAGCTTATTCTCAACAAATTTTTACCTGGATGGGAAAGTAGACATATGACTTGTTAGCTACTGATATCCTCTCAGTGGCAGTTTTTGGTAACAATAAAGTCAGAAGTCTTTTTTCTCCAGGTTTTTTTTTCTTTTGCAATATTCACTTTCATATAACTTGAGAATTGATAATTCAGTCCCCACAAACTTGTGTTACCTTCAGAAGGGACCTCCTCTGTAGCTGGCTCAATAGTTAGAGTATTGGAGCTGGAGTCAGGAAGACCTGAATTCAAGTCATACTTACTAGCTGTGTGACCCTGGACAAGTCACTTAAATTCTTAGTTTTTTCATCTTAAAAATAAAGATAATAATAGCACTTACCTCTCAGGGTTCTTGTGAGGATTAAATGAGATGTTTATAAGGTGCTTTGCAAAAATTAAGGTACTATATAAATGAAAGTCATTATAATAATCTGAAGAATAAGATTAATAATTATTATTTCAGATGCTTTTCTGCTCTTTTATTAATATTATTTTTAGTACCATTTTTACTTTCATTGGCAACATATTTGGGACTCTAAGTGTTCACATTTTTATAGCTCCACTGTCTTTTTTTGGGGAAAATTGTTGTAAAAATCTATATAGATCTTTTCTACTTTTCATCCATTTATTGTCACTCTAGCTTTATCTTAAACTACCCCTTATTTATGTTGCTTTCCACTCCCTTGAAAATAGGAGGCACTTAAATGTTTATGAAATTGAATTGAAGTTGATCATGTGGCCTCTACTTAAAATCTTCTGTTGCTAGACATTACTAGATAAAGTGGCTCATTCCATTCTCAAGAATAATCTTCAGTATTTCTATAGTGTTTACAAAATGCTTTATATTTGGCATCCCTTTTGAATTCTGTTAGTCAATAAACACACCTACTGTGTGCTGGACACCGTGCTAAGTGCTAGAAAATATAAAACAATAATAAAAGAAAGAGAATTGACAAGAGGAAAAGGAGAGGAGATACTTATCAGAGGGGCATGATAGTGAAGTGAAGCTGGGTCTGAAATGTAGAGATGTTTGACCCAGAGGCCCTGCTTAAATGGAGTCTCTGGGAGAAAGCTCTCCAACTCCACTGTCTCCAAACAGTTTCTGTCTCTCTAAGTCTCTGTCTCTTCCCCTCTCTCTATCTCTCTCCCCCTCCCTTCATTCTTCCTTTCCTTTTTCTGTCTGTCTGTTCTTCCTTCCATAGCCTCCCAAGTTTTCTGCAACTGCTCATTTACAGCCTAGGTGTTTCCTCTTCTGTTTTCCTTCAGTTTCAGCTGACCTTTGGTACATTATTTGATTGGTGACAGGCACTTACATAATCTGTTGCTAAGTGCTACCCAAAACACAAGCCCCCTATTTCTCTTTGGTATATTCTCTTTGGTGAAGCATATTTGGGGATTGCCTGACATTCAGAGGTATCATTTCCTTGGGACCAACAAGATATTATACTGCTTCCTTCCACTCTTGGGTCTCATATTTGATGCTAGCCGACTCCCCTTGGACCTGAGCTCTCATTGTTACAGGCAATGTTTGGGACCTCTCTGAGCACAGGCTTAGTGAGGGGCATCCCCCATGTTTTCCATCTCTACTCCAGGCACACTGCCTGTACCAACATGCTAAATGCCAGGGGTCTCCATAAGAAAATAGGAGGTGAGGCAAGACAATTAATCAAGTAATTGATGAGCATTAATTTCTTAAGGGCTCCCTCTGTGCCAAGCACAGGGGTTATAAAAACAAAGACTTTTGTGTCTTCTCTTAACAGTATAATGCCCAATTGGATGAGCATTTCTATCATACTCATCAGGGTAATCTTGAAACTCATTTCATCTGTTAGAATGTAAGTCTCTTGAGGGCAGTACTGTTTTATTTTTGTCTTCATTGTCCCCAGTGCCTGCCATATTATAGGTGATTAATAAATACTCTTGGCTGTTGTTTCAATCTTTCAAAGAAAATCTCTGCACCATTTCCCAAGGTCTGATCCCATTCACACACTATGGCTCAGCATGGCCATGGCAGGATCCTTTATTCTGCATAGTTTGGCAAACATCTCCCTTTGAGGTGCTAATTTTCTAGCAGAAGACTTTTCCTTCTCTATTAAAGCACCCCTGGTTTATCTTTAACCTAAGCCATCTGGATCTATTCAATTACCAAGCAGTAAGGCTTCATTGTGACCCACAGATGGCATTGTCCCAGAAGGGTCAGTCCACCAAAAACAGGAGAGAGAAAAGGAACAACTCCTGTGGAATGGGGCAGGAGTTGGGGGGAAAGGGTGCAATATGACACAGATTTGGCTATTTTTATCACTCTAAGATTTTAGCCATCAGTGTTTGGAGCTATTTTAATTGTTCTTCTTCTGCTGTGATTCTATCACTGGTGATACCCACACAGACCCACTCAGCCTTCTGTGAAGCTCATGGGAACCCACAGGTGCTTCCAGTCACAGGTCTCAAAGTGCCAGCGGAGAGCTCAGACCTCTGCCAGTCCTAGTCATTCTATCTATACTAAAATAAATCCAGAGATAAGTCAGTTTCTCTCTCTCTGTCTTTATCTGTTTCTGTCTCTTCTTCTTTATTTTTCTCCTTATCTCTGTCTCTCTCTCCTTTGAACTTCAGAAATGGTGACATGGAAAGGGTTTTGTATTGTCATACTAAATTTTGCTTGCTAACATCAAGAGAATATTTAGATTTTTAAAAATTTTTAAATTTTTATTTATTTTTTAAAGTGTTTACTTATTTTTAGTTTTCAACATTCATTTCCACAAATTTTGAGTTCAAAATTTTCTCTCCAATTCTCCCCTCCCCCACCACAAAACAGCATGCATTCTGATAACCCCTTTCCCCAATCTGCCCTCCTTTCTCTCACACCCCTCCCTTCCCTTATCCCCATCTTCTCTCTTTTCTTGTAGGGCAAGATAAATTTCTATACCCCATTTCCTGTATTTCATATTTCCCAGTTGTATGAAAAAACAATTCTCAACATTTGTTCCTAAAACTCTGAGTTCCATCTTCTCTCCCTTCCTCCCTCCCCACTCATCCTCACTGAGAAGGCAAGCAATTCAATATAGACTATATATGTGTAATTTTGCAAATGACTTCCATAATAGTCATGTTGTGTAAGACTAACTGTACTTTCCTTCATCCTATCCTGACCCTCATTTATTCTATTCTCTGTTTTGACCTTGTTCCTCCCCAAAAGTGTATATGCCTAATTGCTCTCTCCTCATATTTACTCTCCCTTCCATCATCCCCACCCCACCCTGCTTATCCCCTTCTCCCCTACTTTCCTCTAGTGTAAAATAGATTTTCATACTAAATTGAGTGTGCATCTTATTCCTTCCTTAAGTCAAATATGATGAGACTTCATATTTCCCCCCTCTAGCCTCCCCCTTTTTCATCACCATTGAAAAAGCTTTTACTTGACTCTTTTATGAGATAATTTGCCTCATTCCATTTCTCCCTTTCTCTTCACAATATATTCCAGTCTCACCCCTTAATTGTATTTTTTTAGATATGATCCCTTCCTATTCAACTCACCCTGTGCTCTCTGTCTATATGTGTGTGTGTGTGTGTGTGTGTGTGTGTGTGTATGTGTGTGTGTATAATCCCTCCAACTACCCAAATACTGAGAAAAATTTAAAGAGTTACAAATATTATCTTTCCATGTAGGAATGTAAACAGTTCAACTTTAGTAAGTCCCTTATGATTTCTCTTTCCTGTTTACTTTTTCATGTTTCTCTTGATTCTTGTGTTTGAAAGTCAAATTTCCTGTTCAGCTCTGGTCTTTTCATCAAGAATACAAGAAACTTCTCTATTTCATTGAATAGCCATTTTTTTTCTCCTAAAATATTATACTCAGTTTTGCTGAAGAGATGATTATTGGTTTTAATCCTAGTTCTTTGACTTCTGGAATATCATATTCCAAGTCCTTCAGTCCCTTAATGTGAAAGCTGCTAGATCTTGTGTTATCCTGATTGTATTTTCACAATACTTGAATTGTTTCTTTCTAGCTGCCTGTAATATTTTCTCCTTGACCTGGGAATTCTGGAATTTGTCTACAATATTCCTATGAGTTTCTCTTTTTGGATCTCTTTCAGGAGGTGATTGGTGGGTTCTTTCAATATTTATTTTGCCCTCTGGTTCTAGCATATCAGGGCAGTTTTCCTTGGTAATTTCATGAAAGATGATGTCTAGGCTCTTATTTTGATCATGACTTTCAGGTAGTCCCATAATTTTTAAATTGTCTCTCCTGGATCTATTTTCCAGATCAATTGTTTTTCCAATGAAATATTTCACATTATCTTCTATTTTTTTGTTCTTTTGGTTTTGTTTTGTAATTTCTTAGTTTCTCATAAAGTCATTAGCTTCCATCTACTCCATGTTAATTTTGAAAGAACTGTTTTCTTCAGTGACCTTTTGAATCTCCTTTTCCATTTGCCTAATTCTGCTTTTTAAAGCATTCTTCTCCTCATTTGCTTTTTGAACCTCTTTTGTCAATTGAGTTAGCCTATTTTTCAAGGTGTTATTTTCTTCAGTATGTTTTTGGGTCTCTTTTTGCAAGCTGTTGACTCACTTTTCATGATTTTTCTTGCATCACTCTCATTTCTCTTCCCAATTCTTCCTCCACCTCTCTCGCTTGATTTTCAAAAGCGTTTTTGAGCTCTTCCATGTCCTGAAACCATTGTATATTCATTTTGGAGGCCTCTGGTTGTAAGCATTGTTCTTCTTCATCCAAAAGGATGGAAGAAAATACCTGTTCACCAAGAAAGTGACTTTCTATAGTCTTAATTTTTTTTCCCTTTTGGGGGCATTTTCTTAGTCAGTTTCTTGACTTTTGAGTCCTTTGTCAACAAGGGGATATACTCTGGGGACCTGTACATTCTCAGTTCCTCCAAAGTGGCACAATCAAGATAGAGGAGTTTACTCCTCTCTTGGCCTGTGCTCTGGTCTGGGAGCCACTAAAACTTTTCTGCCTAGGATCTTCAAGTGGAATTCCCTTTCCAGAGACTCCACCAGTTCCACCATGCTAACCAACACTTTTCCTCACTCCCAGGTTGCCACTCCAGGCTGAGACCTAGATCAGTGGCTCAATTCCCCCAGGGCCTTTAGGTTGAGGGCTCCAAAAATGGGCGTTGCTGCTGCCACTACTTCCACTGCTGCCTGGAGCCAGGGCTAGAGGACCCTGCTCCCTTCTCACCCAGGTGAAAAAGTTTTCTAATTGACCTTTGAAGCTGTCTTTGGTGTTTGTGGGTTGAGGGAATCTGAGAACCACTGCTACTGCTGGGGATTCCACCCCTGAGGCCTGTTGTAATCCTGTTCCTGCCAGTACTGAGTGACCAGGGTTGGGCTGTTCATGGTGGGTTGTGCTCTGCTCCATGTCCTGTGTGATAGACCTTTCCTTCCAGCCCTCCAGGCTACCTTCGGCTGGAAATCTCTTCCATTTTGTCATTTTGTGGTTTCTACTTCTCTAGAATTTGTTCAGTCATTTTTTACAGGTATTTTATGGACTGTGGGGGAAGAGCTAGGGTATGTGCATCTTTCTACCCTGTCATCTTGGCTCCACCCCCTAAATTTTTTTTAATAGTCTAGGGAGTAATTTCCAATTGTAGGTGTTGTGTAGCTTTACTTTTTCATGCACACCTGTCTGCTTTTTGTGTTGAACACCCTCTGATTCTAACAACTTCTATTAATTCTAGGCATGTTACTCAATTTTTTTGTGTTCCGAGTAGTACTTTATGACTAGAAATTTCATCATAGATGCCAATCTGCATCTCTAGAAAGTATTTTCTTACTGGGAGTTCCATATACTAATAAAATTATAGTGTAAAACAAAATAAAGTATGGTCTCAAACAAAATAAAGCAAACATTTTGTCTCAGTTTTTTTGGGAGAGTACGTATGTATTGTTGGCTCATATTAAACTTGTTTAATATATTAAACTCAAATTCCTTCTTCTATCACACAAGTTGCTGTTAAACCAGATATCTGCCTATCCTACATTCAAGAAGCTGAATTTTGAACCTAAGTGTAAGATTTTATATTTGTATCTTAATATATTAAGAATTGTTTTCATTCTGCATTTAATATATACACACAACCTGAGCATTTCCATATGTAAAGCAGAACAGGCACAAAAGATTACATATAAAATCATGAAACTCTATTGTGGATAGCTTGCTTTATATACATATATATATCATATAAATACATATTTCATGGTATTTATGTATAAATATGTATATATAAAATTCAAAATGCTACTTTTAAAGCTGTCCTCCCTGTTTAGGCTTCCTTCTGGACTTTCTTTGGTTTTCTTCTATGGATTTTCTTTTAAATGCTTCCTTGACTCTTTTTTCTTTCTTTTCCTTTTTGGAGAGGGAGGGCAACACTATTCCCTCCCTTTCCTCATTCCCCAAATCTTTCTTCTCAATTGAAAAAAGAAAAACAAAACCTTTGTAATAGATAACTATGGTCAAGAAAAATAAATTCACATACAGTTCACATAAAAACTGTCCATACCCTGACTTTGTGAAAACTAGCCACATATGGAAAACCTATGTCTCATTTGCACCTAGAGTTAATCACCCATCTGTTAAGAGGTGGGTAGCTAGTTTTAGCACTGGAACTCTGGAGTTATAATTGAGCAGAGTTCTTAAGTGTTTCAAAATTGTTTTCCTTGACAATGCTGTTTTTGCAAGCATTGTTCTCCTGGTTCAGCTCCCTTTACTCTGCATCATTTCATACAAATCTTCTTAAGTTTCTTTGAAATCATCCTAGTCTTCATTTTTTTGTGTCACAAAAATATTTCATTACATTACAGTTTCATAATTTTCTCTACTCCAGTTGGCTGGCATCCCCTCTTGTTTCCAATTCTTTGTTACAACAAAAGAGATAATTCCTTTGATATATTTCAATAGATTCATATCATCATAAATGTGGATGCTCCCTAGAATGATTCAAAACACATCTCACCCAGGCAATTAATCAATCAGTATTTATTGAGTTTTATTAACTATATGTCAGGAAGTATGCTGTTTTGTGAGTATAAAAAAAGCAAAAAATATTCCCTGTCCTCAAGGACTTCGACTTCTAAAGAGAGAGACAACATGCAGAAAACATTTACAAAATTTATACACTGCAGAAGGTGGAATCTGAGCTCAGCCTTGAAGGAATCAGAGGAACCAGGAGGTGGATGTGAAGAGGGAGAATATTCCAGGAACGAGCAAAAAGACTCATGAGATGGAAAATCCAGTGTGAGGAACAGTATCGCTGGATCATAGATTAGCTGGAGGAGAATACATAAGCTATGAAGAAGCAGAAAAAAGTCAGATTGTCCAAGGGCTTTAAATTCCAAATAAAGGAAGTTATATTTGATTCTGCAGGTGGTAAAAAGCCATTGGAGTTTTTTGAATAAGGAGAGCATGGCGAAATCTGTGCTTTCAAAAATGACTGGCAGCTCAGTTGAGATGGATTGGAATGGGGAGAGATTTGAGACCAGGAGACTAACTGAAAGGCTATTACATGAAGGGATGCAAACCTGTATCGGAGTATTGGCTGTGTGAGCAGAGAGAAGGGGGATGTTCAAGTGGTGTCACCTTATCTTTTGTAATTCCTTTCCATATCTTCTCAGAATTCTTCCACAGAGGAATAAGATATCTGATCATTCCATGGGCACCAGTGTAGCCCTCAGGGAATCTATATATTGTCACTTACTTTCTCTATGTGCCCAGTCCATCTGTGTCTCCAAGCATATATTTAATTCATTTCATCTTTTATGCCATTTGTTTCTGCAGAAGTAGTTATTAACTATATTATGTTATAATAATTTTAACCGCAACCCACCATCTACCTCCCCATTGCTTTTTGGGTCAACTCTGTTAAATTTCATTTTAGTTTCACTCTATCCTAGTCTGATGAGATGTTTTATTTTGATTCCATCATTCAACAATATTAGCTATTCCTTCCAGCTTTGTGCTACATGAAAATTTGATAAGCATACCTTCTATGTATTCATCCAAATGATCAAACAAATATTATACAGGGCAAGGACAAGGACAAGGACAAAGCCTCGTGGCATTCCACTGGAGACCTCTAGGATGATCCATTTATCACTTGGAATGCAGTTGTCTCACCATTTATGAATCTACCTATCAAGCCCACTCTACATTTTTCTATCTTGCCCATAATGGTATCCTTAGATGATGTCTTGTTAATAAAAAGTGTTTTGTTAGTGAAAAAAGTGATAGGAACTAGATCTATTATTTTATTAACATAGGGAACTCCCAGGTGAGGAAACTCCCTTTACCAATGCAGATGAGTATCTTCTTTGCAACTTAGAGTGTTGGAGAGTTTCTTAGAGCATTGAAAAGTTAAATAACTATGTTCCCACATCTTATATGAATCAGATATGGTGTTTAATTTTAGGAATTTCTGTATCTAGGGCATGGTATTCTGAACAGATAAATATTGGTTGATTTGATTTATGTGATATACGTATATATGTACATATATGTATATACAAACATACATATATACATTCTGGGAATTGTAATTTCACCAGCAGTACAGTTGAATCCACACAATAATGTTGTTGTATAATCATGGAATATCTGTGGTCTCTCTTGCTGTTACTCTCATTCTCTGCCTTGTTCTCTCCTTCTGTTTCTCTGTCTCTGCTTCTTTTGTTCCCATTTCCTTCTGCCCATATAGGATCTTTTCAAATATTATAGAGAGAAGGAATATTTTAAAATAAAAAAAAGCTTTCTGCAAAGTGGAATAACTGCCAAATGATCCCCCTTTTTTCTTCTTGGCAGAAACACTAGTTTCAATGAATCTATGCAAAAGTTTAAAAGACCAATTAAAAAAATGTACGAAGAAACTCGATGCCATGGAGGATGCTGCTTCGGAGCTCGACTGCGGCATTTGCCTCTCTCTCTTCCTTGCCTTGGGCAATCTGGTCTAATTACTGTATCTCGCCTTTCACTCTGTTAGTGTTTTTCAGCTATGTATGAAAAAATTAATCAAAAACTAAAATGAAAAACTGTGATGGCTAATCTGAGTCCCGTGGATTTCTCTCTCTGTTGTTGCCTCAACTGTCTTTTGGGATGAATGTGAAGATGTTGTTGCTTTCAAAAGATATGTTAGGAGCACTCTGGATCCCCATTTCTTTCCTTCTGTCTTTTATTCTTGAAGGATTCTTTATTCAGAAAATGAAATGTCAATTCCAGCTTCCTTCCTGTCATCAGGCGAATCAGACCAGTGACTTTTTTTGAGTTTTTATTGTCCAGGAGAAATTCCTATCCAATAGTCTCAGATGTGGATTTTTTCCTTTGTTTGACATCTGCCAAAGAAGACAGTATCAATTTACCAACATCGCCTCATCCCCTGGTGTGCTTTGGGAGAACATCGTCTGAGCAGATTGTGAGTTTCTAGTTCTGCTCAATATCTGCTTTCTGTGATGAGAATGAAATGCCAACAACTGAAGCCAAATTGGAAGGTGGTTTTGGGGCTGTGGCTTTTCCCTCGGAGGTTAAAGAGACATCTTAGCTCATTCCTTCTCAGATAGCACTTCTGAAGTCAAGCAGCATGCAGCAAAATACAAGCCTTTAATAAATGCTGTTCATGGCTCTTGTCCAAGGCTCAGGATCACCAAATCAGGGACCTCAAAAGACATCTAGTCCAACCCCTACTTGAGTTAGAATCTCCTTGGGTAGGGGCCATTCAATCTCCATTTTAAGACCCTCAGTAAGGGGAACTCAACATCTTTTGAGGCAACCTGTTACACTTTTGGATACCTCTCATTTTAGGACATTTGTCCTTACACTGAGCTGAACTCTGTCTCTCTGTTCTTAGCTCTGCCTACTGAGGCCAAGTGGAATTAAGCTGAATTCTTTGAGGATAGCCTATATGTTTACCCTAAGCCTTTTCTTCATCCTAAGTTCTTTCATATGATCCTAAAATATGGTGGTCTTCAGCCCTCTTATCATTCTGGTTTTCCTTTCATGTGATGCTCCAGTTTATTCATGTATTTCCTAAAATGTATCTCTCAGAAGTAAACACAATAATACAGATATAGGCTGATTAGGGAAGAATATGACAGTACTATAACCCTTCTATTTCCTTTTGGACATTACAGTTTTATTAGGACAGTTTAATAGTAAGGATATTTGGCATTTATATAGCATTTTAAGTTTTGCCAAGTGCTTTATGTATGTTATCATATTTGATTCTTACAACAACCCTGTGAGGTAAGTGTTATGATCTCTATTTTATAGATGAGCAAACTGAGGCAAACAGAGGTTAAGTCACACAGATAGTAAGTATCTGAGGCTCAATTTGAGCTCAGGTCTTCCTGATCCCATGCCTGGTACTCTATCCATTGTACCATCTATCATATCAAGAAGAGCATATGGAGAAGGACCATAAGTATAGTTTTAAGAAGAAGGATATTCTTTTCAAGACAAGTTAAGTCAGAGGAGTGAAGTTTATTAAATTTTCAGATGGTATTAACCAACATTGTTGAGTTGGCATGGGTTCTTAACATTTTTGGGTCATGGACCCCTTTGATAGTCTGGTGAAGCCTATGGACCCCTTCTCAGAATTATGTTTTTAATTGCATAAAGCACATAGGATTATGAAGAAAGCCAGTTATATTGAAACCAAGATGTATTTTTTCCCCATCCAAATTAAAGGATGGCCTGAAATCTATCCATGGACCCCTAGTTAAGAATTTAATCTCTATCACTGCTTTCCTCCAGGCCCAAACACGCTCATGGCGACCATACTCTCAAATTTCTCAGCTTTGGAAAATGAGCAGTGTTTAGAAGAAGAGACATACGTTTCTCCCCCTCTGTGCAGAATGATGAAGTTAAGAAACACATGCCAAAAAGCCCCAACAAAAACCTAAGCCTTATTTTTTTCTAGAGTACTTTGATTATCTTTAAGAAACGACAATTTACAGAGACAGAAATAATGACTCTGAAAACCATACGGAGAGAAATAATTCAATTGCCTAAATTTGGCCTTAGAATACTCCACTGCTCGCTCAGGAGTGTGACAAGCGTTCATAAATCTGCTATGGAGAGAGGATTTGTGCGAGGAAACCATAAGACTCCATCTCCTTAGGCTGATATTTGGGTATGATAAGGGAACATTGGGTACTTTCAGGGGACTTTACTGTCCACACTAATTCATGGAGCTGTAGTATCCCAAGTCTTGTGAAGTCTGTTTTATGCTGTTTAAACTTGTTTTCATAACAACCAGAATAAATGTAACATAAAAAATATGTTTGGGATTGTAGAAGGAATCTGTGAACACTTTATCGATAGCAGCAAGAGGCATTTATAGGGTAACAGGCCCAAAGGGTCCAGGCACTTAAGCGTTCTAAACAAAGTGAAGCAGTTACACAAGGTATTAAATGTATAACTTTTCCATTTTAACTTAACAGCTGAGGTTGACTCCATGTTCCAGGTTTCTCTTGGCAGCTGATTCAACAACTGGGAAACTGTTGGCTAGCCCAAAGTTCCAACTCCAGTTACTTCAAGGTTATATTTAGGACATGCTTAATATTTGGGCCAGGTTGACTTTAAAGACATTGAATAGAAGACAAGGGTCAGGGGTTGTTACGATCTTGTAAAAAGTTATATTAATAGCCCTGGGTCTTAGGATCATAGCTCTAGAGCTAGAAGGGAGTTTAGAGACTCAGAATCTCTCTTTCTTCTTGGTATTGAATCCTTTAACCTAATCTTCAAGCTCTTCATTCATTCCTCAAATTCTGGTAACTTTTTTTGCTTCTGATTTGGACATGTCCTTCCGACTCTGGCTTCCTCATTTTATAACTAAGCAAGCTGAGGTCAGGTGAATGGTCTAAATTCAAGCAGGTAGTAAGAGTCTGGCATCTCGATGCCTCCATAGTATACAAATCACTGGGACTGAGGTCAGGAAAACTCATCTTGCTGAGTTCAAATCTGACTTTGGACACTTACTTGCTATGTGACTCCGGCCTAGCCACTTAACCCTGTTTACCCCAGTTTCCTCATCTGTAAAATGGACTGGAGAAGGAAATGGAAAACCACTGAAATCCCAAATGGGGTCACGAAGAATCAGACATGACTGAAAATGAAGGAATGACAACAAAAGTAAGTGTTCACATATGACTTGGTGGATTTCTCAAGTCTTCAGATTATGAAATTCTTAATTTTTTGGACCAGATGGATTTTTATGGGGTTAGGGAATTCCCAGGGAGAAAATTCCTTCTACCAATACTGGCTGGCACATGTCTTGAAACTCAATAGTCTCAGAGAGCTGCCCAGAGGAGTAAATGGTAACCTAGGGTTACATAGCTTTTTATTATGTAATTAAAATGCAAAGACTTATACAATATAAAATAGTAATAATTACAAAATTAGCAGCATGGTATCCAAGAAAGAGCACTGGATGGGGTCAAGACCTTAGAAACTGAGTTCTAGTCATGTTCTGCTCCTTAACTTTGTGGCTCTGGGCAAGACTTCACCTCTATAGGCTTCAGGGAATGGTAGATCACGATGTGTATGTCCTGGTCTTGAAGTCAGAAGCCTGGAGTTTGGAGCCCAGTTCTGTCAGTTACTAACTATGTGACCTTGAGAAAATACACTTCGTCTCTTGAGTCTTCAGTTTCTTTAAGTGTGTAAAATGATGGGATGGGCAGTGGGCAGGGTGGTTTGGATTAAGTGATTTCTAAAATGCCTTCTGGTTCTGACATAGGTAATTCTGGCTAGGCTCCTTTTCTTTTTATCATGATAAGATCCAAAATGATCCCAAGTTACGTTCTTAGCACTCAGGACTTTGCCATAGAAGTACTTGGCTCTGGTCAAAATGGTTTATACACTGCCTCTGCAATGCGTAGTCTTCTGAAAGCTTCCTTTATCTTGCTTTGCTTATCCAGCTTGTACTCCTTTGCTTATCCAGCTACTTACTTCTTCTCTTCAAGGTCCAACCAATTCCTATCATTGCCATGAAAGTTTCCCTTATAATTTGAAGCCAGTGATCTCAACTATAACAACTTACTTTGCCTATTACAGTTGTAACACTCAATCATACATTGTCTTGTGACTTCCCTCCCACTTTTGTTGGACTCATATTAGAATTTCATGTGTTTGTCTTATCTCCTCCTCCTCCTTAGTTCCAAGTACCATATTTCATAATTCTCTGGTCACTTTTTGGATATTTGTTGAATGAACAAATGAATGAAAATACCTGAGACAAGACAACATTAAAAATGCTTGGGAATCTTTCAGGGGTTTTTTGGAATGAGAGTTTCCCAAGTTTAAGTTTCATGGGGTCAGGGAGGACAAGAATATATAAAGGAAGGTAGATTGGTAATTAATCAACAAGAATGTATTAAGTACTTACTACTGGGAGGTTCTGTTCTAAGTGTTGGAGGTATCAAGAAAGAAAAAAAAACCACTGTCCCTTCCACCCAAGAGCCCACATTCTAATGAAGATACATACAAGATACTGAACAGATTTTTCCATCCTGAGAAGGGGAGATTCTAGCACCTGGAGAGGGATAGTAAAAGCCTCCTACAGCAGGGAGTGTCTGAGCTGAGGGTTGAAGGAAGGCAGAGATTCTAAGAAAAGGAGGAAGAGCATTCTAGGCATGGGGGACAGTCAATGTAAATGCTCTTAGATGGTAGAGGAAATGAGTGAGAGATCCAGTTTGACTCGGTTGTGGAATGAGTGGAGAGGAGTACTGTTTAAGAAGCAACATGTGGATAGGGAGGAAGAGCCCAGGTTGTGAAAAGCTTTAATGCCAAGCTTATATTTTATCTTGGCTCAGGACAGAGCCTTGTGGGGAGTGACATCCACAACTGAATTGAATCCATGGGAAATGGGGAGGGCACTGAGATAGTATAAAGGGAAAAATGGTGAGGGACCAGGCCCAAACTGTGGGGAATTTCCATGGTCAGAATTAGCAACATCCTAGAGGAACCAGCAAAGGGGAAGTTTCATGAAAGTCTAGCCAGAAGACTATTCGGGAGGAGAAGGCAATGGACAGTGTCAAAAGCTGTAGCTAGGCCAAGAAGGCTGAAAATTGAGAAAAGGCTGTTAGACTAGGCAATTTTTACCCTTGGAGAGAAATGTTAGACGAATGATAGGGTTAGAAGTCAGGTGGCAAAGGGTTTACAAGAGTGATTTGAAAACTGGGGTTTGAAGTAAAATTGGTATGTTCTATATTGTCTGTTCTAGCCTTAACATGAGAAGTGTTTTTGACTGACACTGGATGTGGACTAGGAAACAACTTCCTTGGCTCAGGCTGAACTTTCCAGGGAGTATGGAAAGGCTATGGCTGGAAAGTCCCTACTCTAGGAAGTCAAAACAAGGCAAGGCAAGAAAAGAAGTATTTATTAAGCTCTTATTATGTTCCAGGCAGCGGACATACAATAAAAAGAAAGATGGTTTCTGTCATTAGGGAGCCTACCTTTTAAACGGGGAGGACAATACGCCAAAGATAGCTGGAAAGCAAGGGAAGGTGAGGGATGTGTGAGGATGGTACTTCTGTGGGGCTAGATGGTGAGTCAGAAATAGACATGTTGTGGATTGAAGGCTACCTGGCCTATGTCCTTACCTAGAATGGAGGCCCAATGAGCAACTCATTAATGGAATAGGGGAATGAGAGGGAGAAAAGGATGTTTCAGAGGCACTAAGGTGTGGGTAAATCAAAAATGGGGGAGCAGAATCAGAATCAGCTGCCAAGGACACAAGGTGATGAACTGAGGAGCCAGAGTGAGAAGGACATGCTCTGATCAGAAGTGAAGGGTGTGACCAGAATTTGAGGAATGAATGAAGAATCTGGGGGAGGGCTAAGTTGAAGAATTCAATGCCAAGTAGAGATTCTGACTTTTACATCCAAGTCACCTAATTTGGGGCCTCTGGTATGCTTTGGGCATATGTCTGTCTTAATGCCACATATCGGAAATTGTTCCTGCCTTGTTGTTCTCTCCAAATTATCTATAATTAGATAGCTTTTGTTTGAGGCAGAATTACTCTCTGAGGAAGTAGGAGAGAATAGGTGGGCAAGGTAGTAAAGATGTTGGTACGTAGTCCATTTTGTACTAGGATAGTGATTTAAGAAAAACCCACCTATCTGCAAGGGTAGATTCTAACACAAATTTCCACACAAAAATATGTATGCCTGAACACACATGCACACACACACACAGACGCACACACAGACACACACACACACGCACGCACGTGCATGCAGACCACTGAAAGTCTTACTTCTGTCTCACTTGAAGATGTGGTCCCTTCTCTTTGTCAAGGCAGACCCTTCTATATAGACAAGGGATTTCATTCCATCTAGTTTTCTCCAGAATATTGCCCCCTCTGTCACTTCCACTGTTTTACTAATTTCCAATCTCTCCTTATCTATTGGTTTTTCCCTATAGCCAACAAACATGCCCATACTCCACTACCCTAAAAAACCTTCACTTGATTTTTCTCACCTCACTATTATCCTATATCTCTTCTACCTTTCCCCGCTAACTGCTTTGAGGATATTTACATCTGGTGCTGCTACTTCCTCTCCCTCTTTCCTAAACCTTCTGTAATCTGGCCTCCAAACTCGTTTGACTGAAACTGCCTTTTCCAATTGTTAAATCTAATGATGTTTTTCTTAGCCTTCATCCTTCTTGACCTCTTTGCAGTTTTTCACCATTAATCATTTTCTTCTTCTGGATAGTCTCTCTTTCTTGGTTTTCATGACACTGCTTTCTTCTCATTCTTTTCTGACCTGCCTGACCCCTTCTTCTCTGTGTCTTTTACTAGATGGGTCATGCCCACTAACTATGGGTGTCCCATTAGACTCTGTCCTGTGCTATTTTGTTTTCTCCCTGTCTGCTAGCCTTCTTGGTAATCTCATCAACTCTAATGGATTGAAAGACTGTCTCCATACAGATGATTCTCAGATTTATTTATCCAACCCTGACCTCCACTCTTGAATTCCTGACTGCCTTTTGGATGTCTCCTAGACATCTTAAACTTAATATGCTGAAAACAGAATGTTTCCTTCCACATGCTTCCCAATGTTGTTGAGGGTACCACCCTCCTCCCAGGCACTGTAAACTGAGCTTACTATTTCCCCCTAAAACTCTCCTCTCCTCTAACTTCTCTTTTACTGTTGAGGTTATCAACATTCTCCTAGTCATCCTGGCTTGCAATCTAGGTGCCATCTTTGACTCTCTTAATAACCCACTCTCCCCGTACTTCACCGTAAACAATCTTCCAAGACCTTTGATTTTACCTTTGTTACATCTCTTTTATATCACCCCTTCTTTCCTCTGACCCAACCACTACTTTTGTGTAGGCTGGCCCCATCACCTTACCTCTGCCCTATTGTAATAACTTCCTGGTTGATCTTCCTGCCTCAAGTCTTCTCCCACTCTAGATCATCCTCCACTCAACTGTCAGTGTCATCTTTGTAAAGCACAAGTATGACCATGACACTCGCCTCTCCCTCATCCCTACTCAGTAAACTCCAGTGGATCTCTAATCCTGCCAGGATCAAATGTAAAGTCCTCTGTTTGGCTTTTAAGGCCTTCCAAACCTAACCTCTTACTACTCTCTCTATACTTTATACTCCAGTGACATAGCGTCCTCATTCTTCCACATGTATAACATTCCATCTGCCATCTTGGTGTTTTTACACTAGCTATCTCTCATGCCCAGAATGCTTTGCTCCAGCAGAAACCCTTCTGGTTTCTCTGACTTCCTTCATGACTCAGCAAGAAGCCTTTTCTATTCTTCCTAAATTGCTAGCATCTTTCCTTTGAGATCACCTTGAACTTATCTGTATATCTCTTGTATAACCACATTTGTTTGCATATTGTCACTTCTATTACAGGATGAATTCCTTTAGATATTTATGTCTCTCTATGTGCTTGGTCCATAGTAGGTAATTAAGAAATGCTTTTTGACTGATTGCCATGCCCTGTTGGCACACCCCTCACTACCCTACTCTCTTACTGCAATGGAAATGTTGTGTAGCTATGTGAACTCATGATAGGTTTGCAAGGGTTTTGTTCCTTCTCTAATATAGCTACCCTTTCAGGATCACTCTTGTCGATCATTTGCCCTCTGACATGCATCAAGAACTTTTTCTTGCCTGAATCCATGGGGATGTGCCAGTCTTTCCTGGAAGGAGTGAAGGTGGTTCTTGAAAGCATTGTGGGCTACATCTCCTATTCTTAGCATCTGGCCTCCCCTTCCTTCCTTTATGTATAATTTAAAGCTGCTTTCTGAGAGAGACCTCCCCATGCCAAGAATGATAATCAAGGGGGCGGGGAGGAAGAAAGGATCTGTCTTGGATGATTTTCCTTTTTCAAAATTTTTTGTTTGTCAATCATTTCTTAGAGCTCTCTTCTTTCAAGTTTTTGGAGCATTTTCAGGGACGAAAAGAAGCTACAAATTTGGTTCTTGATTTGATGATTAGGATCAGAACGTTATTATTCTTTTGGTTCTCATTTGGCTCTCCATCAAAGTCCTCCTTGGGTAATTTTCCTCAGACCCTTCATAGTTGCTTGTTTGTATCCCCTTGCACTTACCATTTTTCTATATAGTTATTTGTACATATTTGTCATATTTTCCATCTAGAGAGTAAGTTCCACATGAGCAGTTATCACTTAATCTCTGTCTCCCAGTAGGTAGTGTGGTACAATGATAACCTTGGAACCAGGAAGACCTGGGTTCAAGTGTGAGTCTTAATGGTGTGACCCTGTGTAAATCCCTTAACCTCTCAGTCTCCAGGCATCTAGATTCTGAGCTCCCTCTATTAGACTGTGAGAGACTTGTTGAGAACAGGGGCTGTCTTGCCTTTGTATCCCCAACATTAGTACAGTGCTTGGCATACAATAGGTGCTTAATAAATACTTATTGACTTACTGAATCTCTAAGATTGTAGATGTGGAGCAGTTAGAATAATAAGATTTGAAATATCCCTCCCTGGGGATTCACTACACTGATGAAATCACTCTGTGTGAATTACCAATGATGATAGCTCATGATAGTAGCCATTTGATCCACCGCTTCCCCAAAAGAAACCCTCTGCTCTATTATGTGTCTGACAAGTGAGTGTTCAATCTGTTTGAAGTCCTCCAGGGAGGAAGAACCTACAATCTCTTGAGGTGACATTTTACTTTTAGATAATTCTAATTGTTGAGAAATACCACTCCTAGACATTAAGCCTAAAGAAGCAGCTGGAGTTCAGTGGAGAGAGCTTGGGCCTGGCGTTAGGAAGACCAGAGTTCAAAACCTGCCTCAGACACTTACTAACTCTGTGACCCTGGGCAAATCACTTACTCTCTGTCTCAGTTTCCTCAGTTATAAAATGGGGATAATAATGTCTCCTACCTCATAGGTTATTGTGAGGATCAAATGAAACATGTGAAAAGCACTTTATAATCCTTAAAGTGCTATAGAAATACTTACTTTTATTATTAAGTGTACTCCCCTATAGCTTCCATCCGCCTCTCCCAGACCTGCCTTTTGGGGTCAAACAGAACTCTAGGCTAAACAGGCTGAGTGCCTTCAATTGATCTTCCTCATGGCCTTTTATCAGCCTTGTTGTCTTCTGGATACCTTCCAGCTTATCAATGTTTTTCTGGGACTGCGCCATTCAGGACTCAACTTAATACTCTAGATGATGTCTAAGTAGGACAGAGTACAGAAAGGTCATCACCTCTTTATTTCTGGAAGTTATGCCTCTCTAAATGTACCCCCAAACTGCATTGGCTCTTATGGTCTCCGCAAAACACTGTTGACGTACTGAGTTTGTTGCAGTCTACTAAAACCTCCACATTTTTTTCAAAGAAACTTCTGTCTAACTATACTCATCCAATCTTATATCAGTGATGTTGATTTTTTGGAATCCAAGTGTAAGACTTTCCATTTATTCCATGTTAAATGTCATCTTATTCAATTCATCCTGATGTTATAGCTTGCCAAGATCTTTTTGAATACTAATACCATCATTCAATGCATTTGATATTTCTTCCAGCTTGGTGCCAACTATAAATTTGATGGGCATGTTCTCTATTCCTTTACTCAAGCCATTGGTAAAAATGTTAAACAGCACATGATCTAGCCATTTCTCTCTCTCTCTCTCTCTCTCTCTCTCTCTCTCTCCTATCTATCATCTATCTGTCAATATTTATCATTTATCTCTTAATTATTCGTTCATTCCACTATTGGCTATCTAGCAATAATCTATTACTTATCTTTATTATTCATTCATTTAATCTTCAATTCATTCATCCATGATTCATCATCACCATCATCATCCATTTATCTATTATTTTTTCATTCATCTATCCATCTATCTTTGTTTGTTTTTTATTAACTTACTTGATCTATGATTTCCTCTGTATAGGGAGTAATTTCTTTCACCAAAACAAGGTTGCACTTTCCTTGGAGCTTATAGGCTTAGAGTGTTGTCTGGGACAATTTAAGAGTAAGAATGCAAGTAACTTGCCTAGGGTGACATAGATAGCATGGGTCAAGGGCAAAACTCAAACCCAGGTCTTCCTAATTCTGAAGCGTGCTCTCTATCTACAATACCATGCTGTCTCTGGATTGTATTTTATTAATGGGAGGGGGAGTCCCTTCTGCTCTCAGCTAAAAGTCTTCTCTCCTGCCTCAGATTTTCTGAGAGGGGATTGTCTAAACTTCTCTCTTTTCTCCTCTTCCCTATCCCCCCTCCACACTCTGTTCTTGCATTATACTTTCTCTATAGGTCCTGCCTCTCCTAGTAGAATCTCTGAAGTCAAGGACTCTCTCTTTTTCATTTTATTGTTTATCTCCAGTATCTTGCATTCAGTAGGTACTTAATATATGTTTATTGAAGTTGAACCTGATTTGAGACAATAAGAAGAAATGGATAGAGATATTGGGGATAACAAGAGAAATATGGAGGATTGTAGGGGGTGAGATGAGACAGAACTTGCAAGAATGATGGTTAGAAGCATGACCCTTGGGTGCATGTTGAACGATGGAATGCCATTTAAGCACAGAGTGGCTCAAGGAAGGGTGCAGCCTCTCTTAGCCACACTGGCTACCTTGAAAACATACAAGTCATTAAAAAATGCCACAAAAGCAAATGTGAAACATTAAGGTAGGCCCATGGAAAGGTTGATCCAAAGCCAGGGTGGAAGATGGAGAAGCCCTTTTCTAATGAGAATCCAAAGGAAAGCATTTCACATCCTCACTGAGGATGGAAGAAAATTCCTGACTTAGTGGCAGTGGTTTACAACTCCCTGAAAACAACCAGAAAAAAAGAGGCTCCAACTTGCAGGAACTCTCCTTATTATATGCTTCAATGACTCCTGGAACAAAAGAAAGCTGTACATGATTGTTTAGGCAAGTACAAAATAAACAAAGCATATGTTTTCTAACATCTACTGACTGTAATCTGATAGCTGGGCTGTGTGGGGCTCTGCTCCTTTTAGGGTTATGTGATGAGAATGACTTCAGTGGTTCCCAGTTCAGCATATAAATAAACACTGTTAAAACTCTGCTTTAACTTATGCACCTCTGTTTTTCAAATGTACTTGCTTTTTTTTTTGGACAGGGGTAGAAGGAAAATGCATGTTCCTTGTGTCTTTGGATTCATTCCATCCTTTTTATGCTTCTCCTTTCTCTTTTGAAAGATCCCCCTCACACTGCATAAATAGAAATGTCCCCGAGATTCATTTGATTTCATGGATGGCGGAGTACTCATTTCAAATAACTTAAGGAGAACCAGATAAAATAGCTACAGTATACTGTGTTACCTGATTTAATGCAGGGGACTGTCAGGGGACTAGATGGCAATGGGAAATTGCAATGGGAAACAAAGCTGGCTTTCATTTGACGTTCAGCCATTTGAATCCAGTGGGGTTGGTTGCGGTCAGAAGTCATTACTACCCGATTTGGCTGTTCACTGGCCCAAATGAAATAAGCTGGTGGTCTCTGTTCTGCTGTTAGTGGAGGAAGTTGGGGGAGGGAGATAGTTCTATACCCATTGGTTGTAATTACCCTCCTTAAGGGATATCAGCGGGAGACTGGCTGGCAGAGAGTGACTTCCTTTTCTTTACCAAATGGTCATTTTCTTGGTGTGAAAAGATGTTCCATGAAGCAATGTGTGTGTGTGTGTGTGTGTGTGTGTGTGTGTGTATACTCTTCCCATTTTGCTTCTCAGGTGATATCTATTCTTGGGCTAAATAGGATGCCCTGCTCCCCAGAGATGTCAATCTGGTGCCTAAGCTTCCACTGAAGTTTCCCTCAATTTATGTATTCAGAGAGGACTGTGAAGTTCTTTTCTCTCTTCTGAGTACATATTGTAAAAGATGTATTAACCAATAAAATGCCTAGAAGATGAATTGCACTCAACTTCAGCAAGAGATAGCCACTCCTGTTGGACAGTGCTGAAGGAAGTATTATGGAAGAAGAAAAGGGATGGTGCTTAACCCACCTGAAAACTTCTTTATCTTTATTTCAAATGATCTTTAAAGAATTATTTTTAGCTTATAATTTTGATCTCGTGTGTGCCCTCCTTCTCTCTGACTTCCTTCAACATGCTTTAATTTTGCTTTCCTTATTATGCTTCTTTTGGAGCTCTCTAAATTATTTAAACTTACATTCTCTCTCTCTCTCTCTCTCTCTCTCTCTCTCTCTCTCTCTCTCTCTCTCTCTCTCTCTGTCTCTCCTCCTCCTCTCTCCCTATGTCTCTTTTTCTCTCTCTTCCCCTCACCCCTTTTTCCTGCTTTCCCCTAGCCCTAAGTAAAAACCTGCAGGGCAGAAACAGACACTGGTACAATAGGTTTTTTCCTTTTTCTTTTTTTTCTGTCTGAATTAGATCATAGACAGACCAGGCAGCCATACCAGAGTAAGGACATAACTCTTCATCTTACTGGTTAAGATTAGTTAATTTCCTTCAGCACCATGATGTTTACACAGAGCTGCCAAGGGAAATTGACTAGGACCAGTGTCCTTTGACAGCCAAACCTGGGCTAAAGGCAGAGGCAAAATCAATAATTTTTACTCTATTTTCTTTCACAAACACCAGGATTCTGGGATCTGTCATTTTTCACAATGATTACTTACTTAATAGGAGATGAGCCCTCAGTGGGGCACTAGGCATTGTACAGAGGGCAGACACAGTCACAGTCTCTGCATAGCCATTTTTCCACCTAAAACAGACAGGGAGAATCATTCCTGAGAAACTATGGAAATAAGAACTTAAGAACTATAAGAAAACAGAATCAAGTTAGATTTTTAGCAAAAAGAGTCCATAGGTTAATTGGAAGGGAGAATTAACCTATGGACTCTTTTTGCTAAAAATCTAACAATTCTGTTTTCTTATAGTTTTTAAGTTTTATCTGTTTTATCAAAACCTGTGAGTGTTTTTGAGAGGAATTTCAAGACCATAGTTTTAAATTTAAAGAGAGATTAATTTGATAGATCAATGATCTTATAGTATAAAAATTTCCTCTACTGTTGCAGATAGCACCTCATCCATGCCTTCTTCATTCCATTCCATTTAACAAACATTTAATAACATTCTGTATGACTCTTCTCCACATCTTTTCATTTATTCTTTCTCTACCCAAATGTACTAGATGTCATGCCATAGAGTTATAGATTTAGTGCTAAATAGGATCTTAGAAGTTGTAGAATCCAACTCCCTCTTTTACAGATGAGAAAATTGAGTCACAAGAAAGTTAAATGCCTTGTCATGGGTCTTTCTCTAAACACTTTAAAATTATGGGGTTACTAGTACAACATTCATCCATTCAAACAATCAATATTAACTACATCTACAACATGCCAAGACATTATGCTATACTGGAGATAGAGTTAAAAAACCCTGCCCTCAATGAGCTCAGTTTCTATTTTACACTCTTGTTGTGGTCACATGACTAGTCCATCTACATGTCCTTGATGCTTCCTTTTAGCTGGGTTCTGTTGCATGGGTCATCATTGACAAACTCTTATAAACTGCCATCAGCACACCCTAATTCTCTCAGAAGTGCCATTGATTCTTGAGTAGAGAGCACTGTCTCCCTATGTATGCACCACCAAACTGGAAGGGTAGGACTGTCTCATGCATTGTTGTCAGGCCAATTTGATATGAAAGTTGGAATGAGCTTAAAAAGGCATTGAAGACGAGAGAGGTGAGGTAAGGATGTAGAGTCAAATTTCAATGTCTGATGTACTCTTAGCCATCATTTTTCTTCCTTTCCTTGGAAATCTTCTAAAGAGCTTTGCCTCCTTTACTATGGAAAGCTTATCTGAGCCCAGAAAATTTCCACTGGCTCCCTATTACTAATATGATTAACTCCAGCCTCCTTAGCCTGGTATTTAAAGCCTTCTACCATCTGCCCTCATCCCAGCTAACCAGCCTCATTGTTCATGCTTATTCTAAATGAATACTCCACTGTTTCCAGGCTGGCTGGCTGATCTTTGCTGTCCCTTGTAAGCGGGCTGAATTGCAGACCTTTTGTTCTGTCCTGTAGGAATGACTTCTCTCACTGTCTGTTTCTGTCTCTGTCTTTCCTCCCTGTCTCTGTGTCTCTCTTTTTCTCTTTCTCTCCATCTCTCTCTCTCCTTCTGTCTGTCTTTTTTTCTCTCTGTGTCTCTTCTCAGACAATTGTGTGACCCTGGGCAAGTTATGAAACCTTTCTCACTTTTCAATTTGCTTACTTAAAAATGAAATAATAATAGCATCTACCTCACAGGGCCCTTGTGAAAAATCAGATGAGATAATATATATAAAGCATTTTGTCAATCTTAAGTGCTCTTATTATCATTAGCTATAGAATAATAATAACTAATATTTATGTGGAGATTACTATGTGCCAGGAACTGTACTAAGCATTTTACAACTATTATCTCATTTGATTTTCATAAATGAGATATCTTCATTTGGGAGGTAAGGACTCTTTATAATTCCCGTTTTACAGATGAGGAAACTGAGGCAAGCAGAAGTTTAATGACTTACATCATAGTCACTCAACTCGTAAGTGTCTGAGGCCAGATGGGAACCGCGTCCTCAACTGGCTGCCCCATTTCCTGGCTCTTTCTTTTGTTAGCTGTATAATCTTTGGTAAATTACTTGTGAACTCCTCTGTCCATTAAAATGTGAGGTCCTTGGGGCAAGGATTGTGTTTTTGCTTTCTTTATATGGCTCTAGTCCTTAGCACAGAGTCTTGCACACAGCAAAAACTTAATGCGTGGTTATTGACTGGCTGATTCTCTGGGTTAGTTGACTTCTAATACTTCTTCCAGTTCTAAGTTTATTCTTTTTGATGTTTTTCATACATGCAAATGCCACTGATTTTGCAAGGCCTTGTTTGTCTCACCATCTTATAGAGGCAAACCCCAGTTGCACTGGTTATGAAGACGTGGCCCTGGGAGTCCGGTCCCAGTTATTCCCCACTGAAACTCAAAGTTTCTATCCCAGAGAGGTTTTTCCTTTCATTCATTCTCTCTGGTTTTTACTTTTATAGACCATGCCTGGAAAAGCTCCCCTTACTCATGGGATATAGTACTGGAAACCCTCATTTCTAAATTCAGCCAAGCAGAGGTCAGGTTTAAAACTGTTTTGTTAAGGAATTGAGAGAGTCAAAACAAAGTAAGGTTCAAAATTTAAGCTAGTTAAGTTTCCACAGGCATCAAGCTGATCGTTCATTTTAATACTGTCTGACCCTGTCCTTTTGGTCTTTTTGCCTAAGACTGTCAGGCAAAGGAGCCCTGGTGATGAGTCTAGTGCTTCTGATTCTATCTGTCATTTCTTGCATACTCAACACGCACCAGGGACTTGGCACAGTGGAAAGAGCCCTTATTCTGTAGTACAAAGACCTGGGTTTAAATCTTCCCTCTGGTGCTTACTGCTTATATGACTTTGGATAAAGCACCTTGGCTCCCGAGTCAAGAAAGGTCCTATCATCGTCATTAGCCACCACAGTTGTTGTTTGTCTTTCACTTTCAAAGAAGACCAATGGCGTGGCAGGGTGATGTTTTAACTCCTACGTGAATTGAATTTAACTGAAGCAGAGCTGCACAAAGTTGTCAGCTTCACTTTCTCTTCCAAAGTTATGAAAGTCAAGTCAAAAAAATTGAAGTAAAAAAAATCAGGATAACTGCTGATGGCCCAGGAAGCAGCGGATGACTTTAGCATCTTTGATATCTTACCAAGCTCTAAGTGCTTCACAGCGCCTGCTTCTGCTGCCTTCATGGCTGTTGGAACAAATTATCCTCACCTGCCTATTCTGCCAGGGCAAGTCTTCACATGCTTGGTGTAGATATCCCCCTTACTCACCAGTGGGTGTGAGGCCTGTTACTTACCCTCAACCAGGTTTAGTTGATCTCCTGAGATGATTTACCAGGGTATGAACACAGCTATATCTTCTTGGAGCCACAGTTAAGTGGTGAGTGAATCAGGTGGATGCTAAAGATGGATGAGCAGCTCTGAAAAAGGCCAAGCACATTGGAAATGCCAGTCCTCCCTGAACACCCCATAAGAACTAGCATAAAGCTCCTACTATGTATCAAACAGTGTGCTAAGCATCTTATAAACATTATCTCATTTGATCCTTACAACCACCCTGTGAGGTAGATATTGTGTTATTTATCCCCATTTTACAGAGGAAGAAACTGAGGCAAGAAGAGATTAAGTGGAACGTGTGAGATCAGTTCCTTTATCTGTAAAGTCCTCTAGGATCCCTTCTAGCCCTAGCTCTCATATCTTGTGGTGCAGATTTTCACTGCTGACCCACTGAATTTCTTCTCCTTTTCTCCATTAATCAAGCAATCAACCAACAAGGAAGGAGGTGGAACAGGGAGGGGAACACGTGTTCCCTCGTTCCTATGTGCTGGGCACAGTGCTAAGTACTTTACAAATATTGTCTCATTTGATCCACACAATAGACTTGGGTGGTAGGTGTGATTATGATCCCCATTTTATAGTTGAGGAAATTGAAACTGGGTGGGTAGGTGACACAGTGGATAGAGCCCTGGGATTGGAATCTGGAAGACCTGAGTTCAATTGTGGTCTCAGCTACTTACTAGGTGTATGACCCTGTGATACTTAATCCTGTTTGCCTCCGTTTATTCATTTGTATAATGAACCAGAGAAGGAAATGGCAAACCACTTTGGTATCTTTGCCAAGAAAACTCCAAATGGGGTCACAAAAAGTCAGATGTGTCTGGAAGCAAGTAAACAATAACAAGCTGAAGCAGACAGAAGTTAAGTGACTTTCCCAGGATCACATAGTTAGTAAGGACCCTGAGTGCAGACATTCACTAAGACTTTTGGGATACCTTGTATAGTACCTTGATGTGTAAAGTGCTTATATATGTGATATCTCTCTCTCTCTCTCTTTACCTGTGTATGTCTCTCTGTCCATCCATCCATCCATTCATCTATTTTTATTTCTTTATTTATCTACCTGCCAATCTTCTGTCTAGCTATCATTTACCTACTTTTCTGTCTCTTTCTTCCCTCTCTTCATCTCTTGCTCTCTGCGTATTTGATCAAATTTGATGATTAGATTTGTTCGGCTTGTCTCCAGAAGGCAGAATTATGAGTTGTAAGTGGAAATTGCAAAGAGGCAGATTTCATGTTATTTAAGAACTTCCTTAATATGTAGTCTCCAACAAATAAACTTAGTATGTTGTAAGATAGTGAGTTCCCCATCTTTGGAAATCTTTGAGCATTAACTGATCACACGTAAGGTACATTGGAGTGAACTCTCATGTTTCAAGTTTCAGTAGGACTAGGCAGTCTGGAAGAACTCTCCCAATGTTGGGGCTTTACATCTACTTAATGTCTCTGCCATGCTTTTTGGCACTGGTCTTACCTTCTATTGAACTGTTTCATATATGTGCATGCCTTATTTCCTCAATTGCATTATAAGCTGGGGTTATCACAGAATGTTAGAATTTCACATTTAAGGAACTGAGGCAGGCTGTGGTTAAATTAAATGATTTGTCCATGATCTCATAGCTAGTAAGTGTCTGAGGTCATATCTGAATTCAAGTCTTCCTGACCCCAGACCCAGTACTATATTCACTGTGCCACCAGCTGAGGGAGACAACAGGGACATATAAAGATACATGCAGCAGAAATGCAAAGTTAATAAATAGACAATGGTTTCCGTGAAGATACTTACTTTTTGCCTTTTTATTTTTTTTTATCCCCAGTGATTAGCACAGTGCCCAGTGCCTAACTGATACTTAATCAACATTTGTTGGGGACTTGATACACACACATAATTAAATACAAGTTTGAGAAGGAAGGCACTATAAGATGAGGGACTCAGGAAAGGCTTGATGTAGAAGATAGTACCTGAGTGAATGCCACATATGAACAGAAGTGGTAGATGGCATGTCATAAGCGAGAAACAGAGAAGGCCAGTTTGGGCAGATTTCAGAGTTGGGAGTGGGTGGGTATAAAGTCCAGTCTAATTAATGGAAATGATAGCCCTTTAGCTAACTGAAGATATGCATTCCCCCTCCTCTAAGCCTTACAGGCTAAATAGCCCCAATTCCTTCAACTGATCCTTAGATGGCATGATCATGAAACTCTACACCGCGTTGGCTGGCCCCCTCCATGTGCACTGTAGCTTGTCTTATTGTTTTGCCACAATGATATTTGTGCACTAGCGACTCAGTAAGGACATATTAAATGAATGTATAAGTTCAACACAATTTCGGTAACAGAACTCAGACTGGCAATTAGTAATATGATCAGCCTTTAAAGTGATGAGGTTAGTCACCATAAATACTGTTACTGTCTTTTCAATTTCCTTCTTTTCTTTTTCTATAGAGTTAGGTCAGTTCTGCTTTTCTTTTATTATCTCTCTTCCCTTCTTTTCATCCCATAGCACTTTTTTGTTTGTTTTTGGACTTCATACACTGATTGGGATGGAAATTCAAAGCAAATGGGAACAAAGACCAACAAAGACCTCAGCATATTGGACTCATTAATACAATCCTTTCTGCTCTGGTTTTTACAGAACTAGTGAACAAAATGTAAAGTCTGTGCAAGAAAACAAACAAGTAATCGAATACTCTTTAAGAGTGAGCCTGTCACATGCAATATAAACAAAGGTTTGAGTTAAAGTCCAACGCTTCACTTAGGAAAAAAAGACACGCCTGCTTGGTAGCGGCAGCATGCTCTAGTGATCAGTGGTGCTGCTGTAGGGGAAGATAGGCAGCAGCGTTTGAGTTTTAGTTGAAAAGATTGATTATCTTTCCTATTGGATGTGGTGGATTTTAAGCTGATATGTCTACAACTCTTCAGCTTGTCATGTGTATTAGTTCATGGTCATACAATATTTGGAGATCCTGGTTTAAAGTTTGTCACCATTAGTGATTTCTCTCATTTTAAAGGATCTTGTGAAACTGTTCTATGAGTCAGAGAAGTCTTTAGACATTGGTGCTGTTTCTAACAGGCTAGAAGTTAACGCTTTTCATAGTGCTAATATGTCCTTCAGTTTATCTTCCTGGTGCTGATTTTCATTATGTAAAATCTTTCTCTAAGAGTTGAAATCCAGTCTCAGACACTGACTAACTGTGACTCTGGGCAAATCACTTCACCCTATTGGCCTCAGTTTCCTCATCTATAAAAACGAGCTGGAGAAGGAAATGGCAAACTACTCCAATGTCTTCGCAAAGAAAGTCCCAAATTGGGGTCAGGAAGAGTTAGATATGATTGAAAAATTGCTGAACAGTGACAATGAAATGCTATCATATTCCTGTTAAGCAAAAGAACACACAGTGCTTAATGCTTGTGTGAAAGAATATTAAAAGAAGCTATTTTACTTTTATTTGATATTTTGTCTTGATTTGCTCATCTATAAATAGATACTTCTGGCCTCAAATTCAGCTTTATTTCTAAAAGCTTTCATTTCTGTTAAAATTCTTCTTTTCTCTCACATTTTCCCAGCGTGTTCTGTTTGCCTCTCTGCTTTGTTCCCATTATATATATACCTTACATCATACTTATGTACATCACATTCTTCTAGTGGACTAAAAACCCATTGTGGACAAGGATAAAAGTCCTTTTTCATCTCTGTAAACCTGCAGCCTAGCAGGAAGCCCAGCCAGTATTGGGTATTTAATAAATATAAATCTCCCTGTAATAATGGTCTGCTTGGTGACATGTATGTGTGTCCTTTATGGTCCTGCTGAGCAGGGCCTAAGAAACCTGGAGGCATATTTACCTTTTGCAGGGGTAAACTACAAACACCTATGATTCTTTATCCTAATTCAAGCAGCTTCAAATGTAGAGAAGACCAACCAGCCAGCCAAGACCATTCTGATGACCAAGGTGTTTTCCACTGAGAGCTATACTTCTGATGGGATTGAGCAGAGAAGACTGACATGGAGAGGGGTGGTGATGATCTTTATGTATGTGAAAGACAATGAGGAAGACAACAGTGGAAGAGAGATTGCTCTTCTTGGTCACAGAGAGTAAAATCAGAAACAATATTTGGAATATTCAAAGAAGCCAATTTAAGTGAGATGGAAAGAAACATTTCCTGACAAATAAGACTCTCCCAAAGTGGAATGGATGACCTCTGGAGGATGTGGGTCACCCCTTGCAGGAAGTCAATGAGCAAAGTCTGCATGGACACTTGGCTGTTACGTTTTAGAGGGAATTACTTTTTTTGGGTATGAGTCGTACTTGATGCTTTCTTGAGGTCTCTTCTAGCTCTGTGGTTCTATGATCCAAGGCTTTCCTTGCTTACATTTTGAATGGCAAACTTCGGAAGGGAGGACTCTGCAAGGTCCATGGTATGCCACCGGAAAATTTGGGCAGAGGTGACCAGTAGTGGACCAAATACCCCAATACTGTACATGGGCAAGCAGGATAGTATTAGAAATCATCCTGCTGGGCCCTAGGCAAAAATCCCCTATGGTTTGTTTTCAACACAAGAACAATTGCCATTGTCATATTCCAAATTGTGTGCAAATTGTTTTATTATAAACTCTCTGTTGGTCCCTATTTAACTGGGAAATCATTTTCTCTAAATTTATCTCCACTCTGCGTGGCACTGACATCTGCTGGCAGTATCAACTTTGCCTCACTTCGAAGCAAAAGATTCCGTGGAGAATAGGCAATGTTCTCATTCGATCTATTAATAATCCCTTGAGGATTTTTTTGCAGTCTCTGCATATGTTAACTCTTACCAGGCTCTTCTTATTTTGACTTCCCATTAAATTCAGTAAACATAAGCCAGAGTATTTATGAAACTGAGCTTTCTTCATTGGACCCACCCTCCCAAGAGTGAATGTCACCCTGCCAAATCTTGGGGATGAGAAACGAGATGTATAATGAAAAGTTGTTTGTTTTCTCGAGTTTTACAAGTCAATTTGGGATACTTCATCAGCCAAGTTTTTATCTCTGTCCTAGGCAACCATTACGTGTTTTCAATTTGAGAAAAAAAAGTCCATTTCTGCTTTCCGTGGCATCTGGGCTCTATTCAAACCACTCTACAATTTCAGGCAGACAAAGATTGTCCAAGTCACATGCTCCGTTGGAGTAATCGGAGTTCATTAAATATGTACAGAGCAAACCTGTATTCTAGTGATTTCCCTCTTTGTGAGTTTTGCAATTTCCCCTATCAAGCTTTAGCATTTGAAGACAACTTTCAGAAAATGAGATTTAAGCACCAAAGGACTTGAGACTCAGGCAACTGACAGTCAGCCAACTGGTAGCCTGGAAAACCCTCACTGGTTGTGGCCATGTCTCTGAACTAGCTGTCCTCAGAGTAGGGACAAGCAGCTTTCAGGGAATGCATGAATTCCTAACCTCCATTTTCACTGAATTTTTAAAAGTTTAAAGGGACATAGGTGGTTAAAACTAAGGGAAAAATCAGGCATTGAACCACCCAGGGCATCCAAAGGCATGATATGAAATGACACTTCCTGTCTGTAGAGGTCAGACATTTCAGGTATTACTACTAACTAAGAAAAGTAATTTTAATAAAGTACAGGTCAGACCTTGTCACCCCTCCTTGACTTAGTAAACTCCAGGGGCTCCCTATTACCTCCAGGGTCACATGTAAAATTCTTTGTTGGGCATTCAAAATCTAACCACTTTTTCCCTTCTCAGTGTTCCTATCTTTTATTTCCTTCTTTGTACTTTATGGTCAAGCATAACAGGCTTACTTGCTGTTCTTGACATGCCTGTAATGTATTTTTTCCCCATCTCTACTTTCTAACTTCCTTCAAAAATTAGCTCAAAATCTGTCAACCACCCCTACTTCTAGTACCCTCCCCTCTGAGATTTCCTCCAGTTTTCCATCTGTCTCTCTCTCTCCACACACATATGTATATGTATATATATACATATACATTTGTGTGTGCAATTATTAAATTTACGTGTAGTTCTGTGTGTTATTTTCCCCCATTAGAGTGTAAGTTCCTTGAAGGTAAGCTGTTTTCCCTTTTCTTTGTATCTTTACCACTTAGATGGTATCTGGCAAAGGTCAAGTGCTTAATAAATGATTGTTGATTTGACTTAATCTACTCTATGATTCAAATATACTGACTTACTTTTATTCTTTACACCTGGCACTTGATCACCCAACTCTCAGGTCTTTTCATTGACTGCTCCTATAAGTGCAATGCTCTTCCTCTTTACCTCTGAGCATCTGTAGGAAGGATTTGGGGAGCTTTAACAATATCAAGTAGGCACATGCAATAGACACTTGAATGCCACATTGTCTAATTAAGCCAATAAAAAGGAAGCCCATGGAATGAAATTCAGAAAACAAAAGCATATCAAAAATTCTAGATTACCTTCATTAGCAAGGGAATGAAAAAATGTGAAGGTTAAAGAGATGTAAGGAAAGAGTCGAAGCAATGCAAGGAAGGCACAAAATAATTCAATAGCAATCAAAAACTTTACTACAGATTTTTGGGAAGTAAAGAGATCAAGGATAAGACAAAAAAATCCCTAACAAAAGAGGATGTGGAAAATTTATGGTCATTGTGATGGTTGCAAAGAGTCCTGGAGAATGAGAATATGAATTGGATGAAACAAGCAACAGAAATTATAAGCATTATTAATATAATAAATGGCAGAATATTTATGTAAAGGAAAGTAAATAAAACTGCAGCCTCTTGGCAAAACTGGAAAATAGTGAGATTTCATAAGATTCACAATTATTGGTTCAAACACTTCCTATTGGTGAATGAATTACTAGCATCGAACTTGACTAGCTCCCTCTTGGATGAAAGATCTAGATTTCCTGAAAGAAGTTATCATGGAACTGTTAACTAAAGAATTAGAGCAGTAGAGAATCCTCTAAATATAAGCCAATTATGTATTTGTGCACTTAATAGAAAGTATTTCTAGATTGTAGCATGATAAAAAAATCCATAAACACAATATAACTAAGTATTGGAGCAGTGAAAAAAAGGTATTCTCAAAATTCTCAGGGGTATAAAGAACAACTTAACCACTGATTTGGTACTTATTGAATAAGCAGAGCATATGTGGTTTTCAGGAAGGAAATTTCTAAAAAATTTTGTCAAAAGGCCATACTTAAGGGTCTAGAAGGCCAATATTTCACTATCCCTACACTAGCTCCTTTGGTGTGAGGGCTTGATGAATGCTTTTCAGGACTGCTCATCCACTTTTGGTATCCACTTATCACCCAATTCTCACCTGTGGCTTCAAGAAGCTGTAGCATGTTCATTGGCAAAAATGCAGGTGGTCTAAACCAGGATGAGGGTAACCAACAGACCTCAAACTTTTTGATGTTATGGGGATGTCTTCTCCAAGCTTGTGAAGACTTTCTCCTGTAGAATGGGTCGATGAGAACACTTTATTCCAACAGTCATGAAGGTGGCTAAAGCAGGCACTGTGAAGTGCTTTAGAGCTTGAACAGACATAGATCATCCTCTGCATCCTGGGCCATTGTCAGTCATCTTGACTTTTGTCTTGCCTTTAAAACTTTAACGACTTGGGAAGAGAGAGTGAGGCTAAGGACGTTGCATAACTTTGCCTCACTTAAATCCAATTCATGCTTAAGTCAAGACACCACCTTGTAATACCATTGATACTCTTTGAAAATGAAGGATGAATTTTTCCAACTAGTGTCTGTGATAAAGGCCACATTTCTAAAATACATAGAGAACTGGGTCAAATGTACAAGAATACAAGTCATTCCCCAATTGATAAATGGTCAAAGAATATGAACAGGGAGTTTTCAGAGGAAGAAATGAAAGCTACCTATAGGCATATGAAAAAATGCTCCAAATCACTATTGATTAGAGAGATGCAAAGCAAAACAACTCTGAGATACCACATCACACCTATCAGATTGACTAACATGACAAAACAGGAAGATGATAAATGTAGGAGACAGACTCTTTCTCCAGTGATATCAACACGTCATTTGGAATGAAGGAGAGTTAAATTCTTAATGTACATTAAGAAAAAATAGAGACTAAATGATGTGAACTTGAATTTGGTGGTCACATTGAACCAATGGATGAGGGTGGTACTTTCAAACACATTCAGGAAAGCCACATTGAACATAAAGATACCAAAGAGAAAAAAATTACCTTATTTGGTAATTGCCTAATTACCTTAGGACACTTAATGGCATTCTGAAATCAAAACTGAGTTGGGATGATCACATTTGAAGCAATTAACACCTGTGAAAAACCAGTCTTAAAGTATGCTTTTAGAATTATAAAATGGACTATAACACATTTTGAAAGTATCCTGACCAAAACCCCTTGAATATTAACAAAACCTAGGTCCTATCACCCAAAGGCAGCTTTAGGAAAATTAATGCTTCCACATTAAAAAAAGAGGAAGGGCACTGATAAATATTCTTTGAACAAAAAAATAAGACAAAAACCTATAGAAAAACTTTTGGAATAGTAGATATTGCTTCATTAAACAATTGTTAAGTGACAACAGTCCTGTATATAGCACTGGGTCTGCCAAATGTAATCAAAGAGCTTACTTATGATGAAGCCCATGAAATCACTAAGATGTAAGAGTTTAATCATAAGATCCTCCTTGGACAACATTTAAATGAACTCAACCAACAGTTCATCAAAAATAATCATTGAACACATGATTGCATCATGCATATTTGTTCATGGAAATGGAAGTATTTATTATGATCTTTCAGGATCAGGTCATCACCTCTAAAACCTACAGAAGGGTTCTTAGGAACTTTTACTGAGTGATCAGTGTTGATTATACAAAAAAGGGAAAAGACTTCAATATTTCACTAAGGTTGTAAAAATTTAATACCTATTGTATAGCTAGGAAGACATAACCCCATGTCTAGAATTATACTTTCTTTCATAGACTGATAGATGACAAAACTCTATATGTAAACAAACTTCAAAATATCCCAGGGAACTAACCCAACAAACTGTCCTAGAATTTGGATCTTTTTCATAGACCAAACTCTTGTCCATAATCACTTAGCTGCCATTGATCCAAGATTCAAGAACAACCAGCATCTCCCCAAATACTCATCATTTTCAAGTCACAAGCAATGAAAAGCATTCAAAGTATGAAGTCCTGGTTAATGTTCAAAACCATGTGGAAACCAAATAAGGTACATATAAGTACTATTTCTAAAAACCTGCTACTGAAGTTGGACTGAGGCTCCTTCCAAGTAACTCACTGAAGATGGGACTGCATTCTAATATTTTTATTTAACTATAAAGTCAGTTATTTTTTCCATTTGTACAATAGTCTATTGGACATTAGATAGAATAATATCAGTAAAACAACTTGTCATTGGATTGTTTCCATAAGCTACCCATCTAAAAATGAGAGCAAGGTAACAGTAATGATAAGTTAAGAACCATATTTTAAATGGATGTCACCATACCAGATACGCATACCTGAAACAAAAAGATCTCAAGACAGAGATTTAAGAAATCAAAATCATGTAGAAACTGAATAATCAATCAGCAGACATTTATTGAGCACCCAAAGCCTAAGGATACAAAGGAAGATGAAGCCCTCTAGGGACTCACAGTCTCACTGGGGAGACAAATACATACGAACAAGATATATACAGCATAAATTGAGGGTCTGAGAGGTAAGGCATTATGATTAGGAAGAACTGGGAAAGGGAGGAATAAGAGATACGTTAATAGAATTGTAGTAAGGATGTTTTCAGTGAGCCTATGAGTTTATATCTTAACACTTTCATTCAACTACAAAAAAGTTGTTATTTCATCAATCTGTGCAATAGTCCATATAACATATTATATATATATGTATACATATAATAAATATAATAGCAGGAGAATTATTTGTCCCAGGATCATTCCCATCCCAATCCCACTGAAAAAAGATGAGCATCAGATAGTAGTAAATACAATAACACCACAGAATGAAAGAATTTCAGATTTGGGAGGGAACTCAGTGGCCATTTAGTTCAACATCTACCCAAGAAAGAAGTTCCTTCTACCACATATCCCACAGCCCTTCCACTTGCCTATGAACAATCTATCCCAGGGGCTGACAGACTAGAACTTGATATGGTCCACTGACTACTTTCCTACTGCTGGTGAACTAAGAATGGTTTTTACATTTTAATTTACAATTGTTAGCTAAATTATTGTCTTCTGAATGAATTAAATACAAAACAGGCAATGAGTCAGATTTGGCCTGTTTTCTGTCATTTGTTGACTCCTGATTTAGTTCAAGAATTCTCTGTCATTTGAAGAAACTCGTTCTAAATCTCTATAATACTCAGGGAGTTATCCAAAGGTAGGTGCTATAGGTAAAAATCATATGCCCTTTGCAGATGAAACAAACTAGGGATATTAAGTAATTTTTGTATGATGAGTCAACTGATGCATATCAACAGCAGGAAAACTGACTAGTCCCAATGAAAGTAAGGGAAATCATAAAAAGGCAGTGAAAACACTGGACATTGATTACAGTGCTACAGAGAAAAGATCTGTTGCTAAGTAGAACTCTGTTTTCTCCACACTCAGGAAAATGTCATAATTAATTTGTAGGGCAGAGAAGGAGAAACTGTTGCCAGTAATCTTAACAAGGCTACCAGTTTCCATCTGCACTCCTCTCTCCACTCCCTCCTTCAGAGGTTCCATGTTAAAGTAGGGAGAGTTTTAACCTCTGGGCCCAGGTTTGTCTGCTCCATATGAATTGGTTGGGCTGAATTTTAGAAGGAGGGAGCAAAAGAGACCCTATTGTGGCAGGGTAGTGAAACTATGGCGAGTAGGGTTACCTGGGCACCTTTCCCTTTGTATTGATATTGTGTTGTCCTGTATGTCTACAGAGAAAGTGTCACTTGTTGGCTTGCACTGTAAGTGGCTTGAGGTTTAAGGCTAGAGTTCACCCAAGGGTTGGACAATGCTAACACTGTATTACAGGTTCAGTAGTAGTGGTGTCCCTGGCAATACTTTCATTATGTTAGAAGTAAGTGGAACCTTGACTCACCAAAATACTAATTGTTTAAAGATATGCTATCCTTTAACACACTCAGCATTAGCTATAGATGTAGCCTTAGCTACAACCCTGTACCTAGGACTATTTAATAATTCACAGAACAGGTTAACAGGAGGTGTTTGTTGAATGAATAAACACATAGGATAGTAGAATGAAAGCTGAAAGGATACTTAAGAGCCATCTAGGCCAATACCCTCATTTTAGAAATGAGGGACTGAGGCCCAGAGACCTTGCCAAAAGTCATACAGGTGGGCAATAGCAAAGCTGGAAGTTGAATTCAGATACTTTGCTCTAACTTCAACAGCCAAAACAAATATAGGAAATGAATAAATTTCCACTCCAGGTTTCCAGAATCACAGAACTTTATGTTTAAAATGGACCTCAGAGGTCTTCTTATCTAATCCATACCTGAAAAATGGTTCCTTCTACAAAACATCTGACTGGTCACCCAATCTTTATTTAAAGACCAATGAACTAGTATATGCCTACTTTTAGTATAAACCCTCTCAATATATATGAAAACTTACAATTCATGTTAAAAGTTGCTTCACCAAATTGTCATTTCATCTACTGACTTTCCTCCATGTTATATTAGCTCCTGTAACCATAGTGACTCTCCAGGCTGCCATATCTTGGCTCTTGACTCTATCCATTTAAATGTTTGTCTATGTTTCTGTCATTCATTATGGAAATTTCTGTGTGAGTCAGTCTTAGGGATGGATCACAATTTTCATTGCTTTTTCTTCTATTTTCAAGCTCATGATCATCTGTCTGATTTTCCTTGCTCTTTTCAGTTTCAGATATATTCCAGATTGTGTTGCACTTTAACCAATGTATCCTTGTTTCCTTTTTTGTAGCTTCTTAGTTTGGGATAGGACAGTTCTTGGAAAAGGAAGGTGGAGGGTCACTCAACAGGTCATGAAGTGTGGTATAAAGCACCAACAAGTGAAACATTACAAAGGAGAGATGTACGACTGGAAAAGAAAGTGGGCAGTCATGTGGTCAGAGCAAGGAACAGCCTATGAATTCCTCTGATAGCCACAAAATGTCAATAGAATTACCAACATGTTGTATGAACTACAGGTGGAGGATTTATGGGAATTTATGGATGAGTCATGTGATGAGAGGACATGGATGTGATCTCCACTGACAGATGCAGTACCGACATTAATTAGAGCAAAGAACCACTGAAGTCAATGCCTGGCACACAGTAGGGGCTTAATGAATGTTTATTGACTGACTCACTGTGGTATTAAAAATATCTTCTTAGCAACCAATGAATCTGACCATATTCCCTTTCAACTGCTTGCCTTCTCTGGCATGAAATGTAGCATTTTTCTAGTTTTTGCTACACGTGAGGAAGAAAATTCGCTTTAAGATGTTTTCACAGATTGGTCTAGTCTGGGTTATTAACAAGCCCAGAGTACATATTATTTATTTTTTCTCCTTTCTGTATTACTTAGGCTAATATTTCAGGGCAGTGAAACAGATTGCAATGCAGTGTTGGATACTGGGCTGGGACTGAGAGAATCTTAAGACTCTTAAGGTTGGAAAAAAGTTGTGGAGCAGATGTAGAGAATTTTGGAGCCAAATTGGTACTATCTACAACTTTTAATTGATTCCCTGTTGAGGATTGGTTGTTACTTCTTATGGAATTGTACCCCTTTCCATTTTAATGAGGGCATTTTGGAAACCAAGGAGCCTTACATTCCTCTCCAATGGGGTTGGATTTATGACTGAGTTAAGTAAATGGCCACCCATGCGGCAGGAATGGAGGGACCCAAAGAATAATTATTTGTTGCCTAAACATTTTCTACCAAGGAATGATTCTTTGCTGCCTAAATATCTCACCCACCATTTATTTATTGAATTGAATTGAAATTGGATGCCAACGTATATGTCATCTCAAAAGTAGCTGACGTTTATGTAACTCTATAAAGCTCTGTTTGTTATGGCTAGAAATACACTCAGTAGACAATGAAATGGTTGGATCTAGAAGATCCCTTGATCTTCAAAAGACTCATAAAAATGGAACAACCAGCTAATACCTTAATAGCGAATTAATTCAGAGTTGACAGCAAAGCTCTATGGGGATAAGCCCCAGAATAAAGTTTGTGAGGAAAGAGCATGCCAGAAAAGGTGAAGGACTTTAGAAATGGAGGTGGGAGAATGCCAAAGACCATTTCACCAACTCCTTACTTTTGCCCAAAGCTCTGGCTTTAACCCCAAGCCACCAGAAAGCTATTGGATGGCCACGGTTGATGAGGGGTAGCAAATTTCCTATGGAGATCCTCAAAGATGAGACTCCTTACATTGATAAGTGACAATCCCTTTAGTATTTATTCTCTGCTTATTCCGACCCAGTTTATGCAGGAACTTTAGTCTGAGAAATTGGAAGCATCTTTAGAAAGTTTGATGATCAATCTTCACGCTAGTTGACAGTGGCTGAAATAAGTCACGTTTTTGGAGGAAGACTATGTGTTTATACATAGCACCGTATATTATTGCTGATGAATGAATGTGGCATACATTGTGGCATACTTCTTTTTAGAAATCTTTGTTCAAGGACCCTTCTCTACATATACAGTATAATAACAATAGTAAAAATATTAGCTAACATTTATATAGTACTTACTATGTGCCAGAAACCATGGTGATACTAATTAATGTTTATGATCTGAGTTCCTTCAAATGCTTTTTCATTCATCAGAGAGACTAAATTATATTTGATTATATATTATAATCACATACGATGTTAATGTTTAATGCGTTTTATTTCATTGCCTATCCTGTGGCAGTTTGACATAGTGAATAATGTGCTGAGTTCAGAATCTGGAAGACCTGCATTCAGATCTTGTCTTTGATATTTTGTAAGTATCAATTGTGTGTTTCCGGATAAGGGAAGTAACCTTTTTTTTCTTTAGACAAATCTCTCGGACTTAGGTACTAAATCATAGTGGGTTGTGAAGTGCCCTGATGTAGAGAATTTTCTACATTGATGAAATCACTCATTTTTCATGTGCTCATGTGTATTTTATTTTATTTGAAAGTCAGGAATCTCTGTTTGATATAGATAATAACTCTTTATTGGTTAGCGTACCCCATTTCCTGGTTATATTAGATAACAGATTACAAGGCTTTAAGCTACATATGACAGGGACCATAACCTTTTCTTCTTTATATCCTTTGGAGAACCATGTGTATAGTAGATACTCAACAAATATTGGTTAAATTGAAGTGAAGTGAAATGTTGGTGGATCTGCGATCTCATAAATAGCTAATATTTATAAAGAACTTCAAAGTTGGCAAAGTTTGTACTTCACATATGAAGAGTTGTCTTGACTCTTCTAGGCATTGCCAACGAGATCAGTTCACTAGGAATGGCTTGAGGTACAAATCTCTTTAGTACCCTCCTTTATCCATTTCCCTAGGGAATTTTGTCCTGATCTTGTAAGTGAGCAAGGGACCTGACTTGTGAAAGAGGTATGCTCGTAAATGTTTAACAACTGGCTGTCCTGAAAAAAGTAAATATGACACATGATTAAATTTAATCTGTCATTAACATTTTTCTCCACCACTTTCTTAAGTCTAGATAATGAACAGAATAATAAATCAAGGCCTGATTTGTATTTTTATCGATTTCTGAGGCATAAGTACTCACATCAAAAATTTAACAACTGGCTCTTATGAGGTGGTCCCAGTACACTCCTTTGTCATTGTGCGACTTTGAATCTAAGGCAACCTGAACAAATCATGCACAGGATATGTCAATGTAGCGTTGCTGACATCCATCATGAGTGCAAATTAAAGGCAATGATCCTTCATTTCCCTTTTCCTTTTTCCTTCCTCTCTTCGGTACCTTATAAGTCTTCCCTGGAGTCTGGGAAGTATATCCTGTTTTTTAAAAGTTCATTTACCCTTTCATGCTTAAACACTTGCTTTTTCTCTTAAGCTGGCAAATAAAACTGTTAAGCACCTGCCTTGTATTATTATTATGTATATTATGTATATGTATTATGTATAAAACTGTTAACCACCTGTATATTATTATTTGAATGCAGTGGCAGGGGGACAATTGAGACCACCTGGGGAAGGCCAAGAGAGGGAGATTTAGAACTGTGGGATTTTGCCAGAGCAGGATGTCTGACTGGGGGCTTAGAGATATAGCAGAGAGAGTTGTTGATTCATTTTTACAACTTCCCAGGGCAGACAGGATTCGCTTATCGGAACTTCAGTAGGCTAGTGAGTTGGGCACAGTGACCGGGGCAGCTGGTGACTGGTTGCGTTGGCTCTATGATAAGCAGCGGCTGTTTCCCCAGCCAGCCACTGCTCCAGAGAAGGTGGGACTGAGGGAGAGTCTGGAGAGAAAGTCCCATCGCAAGGAAGGAGTACACTGATCCATGAGAAAGGTGAGAATGAATAAAGAAGACTGATGGTCTTACGGATCACCAACGAGTTCAACATATAGCAAACATTGCTGCTTCATATGCATGATCTCATAACATCTTTATGAGACAGGCATCACAGATATTATTTCACAGATGTGAAAACTAAAGCTTAGGGAGGGTAACTGATTCACTCAGGTAGAAGTATTTGCATGTTTCTTCTGGCTCCTACACACAGAGAGGTGTCATATTGGAACCAGGTAAGCGACTGGTTCCAACCAGATTAGAATTAGATTGGGAAATTTTAACAAGATAAATAAAAAATACAATATGATATAGTTAATGTTAATTTGTGCTTTTATAAGTCAATATATGACCAGCATGGATTATCTCTTTTTATTTGAGTTTGATAGCACTGTTTACAATACCGGCAATCTTTAATAATAGTAACTCCCATTTACACAAAACTTTAAGGTTTGCAAACCACTTTGCATATAATGATTCTCACAGCAAGACTGTAAGGTCAGTGCTATTATTATCTCCATTTTACAGATAAGGACATTGAGACCATGTGACTTGCACATAACTAATTAAGTGTCAGAGGCAGAACTAGGTCCTTCCTAATTCCAAAACCAGGGTTCAATTCATTATGCTACCTGTCTTAATCAATCAGTAAACATATTTTACATAGCTCTGTTCCAGCCACCGTGCTAGACAATGGGGACTGCAGAGAATCCACATCTGTTCATTCTGTGTAATTATTGTTTGTTTCCTTCCATAAATCTTTTACAGAAAATCTACCCAACATGTTGGAGGACTTTTCTTTTTGTGCCTTTTAATATTGCAACAGTGAAATGGTCATTCTGTAATGCCTTCTTTCTCTAACATGGAAACTGGAAGTACCACATCCTTTTCTTGTTATATATTTCTTGATATGTTTTACCCCATTTTTTTTGGCCTGAAAGTCATTGTTGATAATGTGGTATGACCACTGCACCCAATAGAAAGAACTTTACATTTTTGGTTCTATGATCCAAAGATCCTAGTTCTTTCCATCACCCTTTGGGTCATCTGCAAATTAGATTTGTCTGAGATTGTGGTGTTCCATGTCATACAACATCTTTGGAAGAACATTTGATATTAAAAAGATGTGTTCTGGTGGCACTGGGAAGCTTGGGGTGTTTCCATGATTTCCCAAAGGTATGTTTTAAACTCTTTTTGTACAGTTCTAGACCAACTTTTTTTTCCCTTGGGAACCTTTTATATTGGCAGCTTTTACACGAGGGGGAGAGGTGGTGGAGGTCGTGGGGGCATCTGCTGTCTGGAAATATGGACACTCTGCGACCCTGAGACCAGCGAGATATCGAAATTCTGGACCAACTTATTGTCCAGCTGCTCTTCCTATCCAGGACAAAACCATATATCATAGTTTTCAAAAAAATAAATTTTTTTAGATGTTTGGTTTTTCCCTTTATGGATTATGAACTTGATTTCTTTTGGGTGACAATGTATCATATTGCTCCTGGAGGGTTCTGGAGCCTGATATAATTAATTATGATGTCATTTACAAGCAGAGACCTCTTTAGGACCTCACGATCTAGGGGGAATCTTGTATGGATTCAGGAAATAGATAATTAACACCTACACCCACAGAGAAATAGGTAGATGAAGAAGTGGCTGCAGCCACGGAGCAGCTCCCAGAATGGTTGGCATCATAAACTTGTTTTCGGGTGCTGGCAACTTTGGCTATGATTTCTCTGGTTCATTTTCTTGATGATAATAATCCTTATTTAAAGTTTGGTAAATTTCCATTTCTCTCCTTTTAAGTCACCAGAACATAGGAAACACTCCCCCCACCCCCAAGGTTTTTAGAATTTTTTTTTTCTGATTGCTTTTGTTCTTCTAAGGTTGCTTGGCTTAATATTCCAGGGATAAAAAGTCCCTTTGACGTGATTGAAGCAATTTAATTAGTAAATCCAGAAATTATAAAGGATTAAATATCACACTCTCTGAGGCTTTAACAAAGCACAGTAGGCAAAAGTTTTGATAGGTATAGACTGTGTGTAAATAATTTTTTTCCTATTTATTCATGAAGGTGACTGAGGTTCATGGTGGAACTGTGAAATTGACCTAAGCACATTGCACGAGAGTAATTATGTGGACAAGACACTGATTTTCCTTACCATTCAAAGTTTCTGTAGCCACATTTTGCATGAGTAGTATGTATTAATTTAAAGTAGTTAAAAGTACACATTGGGGTACCCAGAATTACATAGTAGAAAATAAAAGGGCTTGCTCACAAGAACTGTGGAAGGCTCTTGTTTGAATCAACTGAGCTTTTAACAGCTAGGTTTTCTTCTCTAGGTGGTCCCTTCCAGTATAGAATATCCACCAGCCTTCCTACTGTCAGGTTGTCTCCCATATGATCTGGGTAGCACAGGAACTATAACCAGTCTATTATCCATCACAGGATTGATCAGTGATGAAGGATATCTGAGCTAAAAAGGAAAAGCCTTGTTCTAATGGCTAGACATAAATATGATAACATGTTAAACTGTAAAACTATCCCCAGCATATAAATACTGATGCTATACTCCATAACACCATATTTTTTTATAGCCTTCATTACAGAGTATTCCAGAGGGACTTGCACATGGATTATGGGTGATTGGTGAATTTCTTGCTGAAAGTTTCCCAATATTTAAGAGCTATCTAGATCTTTGGGGGAGTTGGAGGGAATGAAAGAAGAACAGCTCATTATTTTTTGGACAACCAATCAGACCTCTGTCTTCTCAGAATCTTCTCATCTAATAATGATGGCAGATGCCAATAAATATACTTCCAAGGGCATTTTATTACCACCAGGACCCTGTTTCTGCAATGTGGGGTCTTGCTTATTGACAGTGATTATGTCTAAATAGGATGTTGGGGAGAGATGTGGGCTTGGCTAGTCATCTTGTTCAGAATATCATAACTCAAAGAGACTGTAATATAGAAAAATCCCTATTATAACTAGCTTTCACATAATACTTTAATATTTGCAAAACATTTTTACAAATTTATTTCATTTTATCCCCTCAAAAGTACCCCAGGAATCAGATGAGATTATTATCATTCCTATTCCACAGTTTAAGGTACTGAAGCAGATGGGAGTTGAGAGATTTGCCCATGGTCACATAGCTACTAAGTGTCTGAGGACAGATTTGAAGCTAAACCTTGCTCACTCCAGATCTAGCACTATATCCACAAGTTGTATTTAATGTATATCCAAAACAATGAAATACGGTTGATCATAATAAGAGTATTTCTGAAGTACTTTGAGAGTCAAGGATATCCAACACAAAAATAGCAAGGATTTTGCTTGATAGAAGGAAAAATCCAACAGATATATTAACAGCTACAGGTATACAAAAATGGAATAGATGGTTGGGGAAGTGGTAGGTCTCTTCTGCCCCAACTCCCTGTCTTGGTGCAGAGGCTAGGGAACCACTTGCTGAGGATGATGCAAAGAACATTTTTGATCAGATAATAGGGAGAACAGATGGCATCTTAGGACCCATCCTACACTGAGTTTCTATAATTCTTTGATTCTGGATTTTGAAATCTAATATTTCAATGTATAGAGCTCCTCAGTGGAATCAATCATAGATAGATTTGAAACTCAAAGAGGAAATGTTTCTTGGTGCTGTGGTTTGTTTATATCTGCAAAACAAATTTTAAGTGTGTTGTGATGAACCAGGGTCACTTTAGGAATAGCCCTTCTTCTTTCCCTAGGAATAAGCAGCATTATGTTTTTATCTCAATCATTGAGATTGGCTATCTAAATAGACCAAATACATTGATTAGTCATTTAACTTGTCATGATGCTTCTATAGACTCTGCCTAAATACACACTGAAGTCAAGAGCTGGGAGGAAGGCAAATGGAAGAATGAACAAAAGTCAATTTTTACCCAGTTCTCATCTACAATTACTTCTTTTTAGATCTCTCAGGACTGAGCTTCCTTTGAGAATGGTGAGTTTTTAGAGACCAAGAGATAAGTGGAAATGAGAGAGTTGAGAATCTTCTGATGCTTGCATCCATTCTGAGATGTTAGGGGAGGCTAACTTCCCCTCCTCAACTTCAACCATTTCTGAATTAATGTGTAGGTGTCAAACCAGCCTTTTTTCCATACCTAGCATATATTTCTTTTCTACTTTCTCTATTCACATTCATTATTAGGACTATTGCATGCATTGCTCAACCTCAAAGGGTCATTTTCCTCTGCCAGTGGAGTGGAAAATTCCTTTATATATCCAGGATCACTCAATATACATGTATATTGATGTAAACACATGTGTAATTATACATATTTACACATCCAAACACTCACACATTTCATCTTCCTGGGCTTTAGTATCCTCAACTATAAAATGAGGCAATTGAACTAAATGACCTTTGATATCCCTTCTCATTTAAGAACTATGACTGTAAATTTAGAGATGAATGGGACACCAGGGGCCATTGCCATTTTACAAAAGAGTAAGCTGGAATCTGGAGAAATAAAATGATTATTCCATGTTCATATTGTTGTAACACCACTGCCCTCTGACTCCAAATCTAGGGCTTTCTCCACTGTGTCTTATATTGTTTTATTCATTTAAAAAAAAACATACAAAATAATACACCCACCCAACAAAACGGAACATCAGCAAAAATAAAAAATTGAGACTTATATGAGTCAGTGTATATATGCTTCAAGGATCTGCGATTTCATTGGTCTAATTATTCCTTTTACCAATGCTCACAATTCCACTACAAGTTTTCAAGAATTGTAGTGGCCTAATATTTAGATACTTGGTACTCACTAACTGTGTGACCTAGGTCAAGTCACTCAACCCCAATTGCCTCATCCTGGGCCATCTCCAGCCAACCTGATGAATATCTGGTCACTGCATTCAGATGGCACTGGGGGAGAAGTGAGGCTGGTGACCTGCACAGCCCTCCCTCACTCAAAACAAAGTCACGTGCAAGTCATGCCATTATTTCTCTGATGGCATGGCCTTCTTTGGCAATGGAGGATGAACACACATTCATCCTGCAGGTCAACTCAGTGAACTTCTTCAGTCTAACTAGGCTGGTCCTTGGGCACTAGATGCTTAATCCCTCATTGAGTTTACAGTGTCCTTCATTGGACCAACCAGGAATTGTACACCTTGGAGAACTTAGGGGTCATCTGGAGAATCAGAATAGGAAGAGCTTTTAGATATTTCATCAGATGTGTTGTATTGTATTAAGTGTTACCTTTACCCTTTTCTATTTTGAATGAAACTTGGTTAAAGTTTCAGGATGTCCTTTGTTTGCCATCTCCTTAAACCTTTATCATACTCTTGGTATTTTGATGTTGGTTCTCATGGAACTGTTGGACTATTTCAATAATGGGAAAATTAAGCATATGACAGTCAAATTTCAAAGAATATGGTGGCTTTTTGTAAGGCATAAATGAATTGTCTGGAGATTTGGAAAAAAAATCTAAATATTGATAAAAGAAGGGAAAAATATTTATAAAATCCCTACTATGTGCCAGGCACTATGATAAGTACTTTACAAATATTATGTCAAATATGCTGCCAGTATAGAAACAAATACTTTGTGATCTGGCATTTTGAGAAAGTTTCCTTCCAGAAGAAGGTTGCCATCCACTGTGAATCCTTAGACAATGGCGTAAATCCAGTTTTGGGGTGTAACATCTTATGAATTAACAGAAATTCCAGGTGGCAACATGGCTTGCCTAGAGCAGGTTATTGTGTTCTTTTCTCCTTCCCCTTCTTTATTCAGCAACAAGCTCTAATTTGCTCCAATTGCTGCAAATAGGTCTCTAGTAATTTCCACATCTTCTTCAGCTTGTATTGACATCTGTGTATTGGAGGGCATTGATTAATTTTTAAGTTATTTTTGTGGAAGTCCACAATTGACAAAAACTGAATTTGTCCCCAAGCTACTTTCATACAAATTTCTCATGGAAGGATGTGGTAGAACTGCAAAGGAACCTGGGGAACTAGCAAATTATTGAACAGGGAAGGAAAAATGGTTCAGAGAAGTGGACACTATCAAAGAAAGTCGATAATATTGATGTTCACTGAAACTTTTGTAAGGGATAACCTTGGGAGATGTCATGTCCCATATTGCTTAGAACATCATGATCCTGAAGGGTGGTCATTTCACCAGGCAGGGAATCTTATTGGTGGGGAGACTTTAGAAGTTAAGGCATTTAAAAGCAGAGCCATTAGGACCATGGGTAAGTAGATGGGAGTGGCAAGATGTATTTGGGAGGAATGCTAAGAGAAAAATATGGAGGATGTGCTTATGGCATTTTGAACCCCACCATCTCATCTGGACTATGATAATGGCCACCAAATTTAGAAGAGAATTGTCAACTGTTCTTTTGACTGCACCAAAGACTCCTGGGAAAGACTCCAAGAAGAGAAACAGTTTTGTATGCTAACTGGCTAGCTTCAGCCTACATGTTTAAAGGGACTGCGCCCTCCTATGCTGGAAAGTTAGAGAGATTAAGGAGGAATTAGATTGTAATTTCCTTCCAGGTGTAGGAGATTTGTACCACTCTGGATACAGGAATGTTCTAGTCCTTGATGAAACTTCTTATCCTTCATATTATTTCACATCTTAATTAAATGCCTTTTCTACTGGTTTTATGTGTCTCTGGTATACTTAGTGATAGAGTAACACTCAGTTATTATTCTATGACAACCTGGTATACCCAGAATGGTAGTAGAAGATCTGTGTTCAAATTCGTACTTAGACACTTACCCATTAGGTTCCTTTGGGCAAATCATTTAACTTCTGTCTGCTTAGTTACCTCATCTGTAAAATGCAGATAATAACAGCACCTGTCTGCTAGAACGTTTATGACGATCAAATGAGATAATATACATAAATTGCCTTGCAAACTTTAAAGTGTTTAAATGCTAGCCATCTTGTCCGTCATAACTGGAATGTTTTCCTTCAAGGCTTAGTTCAAGTTTTGCTTTCTACACAAGGCCTTTCTTGATCTCCCCATAATCTGATCCCTGGAAATGACTTTACATTGACTTTTCACATATTTGAGAGAGAGAGAGAGAGAGAGAGAGAGAGAGAGAGAGAGAGAGAGAGAGAGAGAAAGAGAGAGAGAGAGCGAGAGAGCGCATGGTGTAAAGGACAAAGGGTTTCCCTTGGAGCCCTGAAAGACCTGGGTCCAGCATTTTCCACTGACACATACTAGATGCATGAGCTTGGACAAATCGTGTAAGCACGCAGTGTCTCCAGGACTCTCTAAGACTATAAGGTGCAGAGAAGTCCCTGATGTTCTTGCATAGAATTTCCTCATGGGGGAGTTCTGTGCCTCCAATGAAATTGCAGGTGTGATCTAGAGTTCTGAATATTTTGCACATGAGGCATGTATGGCATAGTGTGTGTCTAGACAACTGTCTTGTAGCTATGAAGATATGGGTTCAAATGCTGTTGCTTTTGTCTCCTACTGACTTTGTAAGCCTAGTAAAGACACAGGGGCAGCTTGGTGGTGCAGTGGATAGAGCACTAGTTCAGGAGTCAGGAGGATCTGAGTTCGAATCTCACCTCAGATACTTGACACTCACTAGCTGTGTGTCAATTGGGCATTAACCCCAATTGCCTCATCCTGGGTCATTTCCAGTCATCCTGATGAATATCTGGTCACTGGATTCAGATGGCTCTGGAGGAGAAGTGAGGCTGTTGATCTGCACAACCCTCCCTCACTCAAAACAAAGTCAAGTGCAAGTTATGTCATTATTTTTCTGATGGCATAATCTTCTTTGGCAATGAAGGACGAACACACACACAGTAAAGACACCTCTCTGGACCTCACACCTTTCTATGAGGTGCAGAAAAATTTCTGATCTGCATTGGTGTGCTAAATTTCTACATTGGAAATTCCCTCCCCAATGAAATTGCAGGTGTGTGTCTTTTCTTTCCCCTTTTGTATTTGCTCATCTCTGTAAAGGTTACTACATTTCAGTTGAATGTAAATTCCTTCAGTTCAGGAACTGTCTTCTTTTTTGTCTATATATCTCAGTGCCCAACTTAGTGCTTGGCATGTAGTGGGTGCTTAATAAATACTTCTGGAAATGAATTTTATAGAAGGAATTTATGACTTTATATTGAGAAAGAAAAAGTTTTTTTTAGTGATTGTCCTTAATATTTTATTTACCAGTTATATTAATCAACAAACATTCATCAAATTCCTACTATGTGCCAGGCAATGTGTTAAATGCTGGTGATATAAAAAAAATGCAGAAGACAATCCCTTCTTTCAAGTAACTTACAATCTAATGGACTACTAGTTTGTGTGACCTTGGGAAAATCAGTACACCTCTCAAGCTTGTTTTCCTCATAAAATGAAGGGTTTGGGTCAAGTGGTCTCTTAGGTCTCTGTCAGATCTAAAGCTATGACTCTTGCAGTAAAATAAAATATCAATGATAAAAACTTTTTATTTCTTAATACAAAATCATAAATTCCATCTATAGAATTAATTTCAGTTGATTGTCAATGACTTATTAGCATTTTGTTTTACTCTTAACTCCCCAAGAGTCATAACCTTAGATCTGGAAGGAATTTTGAGACTCTCTGCCACAACCCCTCATTTTACAGATAAGGAAACTGAGCCTAAGAGAGCAATGAGTTGTCCAAGATCACACAGCAGAGCTAGAATTTGACCAAGGTCCTCTGATTTCAAAACAAGCTCCCTCTCTACTATGCCATGCTATCTCTTGAACCATGCTGTCTCATTTTAGAGAAGCCAGACATTTTGATTTCATTTTCATTTTGGAATTCTGATTAAGGGACATAGAAATTGAGAGAGGAAGTCTATAATGCATGGTTTCTCTGTGGACTTAGGGATCAGAAAGAAACTGGAGAGTGGAAGGAGGGAACGATAATACATTTTATCTTTTAGTATCTAGCAGAATTTATAAAAAGGAAACAGTTTCTTTTAGTAAATAATATTGTATAAAGAATTAGAAAATGGTTTGACTTATCTCCCCCACAGTTTCAAGACTTTGCCCATCTGATTTGAACTGTATTTGAAGGAGGCTTTTCCAGTGTGTGTGTGTGTGTGTGTGTGTGTGTGTGTGTGTGTGTGTGTGTGTGTATGAATTTTTATTGATGAGGATAAGGGGTGAATTAAAAAGCTAAGACTGTCATAAATATTAGGGTAATGATTATGAAGTATGATGATTGAGTCAATTATCACTCAAGGGTTAAATAAAGTTAAATGTTAAATGAGCAGCCTATAAATTTGATTACACTTATTACAATGAATAAGTTTTGATGCTTTCTTTTGAACAAGTATTTTGAACATTGAATTTGGGTTAAAGTGGTTTTATTGTGTTATATGATCAGATGTCATGTTGGTATGACTTGGGCTAACTCTCTAGACCCTCCTGTGTCATTATCAGCTTACGATCTGGGGTTTCTCTGAGGAACCTATGGAACCCTTTACTGGGCTGAGGTTCTCATTATAAAAAATGGCAAATTTTCAGTCCAACTAATCTGTTTATTCTCTAGCCCTTTTGGATATTTTGTCACAATGTGGATACTTCCACCACCATTGAAGAGTCTTCAAGAGTTGCCATGGCTGAAATGACCCTGTTATCATCAACCTGGTGATGATTCTACCTGAACGTAGCTAGGTGGGACTTTTAAAAGCAATCTTATTGCCCATCACCAGGTCCATTCCTGAGGCTTTTTCAGTTTGGTCAGGCCTTCTAAAATTTGGTCTTGCCTTTGAGAATCCATAGGTTGCTATAGAGAAAGGCAGCTAGGGGGTGCAGTGGATAGAGTACTGGATCTAGAGTCAGGAAGACTCATCTTCCTGAGTTCAAAACCAACTTCAGATACTTATTATCTGTGTGACCCTGGGGCAAGTCACTTAACCCTGTTTGCCTCAGTTTTCTCATTTGTAAAATGAGCTGGAAAAGAAATGACAAACCACTCTAGTATGTTTGCCAAGAAAACTCCAAAAGGGGATCAGATCAGAGTCAGACAACATGACTAAATAACAAAAGCTGTTGTTGTGTTCGTCCTTTGTTGCCATAGAAGACCATGGCATCGGAGAAATGATGACATGACTTGCACTTGACTTTGTTTTGAGTGAGAGAGGGCTGTGCAAGGTCACCAGCCTCACTTCTCCTCCAGAGTCATCTGAATCTAGTGATCTGATATTCCTCAGGATGACTGGAGATGACCCAGGATGCACTGGTAGACCTTGACCCTTTTTGGGTAAAGACTATGCAGGAAATCTCTTAGGGTGAAGTAACACCCATTCATTGAATTGACCTGTTTAAGAAGTAGCCGGGTCATGGCCCCTTTAATGAGGTAAAGAAAAGAAAGACCTCAGGCTGGAAGGGAAACAGCAACAGTTCCTACTGATAATCACTCTGAAAATAACAAAAGTAGCTATAGAATAGAGTGATGTTAGGGACTGGGGTTGCCAATCAAGGAGAAATAGCTATGGACTTGGGGCTTTGGGAGAATGTAGGTGTTTGGAGCTGGCAGATGTTTCCTGAACCCATTTAAGAACCATTGGGACGTTTTCCTGATGCTAGAGACATGAGAGTAGAAACTTGCCCTGGGGAGTGTAGAAGGAGCTTTGAGGCATAGAGTATATTTCATACGAGAGAAGAAAGAGTAAGAGAGAGTGGTGTAGGAGGAGTGAGCATATCACACAGGAAAAACAGAGTGAGAAGAGTATGCAAGAAGAAGGCTGTCTCCACATGTGAGAATCAAGATGGAATGCACCTAAAAAGAGTTGGTTAAAAAAGCATTTGCTTGGAGTCAATCAAATCTAATCAAGAGGACTTTTAAAGGGCTTCAAACTGAAAAAAGGAAGGGAGAGAGAAAAACTGCTTATGCATCTTCCTCAAGTTAGATTTCATAGCAGTAGAGATGACAGAGTATCAAAGAAACATGGCAAGATTCTGTATGGCAGTTAATCTGAAAGGTAAGTTTCTGATTCCCCTGTAGTTTCTCAAAAAGCAAAGAGAATATGGAAGGGTGTTAAAACTCAGGGCATGAGTGATGATGTGGAATGGTTGCATGACAGATGAGTTATTGGAACAGGACTTTAGTTGAGGGTCTCTTGATGGATATTTAAAATTAAATATCAGTGTCTGCTTCTATGAGGTGATAAATTTAAACTCAGTTTATCATTTTAGCTAAAAGATGATTCAGTGGCATTAGTTGGGATTATTCACATTGAACTAGTGAATAACATCCTTTGGTTAGATAGTGAGCCAATTAAGTGATTTCAGTTTCCCAAACATGAATTATTGATAGTATCATATTTACTTGTGAAATAGCTTTGCTTTTCATTGCCAACTTTTCCATTGGATTATTATGCAAAGGTGACTAATAGATAAGTAAATATAGTGCAGACTCATACTATTTAGCCCAAAATACATTTTTTGGCTGAGGACAGGGAGAAAGTGATTCACGATACTTGTGTAGGAAATGATTCTATTCTTGCGCTTTTGTAATAAAATGGTCCATTTTGCCAATGAAGAAATGGCAACAATAAATGGTCATTGATCCATTAATTATAGCATCATTTTGACCCACTCATCCCTCAAGTTCTCTGCTTTTATTAGCTTAGCTTGAGTGAGTGAAGATATGTGGAAGTTCAAAGCAACAGCAACAAATCACCCAGGGCATTTCTTTCAAAAAACACCATTCTCCTGCCTTGCTTTGACTTACTCAATGAAATTTTACAGTGTCTAAACTCCCATCCCACAAATGGATGTAGACAATTGCCTGCTTTTCTAGGATGTGACCCATGATGGCACCAGAAAATGGGGCCTAGGAAACCAAGGTGTCAAAAAACAGCTGAGTGACTAACTATGAAATCAATCATTGTCTGGGTTTGTTTTATTAGAGTAATTGGCTATGATTTGCAGAATAATGGCATGGGTCCAATTGGGCATGTGTATGCTAATATGGTTATAGCCCTCTGGCAAGGGTTGTTAGTCAAGACTGCTAAGGCTGGGTTAGGGAGAAAGTCTTAAAAGCGACCAGGGGAAATAGGTAAATCTTCAATTCTTCTTGGCTTTATGAAGTGGGGGATGGAGAAACGAAAGGAGGCTCTTCCTATTTGGTTTACCAATTAATGGTATAAAAATGTGTGGTATACTTTAACCATAGCCTCAAGCAAACTGTGGTTAAAGTACATAAAACCAATCAGAAAGGATCTGTCAAGCAGACCTGCAATGTTCAGCGTTTTGCATATTTCAAGTGTGAGATTGCTTTATTAATCAATATTGTCATATGGAAAAATTGTGTATGCAATATAATTATGTCTGTTGAGTGCCGATGGAATAGGAAATGGCTAAAGGCAGGAGAGAGGATACAGTTGGCCAACTGATAGATTCGATAATGCCAAAGCCAACACGTCTGAAAGGAGTACCATAATTTTTATCTACTGCGTTGCATCTTGTAACTTACCTGACAAATTTATTCAGAAAAGATGACTTCGTTGATTTTTTTTAAAACTAACTAGCGGGTTGAGAGAGATAATTAACAAGACTTCCTGTCTCTTCTCTCAGAACAGATGCCACTAATTTTTGAAATACAGCAAAACACGGTGCTAAGTCTGAGGTCATGCATCTTTGGTTGATTTCTCTGGGTATAATGAGGCACCATTTGCATGTATTCCAGAAGACTAGAGGCCCAATTCTGCAGTCATACAACTCCTCTCTAGGGAAGTGGGAAACTAAATGTGGCAACCAGGGATTATATCAAGGACCTGTACCCCCAAAAGACTTTTTTTTTCTATTTGAGAAAATACTATTTTCTCTATTTTGATACTATTAGTTACATTTCAGGATCAAAGATTCAGAATAGAAGTGACCTCAGAATTCATCTAGTCCAATGAGGTCTCTGAGACCCTGAAAGATGGTTTGCCCTAGTTCCCAAAGCTATGAAAATGCTGAGCCAGAATTTGAATTGAGGACCACTGAGCCTAAATCCAGTAATCTTTCAGTAATGTGTCTTAAATGGTACATTCTCTGTAAGTGTTTCTGTGATAAAATAATGAAGCCTAACCCAGAAGATGTTACTGTTACAGTCTGATGTACTCTGTCAAATTGCAGGAACATTTCCAGAAATAGTTGAGGCAGGAATGAACATAAGACATGCTGGCTCTAAGCCCAGTGCTCTATTCGTGATAGCACTCTATCTCTGAGATAGAGTAGGGGCCTAACTGTGAAAGGTGAGCTGTAGAAGTCAGCACATTGGGAAAAAATAGACAGGCTTATGTTGAACTGACAGTTCTCCAGATTTTCCCTTTGTTTACAAGAATATACTGGCTAAGCTTACCCTACTGGATGAGTGATGCTTGAGAATGCAGGCATGAGGTTTTACAGCAAATTTAGTGAGCCTTACTAGATCAGAGCCAAAACCCAAAGGCAGTAGACCAGGCAAATCCTGATAGGAACAGAAGAAAAATTCAGCAGAGGCAAGGCAAGAAACATTTATTAAGCACTTACTATGTACCGAGTTCTGGGGACACAGTACAAACCAAAAGAAAGAGCTCGCATTCTAATGGGGACACATAAAAGGGAACTGAGAAGCAGAGGGGGATGTAGGAGTAGGGGAAGAAGGTGAATATGTGGAGGTGTGGTTAAAAATCTAGAGAGTCAGAAGCATCACCGAGAGGGAACCATGGACAGCCTGGGCCTGTCCCCAAAGTAGAGGCTCTTGGAAGGAAATCACCACTGGAGAAGGGGCCTGGCATGGTAGAGGGATATTCTGGGAATGGTGGTGATGGCATCTGAGTCATAGTGGAGATATTAGGAGAGTCAGAGGCACAGAAGGAAGAGAATGAAAGAACTGCTAGTGTGATGCACATCCATTTGTGTGTGTGTGTGTGTATGTGTGTGGTTGGCAAAAGTCAATTCATTTATTCATTCAACCAATCCATGAGAATTTGTCAAACTCCAACTATATTCCAGGCACCATGCTAAACCTAGGGATACAAAAAGAAACAAAAGATAATTCCTGCTCTTGAGGAGCTCACAATCTAATGGAGGAGAAAACAAGCAAACAAATCTGTACTAACAAATAGGAAATCATTAAGAGAGGGAAAGCACTAGAAAGTGGGGTTGGAAGAGGCTTCCTAGAGAAGCTGGGACTTGAAGGAAGCCAGGAAAATCAGGAAGTAGAGATGAGGAATAAGAGCGTTCTAGGTATGGAGGAAAGTCCGAGAACATGCCCAGAGTTGAAGGATGGAGTTTATTGTTCATGGGTGCCTGAACTGCATCTTAAAGTAAGTGATGGACTGTATGAAGCAGAGGCAGGAAAGGAGTGGATTTGGGACTTGGAGAAATAGGCATTTTAGGCACCTGGTAGGTGCCTGGATTGGAAGCTGGCTATGTTAGAAAGGCTAAGTCATTTTTCAGTTTCAAGATCATGACTGGGGATGTGGTTCATGTAGATTTAAGAATATGTTGTTACTGTGAGTCCTGAGAATAAAGCTGATCCCGGATTCTGGCGTGTCAGTCACAATTAAGTCACAGCTTGGTTTCTGAGTTAGTGGTCAAGGGTTGGTGCTCAAAAAGAAAGCACAGCAGGAAAACACATACAGCACACAGGCATAGTTCAAGGTTTGGAATTTAATTTAGACATGAATAAACAGGCACAAAGCTGTGTTACAACGTGGAGTCTAGAAATGCATTGCAGAAACTAGAACAGAGCAGGGCTAGAGGGTCCACTTAGCAGCCTAACAAATATTGATCTCAGGATAAGGACAATCTAGTCTCCTAATCCCAAGGCTTTTGGTGTCAGAAGATCTGGCTTCAAGTCCTAGTTCTCACTCTAGTTATGAAGTCCTTGGCAAATCCTGGGATTTCTTCAAGTTCCAACTAAAATTTCATCTTCCATAGGAAGCTTTTCCCAGTCGCTATTGATTTTAGTGCCTTCCCTCTTTTAATTATTTCCTATTTTTATTGCATATAATTTGTCAGTAACATTTATTAGCTTGTTGTATCTCCAACTAGACTGTGAATTCCTTGAGGGCAGGGACTGTCTTTTGCCTCTTTTTGTATCCCTAGCATTTAGCACAGTGCCTGAAACTTAGGAGATACTTAATAAATGTTTATTGATTGATTGGAATCCCTTAACCTCTCTGCTTCCACATATGCAAAAAAATAAAGATAGAAAAAAGATGCAGTTCACCTAGTGGAAGAAACATTGGCTTTGAAGTCAGAAGTCCTGAGTTCAAATTTTACTTCTGATGTGTGGCTACCATTTGGGTAAGTCACCCAATCATCCTGATCCTTATTTTTTTCACCTGTAAAATGAAGAGATCATGCTAGATGGCCTCTGAGTCTTCCTAGAGCTCAAAATCCATGATCCTGACACTTTGAGCATTTGTCTTTCTTAGGGTTATTGTAAGAATCAAAGTATTTAATGTATGAAATGTCCTTTGTATTCTTAGAGTGCTACATGGACAAAAATGATTATTAAAGTCAATTTTCTTTCCATGCAGCAAACTTTGCTTAATAGCTTCAATAGGAGCAAACCCAACCAATTAATTATTCCCATAATATTTTAATTGAAATGACACTCAAATGGAGGATCAAGGAATGACCATGAGCTAGTCCACATGGTTTGTCTCTACACCAATTTCACTAAACCACAAAGTCATAGAATTATGGAAGTTAAAGCCAGGACTTAAGCGATCATCTAATTTGAGTCTCATTTAAGAGATGAAGAGAAGTGAAGAGACTTTCTCAGGGCCACAGAAATAGTAGAGACAGGTTTGGGAACCAGTGTTCCAAATTCAGTGTGCCTCGCTGTATACGCCACTGAATCAAAGGCGAAAGGACCTACCCTCTTTTGGATGCTTGTGAGAGCTGATGGAGAATGAAAATGGGCAGAGGGGTGATGAAATCTGAAACTGCAGAATCCAATATTAGTTGTAACAACTCATTTAGATAATCTGATTGGTTAATTATCTAGATTTTTCAAAATCATGTATAGGATTGCTACCAGTGTATCTGAAAGGCAGCTGGGCATGATGAAAGGGACATCAGAACTATAGTCTGAAAGATGGGGATGATAAAACTTGTATTACGTTACTGGGTTATTGTTAGGGACAACATTTTCAGAACTTCAAACTTTACAGACATGTGGATTACCTAGGATCAGGCATAGATACTCCCGAATGAGAAGCTCACACAATGCATCTAAGGTAAACACTTTTTTTTTCAGTTTTGGCAGAAATTTCCACTGTATCTTTGAGAAAGTGATGGAGAACAAGGGTGAGAAGAAAGGTAACAGCTTCTGTTTTGCTCATTTTATGTTTGTTAGGAAAAATCCTGGGTTGACATCTATTTTCCAGAATCCATTAACAACATCTCTAGAAAGTGATATTCTTGCTAATAAAAAAGGTTTAATTTGTTTAGGAAGATGACCCATTTCTGGGTTGTCTGGAGGCCACCTGATCAGATAACAAATTACTGCTAGCTAGATTGATGATATCAAGGACATGACAAAGTGATGATGCAAGGATTCTGAGGAAACACGGATGGCACTGCCAACTCAAAAGGAGTAAATATACCCTTCTGTTTAGCCCAGACACAGTGAAGGGTGAGTGAGACTAAAGACTAAAGATGGTTAGGAAATCACTGGTAAAAATGATAATGTTTCTGGGTAAAGAAACTCATAAATTTTTGCAGAGATGAGACCCCCAAAGGGTACATTTTCTAACATTTTGTACAAAAATGAAAAAAAATAACAGTATTAGAGGGAATGAAAGATTTTTTCTTGCTTTTTTCAAGTAAAAAGAATCCAGGTAGTATTCTACCACTTATATGGTAATAAAAATAGTATGGTATGGTGGATAGTATGGGGCAGCTAGGTGGTTCAATGGGTAGAGCACTAAACCAGGAGTCATGAAGACCTGCATTCAGATTTGACCTCAGATATTTACCAGCTATGTGACCCTGGGCAAGTCACTTAATTCTGTTTGCCTCAGTTTCCTTATCCATAAAATGAAGTGGAGAAGGAAATGGCAAACCACTCTAGTAGTTCTGCTAGGAACCTTAAATGGGATAATGAAAAGTTGGACACGGCTGAAAGAACTGAGTTCATCATCCCGCCTCTAACATTTGCTAGATGGGTGATTCCAGGCAAATTGTGCAATCTCTTTGTGCCTCACGCAATTTCTTGAGTCTCGGTTGTAGAACTGTGGGGAAACGAACAAACAAAAACCCTCGTTCTAAATTCAGGGTACCTGGGTTCAAATCTTGGCTCAATTATTTATGACCAGTCATATATTGTCCAGACTTGTAATTTCATTGGTGTATGGAACTTATAATAAGGAAGCCCCCTTAACTAATGTAGATAAGTAACTGATGCCCAACTTATAGTCTTAGGGAGTGGCTTGAGGCATGGAGAGGTCAAGGACCTTGCCTAGAAGCATCCAGCCAGTATATGTCAGAATCAGGACCTGAACCAAGTCTTCCTTACTCCCATAACAGCTCTTTATTCACTATAAAACATTACCCCTCACTGGCCATTCCCTGTCTATAAAATGAAAGAATTGAATTAATTGACTCAAAATGTCTCTATTATTTCTAAATTTATTAACCTATGATTTATTCACTCATAGTATGCATTGACGAGGGGGATTTCCATACCAAGAGTATAAAGAAATTTTTCATATTGATATTGCAATTACATCCCTGAAAGCCTATTACCTGATTGGAAATTCCTGTATCCTGGATCACCATTTCATGAAGGGTTTCATATATATGCACCTGACTTGACTCAACTTTCTTACAAATTTTTTTTAACAACAGCTTTGCCTTCCTCTCACTTTCAATTTCCTTTTATGTAGTGCTTTCCCCCATTAGAATATAATGAGGTCAAGGACTATCTTGTTTGCTTGCCTTTGTATCTTCAGTGCTTACTTAGTATAGTGCATGGTATTTACTAAATAATAAATGTTTCTGTTTCTATCCTTCCTTCCTTCCTTCCTTCCTTCCTTCCTTCCTTCCTTCCTTCCTTCCTTCCTTCCTTCCTTCCTTCCTTCCTTCCTTCCTTCCTTCCTTCCTTCCTTCCATCCTATCATCTCTCTCTCTCTCTCTCTCTCTCTCTCTCTCTCTCTCTCTCTCTCTCTCTCTCTCATCTGTCTGTCTCTAATCTCCTACAATACATATAATTCTTTGATCCAACCATTCAGGAGATCAATTTGGAACTAAACCAAATGACTATAAAATGAAACTGTGCATGCCCTTTGATCCCACAATACCACTACTAGGGCTGTATCCCAAAGAGATCATTAAAAAAGGGAAAAGGATTCACATGTACAAAAAATACTTTTTTGTGGTGTCAAAGAATTGGAAATTGAGAGGATGCCCATCAACTGGGAAATGGCTATGGTATATAAATATAGTGGAATACTATTGTGCTATAAGAAATAATGAGCAGTTGAATTTCAGAAAAACCTAGAAAGACTTATGTGAACTGATGCTGAGAGAAGTGAGAAGAACCAGGAGAACATTGTTTGTAGTAACAGTAACATCACTGTGTGATGATCAACTGTGATGGAGTTAGCTCTTCTCTGCAATATAATGATCCAAGACAATTCCAAAAGACTCATGATGGAAAATGCTATTCAGATCCAGAGAAAGAACTTGGAAGTCTGAATGCAGATTGGAGCATACTATTTTCTCTTATTTTTTCTTCCTCATGGGTTTTCCCTTTGGTTCTGATTCTTCTTGCACAACATGACTAATGTGGAAATGCTTTGTATGATTGTACAATGCATGCCATTTTGGGGAGGGGGGAGGAGAGAGAGGAAAGGAGAAAAATTTGGAACTTGAAATCTTATAAAAGTGAGTGTTGAAAACTATCTTTCCATGTAATTAGAAAAACTACCATTAAGTGGAAAAAATACAGAAAATTTTTGACAATGTCTTGAATAGTTTTGGTTTCTTACTGTTACTTTAGCAACAATATAGAGTCTTGACTTTACAAACAGCAGCTGGTCCAGTCACTCTATTTCAGCATCTCCTCAGAAGGGATAAGCTTTCTGTTGACTAAACAGACAATGTTCATTGTGTCTATAGCATTAGAGAGTGAAAAGGGACTGGACCTGTGATTTTATTGGTATCAGGGAGCTGCTGATGAGAACTTTCTCCTACCAATGTATATTCATAGCTTTGGAGAGCTACTGAGGTACCTGAAAGGCTAAGGGATTTGCCCAGAGCTATACACCCATATATTTACATATATATATACTTATATATGTACTTAGGTATATATATATACTTATATATGTACTTATATATATACATATATATATATACATATATACACCTATATGCTTAACTGTGGGACATGTATATATATATATATATATATACGTATATATACATATATATACACATATATACATATATACACCTATATGCTTAACTGTGGGACATGTATTTCCTGAGTAAAATACAAAATCCTAGAAGGCAGTAACTGCTTTTCATGTTTTGTATCCCTAAAGTCTAACATAGTGCTTTGCATACAGTAAGCACTTAATAAATGCTTGTTGGATTGGATTGAATTTTTGACTGCCTTGATATTGTCCCATCCAACAGTACCTAGTTCTGATTAAAGGGGAGAATGCTGGTCCTGGGGATGGGGAGGTGCTATGGTTGGGATGTGTAGGACAATTTGTCTTCTTTCGGTGTTCAGAGGACCGTGTAATTGACTCCTTCCTGTGCTTTGAAAAGGAAGGACATTGTAGTAAGGTATGTGTATTTTAGACATGATAAAATTTTCATTACTTTATTGTCAGATTAAAATAATTCATCTCAATACATGCCCCAAGAAGAATTGAGAACTTAGAAAAAGACATTAGAAATTCTAAAACATAATCTGAAGCCTTAAATAGATCCTGCTGACTTTTTCCTCCCCACAAATACTGGCTGAAGCCCATCTTAAGTTTGCTGCCAACGATTAGGAAATGAAGTAGAACAAAAGGTACGTTTCTTTGATGATCATTTCTTCAACACTGGATATTTTCCTGCAGTGGGTGAATTCCAAAGATATCTCCTCTGCCACGGATTTGGGAGTCATAGCAATTGTGACTATTAATCATTTTTGATATGATAATTATAATTCATGTCCAGATCATTTTTATCGTGTTACACATTTATTGCTTTACGTAGGTAAAGGCTTTATTTATTTATTTATTTTACTTCCAGGTCAAATTAGAATTCATAACTTCATTTCACAGGATAAGAAAGTAAGTCTACCAAGGACAACTAAACAAGGCATTTCATCTATGTAATAGAAAGAGCTTCTGACCTGAGTTCAAATCCCAATTCTACTACTTATTGCCTGTGCGACCTTAGAGAAACCATTCAGCCTCTCTTTGGATTTAGTTTTCTCATCTGTAAAATGAGAAAGCTCAATTTGAAAACCTCTAATTCAATTTGATAATTTTTTATTAAGCACATTATGTAGGAAGGCAGGTTTCAGCTAATTTATTGATAATCATTTATCAAGGACAACCCCCTCGAAGAGCTCACATTTTAAGGGGAGGAGGAAGACAATATGCGAGTAATGATGTACATATCCATATAGGATGTATACTATGTAGATGGGTAGTTGCTGCTCATGTTCATCTTTCATTCTTGAAGAGGACCATGGCATCAGGCAAGTGATGCCATGACCTGCAAGTGAATTGGATTTAAGTGAGGGAGGGCTGGATAAAGTCACCAGCCTCATTTTCTCCTCTGGAGCCATCTAGGTACAGATATGGATCAGGACATCTGGAGATGGCCCAGGATGCAGTTTTTAAGCTAAGGTTTTTAACAGGTCTCAGTTTGACCAAGGCAGTGATTAAGGTTTAATAAAATAAGGCAAAGAATGTCCTCTTTAAAAAAAATAGATCTGGGAGGGGAAGACCCTTAGGGTTTCTGGCAAAACAGAAAGAATTGTTATTTACATTATTCTGGGTCAATCAGGTCCCAAACAGTGCTTTGTTTGACACCAGAGTGATTTGAGGTTAAGGTTGGTATTTAAGTGAAAAAAATGAAAATAAAAAAAAGTTTCAGGGATTGAAATTTACATTCCCTTTAGGCAGAGCACACATAGGTAAGGTTGTGATACCCTGTGCAGAGAGAGAAGAAAGAAAGAAGAAAAGAAAGACAAAAAGAAGGGTTGTCCAACTGGAAATTTGAACCCTAATGGGCAGCTCCTTCTCTACTCACAGACATTTGTCCTTTGTTGTCAAAGAGGACCATGACCTCAAGGAGGTGGCATGATATGCAAGGGAATATTCTCTGAGCAAAGACACAGAAGTGGGAGGGACTAGGAAAGCCTCTTGCAGAAGGTGGGATTTGATTTAAGTTTCAAAGGAAGAGAGGAGAGTATACCTGGTATAGGGAACAGCCATCGAAAAGGAACCCAGCTGGGAGATGAAATGTAGGGTGCATGGGACAACAAGAAGGCCAGTATCTCTGGATTGTAGGATGTGTAGAGGGGAGTAAAGTATATGAAAACTAGAAAGTTAGGAAGGAACCAGGTCAAAAAGGGGTTTAAAGTCAAACAGAGGATTTGGAGTCTATTAAAGAAGGGTGTGTGTGTGTGTGTGTGTGTGTGTGTGTGTGTGTGTGTGTGAGACAGGGTATGACCTATCCTTTAGGAAGGTCACTTGATAACTGAATGGAAGGTAGACTTGAGCCAAAGAAACCAACCTGAAGATTATTGCTACAGTCCAGGTGTGAGGTGATACGGTCCTGCACTAGAATGGTGACAGTGTGAGTAGAGAGAAGAGGATGTGTGTAACAGATGTGAAAGAAATGACTGAACTTGGCAATGGAGATTGGATATGTGGAGGGAACATTAGTGAAGAATTGAGGTGATACTGAGGACAGGAGCCTGGGTGACTGGGAAGATGGTGGGGCCCTTGACAATAACTAGGAAGGGAGGAAAAATGAAGCTTGGTGGGTTGGGGAGAGAGAATTTTTGTTCTGGACATACCAGGTATGAAACCATATCTTTGGAATCACATCTTTGGGACATAAAACTCAAGATGTCCAATAGGCAGTTGGTGATGAAGGACTGGATGTCAGGAGAAAGGATAGGGATGGATAGGGATGGATAGATCCTGGAATCATTTACATAGAAATGATAATTGAACTTACAGGAGCTGATAAGATCCCCAGGCAAAAGAACAAAGAGGGAGAAAAGAAACTGGCCCAGAATAGAGCCCCGTCAGGCACCTTTGTTTGGCTAGATGAAGGTCCAACAATAGTCTAAGGAGAGTTCTTGTGGGTAAAAAGATGCTGGAATATCAAGCCTGGGGAAGAGCAAAGTCTCTTTTACCTTTACATCTCTGATCCTGTCAGCCACTTGTGGCTTGATATCTTGATATGATATGGTTTAATCTTCAATTCAATTCAATTGGCATTTATCCACCATTTAATTCTAAAGCTCTATATTAGGTCTTAGGAGATATGATATAAATGAGTTATAGTTTCTGCTCAACAAGAGTTTATGTTCTATTAGGGGAGAAAAAATGTGTTCAGATAACTGTAATACAAACAAAAAATGATAAATACAAAGAAAGGGAACAATATGCTTTGAGTAATCCCAGGGGAGAAAGATTATTTCAAGAAAGGGAATATAGAGAAAATTTCATAAAGGATATGGGCTTGGAATTCATTAAACCTTGAACAATTGGTGGAATTTTGAGAGGTAGAGATATCTTGAGAGGAGGGAGGATCTTCCAAGCATAAGGCATTGCACAAGCAAATGGAAAGGGTCAGAGGAGTTCCAGGGATGCGAGTATGTGGTCTAATTTGGTAGGACTGGACAATACACAGAGGAGAATCATGTGAGATATGTGGCAGTAAAATTCAAGTCTAGATTAATGGAGGAAAAAGATATCATTGACGACTCTTAAAGATCAGGGAGAGTTGTGGGGAGGAGGTTGAAAGGGCAATGAATCTGTAATTTGCTGAGGCAGCCAATATCATTATTGCTCCCAGACTGGCCTCCTTAGAACCACTATCTACACCAACATGGTGGGAATCCCTAAGGGGAGGGATTTAGCACCAGTGCACATAGCAACCCCATCATGTTAAGTCCTAAGACCCATCCCAGCAGCAAAGTAGATTGAATAGACCATTGACCTTGGAATGGGGAAGACCTGGATTCAAATCACACTTTTGACACTGCTTAGCTGTGTAACCTTAGACAAGTCACACCCTCTCTGAACCTCAGTTTCCTCATTGGTAAGATGGGGAAAATGAAAGTAACCATTTCTCAGGGCTGTTGTGAGAGTTAAATGGAGGTAAAGCACTTTGCAAACCTTAAAATGCCAAATAAACGTATATTATCATTATTAGCTGGTCCCAGCAGCTACCTAGCCTGAGCTCTCAAACAACCTCATGGATCAGCTACCTGGGTAGTTTGCATAGCATGAGAGGATGGGTTCCCATAATAGTCATTGATTAAAATTATTTAGTTGCCTAGAGGTAGAAATCTTCCATGCTTGAGGGAGGAGTGAAAAAAAGAATGATAATGATAGCTGAAACTTTTAGAGCATGTTAAGGTTTGCAAATTTTTGTACCTACATGAACTTACAGTATGCCTGTGACGTTGATAGATAGTATAGGTGTTATCCCCTTTTTGCAAATGAGAAAACTGAGGAACTGAGAGGCCAGAGGATAGTAGATTGAGAACTGCCAAGGACTTTAGAGGACCTCTTGTCCAAGCTTCACATATTACAAATGAGGAGCTGAGGCCATGAGAAACGGTTGCCTGTTTAGATTCCATAGCTAGTAAGTGTCTGGGGCGGATTGGTACTCAGGTTGCCTTCTTCTACCCCTCTATATTATTATTCCTCGGGGTATTGGTAAATTGGATCCACGAGACAGATACTGACCCCATTCTTACTTTCCAGCGGCTCTCCATCTTCTCACATTTACTTCTCAAGCTTGTCAAGATGTCTCATAGGCAGTTGGTAACGAGGAACTGGATGTCAGGACAGACCGTAGCACGGTTTTTGGATTAACATCTATTTTGTTCTTTGCCGAACATTTACTCCTTGGCATTATCTCATTTGATCCTTACAACAGCCCTGGCAGATAATTACTATTACTGTCTCCATTTTACAGATTAGGAAGTTGAGACAGTCAGAAGTTAAGTGACTTGCCCAGGTTCATATACCTAGTTAACCTAGTTAGTGTCTGAGGCTGGACTTGATGTTGGAGTCAGATCGTCCTGACTCCAAGTCCAGAATTCTATCTGCTGTGCCATCCAGCTGCCTGTATTAGTCTTTTATGGTTATTTATAATTCCATTTTAAGTATACCTATCTCCTCTGCAAAATCATTCTGGAAACTGACATTTTTGTCATTCATTTTTTATTAGGTAATTGATGGTGATAACAGCAATAATAATAATTACACATGTAACACTTTAAGGTTTACAATGTGATTTGCATGTCAACTATTAACTCATTTGATCCTAGAAATTAGTTTTCATTAAGTACAGATTTTCATTGTCTTCAGGTTATTTAGTTCCTTCTGGATTGAAATAACTCCTAAAATTCTTTTCTTTTTCATAGGATCATAGATTTTAGATACTGAATACCTTCTAAAGGTTGAATCCCTTCATTTTACAGATGATGAAACTGTGGCACAGAGTGATTAAGAGTCACGTAAATTACTTGCCCATAGTCACATAGATTTCAAGCCAGGTCTTTCAAGTTCCAAAGCTGGGGCTCTACCCACAACATTATGATACTGTTTTAATCCAGTTACATCTAAATTGATTTTAGAAATGGAATTATTTCTTATGTTTGCCTTCATTGATTAGCAGTACATTAGTAGTATATAATATGGAGCTGAGGGTAATGTTAACAACAAGCAGCATGAAGCCCTTTTGTATAATGGGTGTATATAATGGGCGTTTCCAGTTTTGTTGTGATGCAGTAATCGTAGATAATGAAAGCTGCTGTCTTCAGTCTATTTCACATCTATTCATGGTTTATTTGCCTTCATAGTCATCACTATCATCTAGCAGATGGGTTATTGGGACTTCTGCTTGGTTCCAATATATTTTGCCTTCTTGTGGATCAGAATATGGAGGAACACTATTTGGTCCTCCATCCTTCATGTCAAGTTGATCGGTGTGTTGGTTTTCAGTAGGGCCAAACTACAACCCTATACCACCCCATCTATATCTTAGATTCATAGAGGAGACTATATCACACTGGTCACTAGCTCGATCAATGGTTTTGCCAGAACTCAACTGGCCTCTGTGTCAGAGTTCCTCCCAGACCTTCTCAGCCCCTCTAACAGATTCAGAATACACAGAATCCTTTATACGTGTGTATGTATGTGTTTGTGTGTGTGTGTGTGTGTGTGTGTGCATATGTATCACCTGACTAGCATTCTTCTACTTGGCTGTATCCTGTGTCATTCACTGCCTCCCTTACACCCATTACATAATAGATGGATTGAGCTCTGAGGAGGTTACATTGTTGTTGCTGCTAACAGATAATTCCAAGGTTATTACAATATAGAGTTTTGGCTCATTACAGAATCATACAGTCTTACTATTAGAAGGGATGCTCTTGGTCATATGATCTAATCCCTGACCACAGCATAAATAACCTGATAGAGGTAGCAAAGTGGTACAGCATCTAGCGTGTAGGACCTGGAGAAATCAACACCTGAGTTCAAATCTGGCTTCAAACACTTACTGGCTTTGTGATCTGGGCAAATAATCAAACCTCTGTTGACCTCAGTTCTACTAATTGGTTCAGGGCATCCATAAGTAATAACTTCCTTTCTAAAACTGAGTTAGAAATAATTGGATTAAAGTAGCACTGTGATGCAGTAGAGCACCAGATTTAGATCCTTGAAGACTACTAGGTTTATAGACCTGGAAGATCTGTAAAATAGGGGTAGTCATAGCACCATTTCACAATGTTATTATGAGGGGAAAATGAGATAACATTTGTAAGGTGTTTCACAAACTTTAAAGTACCATCTATATAAATGTGAGGGATGATGATGGTGAGGATGATGATGATGAAGATGACCTCTAAAATATTCATGATGTATAGTTTTCCAGTCCTTTTTTAACAGTCCTGAAAACCCCTTATTTGTTGGGAGTTAGGTGGCACAAAGGGGAGAGTGTTGAACTTTGAGTCAAGAAGATGAGCTCAAAGGTCCTCTTGGTCACATACTAACTGTATGATTCTGTGCAAATCAATTTACTGTTCTCAACCTCAGTGTCTTCAGCTGTAAAATGGGATAATAATAAAACCTACCTCACAGTTGCCATGTGGGTCATACAAAATAACATGTTTGACAATTGACAAACTGTAATTTGTACTTTGTAAACTATAAATGATAGCTATTATTAATATTAATCCTTCAAGTGAACTACCGACTATGCAACATTTTTGCCTAGAAATACCTCTCTTCCTGCTTCTGTGGGCTTAGGTAACAATATTTGCCCTTCTCTCCCCCTTCCATAACTCCAATCAAACCCAAGCATATGGAGCTACAGAATTATAATATAAATCAATAAAGAAAATTACGTGATATGATGAAGATGGGAAAAACCAGGGACTATGCCATAACCAAGGAGGTGACCAAATATCAGATCTACTCTCTGACACAAGCCCACCTTGAGGAACTTTCTGACATGTGACATTCTCCTTACCTTCTTCCTTGTTTACTGGAGACTAACTACCAAAGCTCTCTTTAAAGTCAAAAGAAGATTAGCTAGTTTGCCCTAATTTTCTTTCCCATAATCAAATAATCACTTTTGACTGTTTGGGCAGTCATGTCTCAGAGTGGGATCATCCCATTTTTAGGGATATGGATAAGGTGAGAAAATCATCCAGTACCAAAGCACACAAATCCATATAAAATCCTACAAAATAAAATTTGTGGATGAGAAAATCCTGAGTGTGTAGACCAAAGTTTAAAGTTTATCTCCCATTACTCAGTGAGTAGTAGGAAAAACGCTATGCTGAATACTGTTCTACAGAAGCCATTGATAATAGAAGGGAAGGGAATGAGCATTTATGTAATACTTACAATGTGCCAGGCACTGTTTCAAGAGCTTTACTCATATCTCATCTGATGCTCACAACCAACCTACAAAGTAGGTGCTGTTATTATCCTCATTTACATTCAAGGAAATAGAGACATACAGAGGTTAAGTGACTTGCTCAGGGTCAAATAACTGGTTAGTGTCTGAGGCTGGATTTGAACTCAGGTCTTCCTGATTCTAGGCCCATTGAGCCACCTAGAAGCAGAAAGACAATTTCTTCAAAAACTTCTAGTTTTCAAAGAATTAAATAAACCTTGATAGATGTATTTTGGATGAAGAAGGCAATTCAGGGCAGAGCAAATATGGATGGTGATTTCCCATGGACAATGAGGTAATCCATACATAAGGATCACCATAGCCTATATTAAAGTTCATTCAAAGCTCAGCTTTAAAATATATTATCTAGGTTTTATTTTATTTCTACTTATTTAAAAAAGTATTTCCAGATTACATTTTAAAGTGGTTTGGGCCACACTCTGGATGTTGGGAGCATAAAGTCTGTGGGCCTTGTGTTTGACATCTCTTCTCCAAATGCTCTTTTTTTGTGGATGACAACACGTAGTTTGAAGAAAACCCCCAGAATGTCACAGAGTCAACTGTAAGAGATCTGTCACTACTCAAAAGAATTTGGCCTAATCATTCATCCAGGAAAAACCAAGCGGATGAAGATTCTCTATTGCCCAGATTATGACATGCAGGAGAATGGAAAAACCTATAGGGCTTGTCTATCAGTGTATGTATCTGAGACAGATAAACAAATAGATGATCTGTGCCCAGAATTAAATAGGAGGAGAAGAGATTGAATTGCCTTCAGTAAATTATGAAGCTTATTTAATGATCCTAAACTTTTCCCAGAAACAATGGCCCATCTTTTTTTGAGACCAATATTCTATCAGTAGTGTTGTGTGGTTTAGAGACATGGAATCTAATAGTCTCTGAAGAAATGAAAATGTTTATAATGCAGAAGTCAATGGAGATATGCATGGCAAGCTTGAGAAAGTTACAACAGATATAACCAGTGAAGACCTCTGAGATAGAATGAGAGTAAAGATGTCATCAAGCAATGAAAGTTAGGATGAAAAGATGGGATGGTCATGTGGTAAGGGAAAAGAGATAATATTTATACGTGGATAACAAGCCTAACTGGACAGCTAAAGTCCTCCATTGGCATCCTTATATTATCACAAGAAAGGGGTGAAGGCCTCTAGCATATTGTATGGGTCCCTTACAGTGAAGATGATAGGGAGTCATGGATAAGAGTTGCACAGAATGGGCAAAGAGAAGTGGACTGTGACCTATGACATTGGAGGGGACATCAAGCTTGGTGGATCACAGATCCATTTATGGTCCTTTATTAAGAAAAGCAAATACGACATGATTTCATTAGAATTTTTCAACAAAAATATACTCCTATATATTTCTACATTCTTTTACTCCAAATACATTTCCTATTTAACCAAAACCTTTGGACTACTGGAATGGAAGAGTGTACCAACTTATCCAAGATATTAGTTTTTTGCTCTAGGCCTAAAATTCCAAAAGCATAGAGCAGTGTTTCTCAAACTTGTTGGTCTTGGGACACCTTTACATTCTTAAAAAATTATCAAGGACTCCTAGCTTCTGTTCATGTGTGTTATATTTATTGGTATCATATATGTATGTATATGCATACATAATGTTTGTGGATATACAACCAATCATATCACATTAAAATGTATAAAATTTAAAAATGTTTATTAATGCATTAAAATAACAGTTAACCTATTATGTGTTTATAGAACCTATTTTTCTGAAAAAGAACTATTTTACAAAAGAAAAAAGAGTGAGAAGAATGTTATTGTTTCACATATTTTTGCCAACCTCTTTAACATCCAGCTTATTTGAAGATAGCTGGATTCTCCTGTTTGCTTTTGCATATGGTCTATTGGGATATATTGTTTCAGTTAGAAAGAAAATTCACTGTTACATAGATATGTAGTGGGAAAAGGAAGGAGTACTTTAATAGGCAAATAATGACTCAGTATAATTATGAAAATAGTTTTGAGCTTGAAGACCTCCTGAAAGGGTCTTGAGGATCATGAGTGGTTTGTGGACCATATTTTTGAACCACTTGTATAGGGAAAAACTGGTTTGGAAACTATTTCCCCTGATGGAATTATGTAACTTAGAGTCCTAAAGACTAGTCTAGAACATTGAGAGGTTCAGTTACCTTTTCGTCTAGCGTATTGACTCCTAGACCTGTCCTGTCCTCTTTACTACTTTGCTTTTCTATGTACAGCATAGGTAAGGATGAACCACATTTTAAAACACTTCTCTAACTGTATAAGGGCCAGGTTTATTTTTACTGTACTAGGGTTATGGCTGTTATGGCTTCTAACAGGGGAAGTGTGATTAATTTGTTCTCCATCGTTTGTTGCCAAGCAACTGGTGGTAGAATGGATAGAGCACAAGGTCTGGAGTCAGGAAGACCTGAGTTCAAATCTACTCACAAGGTACTTAATAGCTATGTGACTCCGGGAAGATCTCTGCCCCATTTTTCTTAATTGTAAAATGGGGATAAAAATAGCACCTGCCTTCCAGGGTTGATATGGGGATCAAATGAGGTACTTGTAAAATGTTTTGCACAGTGCTTGGTACATAGAAGATGCTATTTAAGTGCTTATTTCCTTTTCCCAAATTTAGGAGAAACTTTTGTAGGAATTGTGATGAAATAATCTTTAGCCTATTTCTTTAAGCATTTTGCTTTGGAATAGCTAAGTTGCCTAAAGGCAGCCTTCCAATTAAATTCTGATCCACTCTGTTTCCCCTTCTCTTCAGAGAACAAATTCCCCTTTCCATCCATGTTTCCTAGAAGTGAGTGCCTCAGTCCTCTGTCATTCCTGTTGGCGACACCCTTTGCCAACTGTCATGGCTCACTACTGTGCTGAGGGCTCAGTAACCTTTTAACCATGAGTGACCTTCTGGAGTTAATAACTTGATTCTACAAAGTGACTTTAATGGCAGGCATTTCAGCTGCCCTGACAAATTGAGAAGTTAAAACAAAAACAAAGCAATCCCACCCTCCTAAACTTGAACAAAGCAACCCCTGTTGGTGGCCACTTTCCCTCCCCTCTAGGACGGCCATCATGGCAGACATACACCACTACTTTCTTCTTTGCCCATCTTTTAGAATTCATGAGCAGAATATTTTCTTTTGTTTCCATTTTTGAAGCTAGCATTTTATGAGACTAGACATTCATCTTGATGTCATAATTGGGCATTTGTGACATCACAGCCTTCTATGTGGGAGAGAGTGACAGAAAATGCTCATTTCAAACCCTAATGACTTCCCTGTAGGGCTTGGGCAACATAAAAGCTGCCGGAAATCTTGATTCAAATATTAGGTTAATGACAAGATGTGGCAATGGGAAATTTGAAGACTGTGTGAAAGGTTAATGGATTACTACTTAAATCACAAATGTAAAAAAATTTCCCCAATTTTGAGGACTGGAGGTTTTATTTTTTATTTCTTCAGTCCCCGACGCACATTCCTTTTCAAAATGGGTTTGCTGCCTTTCTCGCTGCATTCTGTCATTCCTAAACAATCCAAGAATAAGAATTTAAAGTGCTGTCACCCCAAATTGCTAAACAGGACTTACTTTTTAATTTGTCTGCCACTCTTTCTGTCATTCTCCCTGCATTTTATGGTAAGCCATTGGTTCAACTGTCACTTCTCAAGTCCCTTCACCATAAAAAGAGAGGGCCCAATTTTCTTCCTGTGATGGCCAGAGAGGTCAGACCTTCAAGCTACCCAGAACTATTTTGACCTAAAACTTTACAGGTGACTCAAGCTGACAAATGTAGGGAAAGCAGCCCACCCTTACTCTTTGCAGTAGAAGGCCTACTCTACCTTGTTTGTGATTAATAAACAACAGAGAAGTTAGAAACTCAAAGAGCAAAGAATAAAAAAGAATTTTAAAAAACCTGACCATTCTGATCCCTCATTATTACTTCATGCCAATGATTGGCTGGAGTAGCAGGTTCTGGTCCTGTTTGTAGAAGTAGATAAGCTATCTCACCAGCTCTATCAGTATTCATTAGCAGAGGATGCTAAGGAGTTCTCCTAGGCCAATGGAAATAGATGAATATCCAACTGCTACTCCATTTGTGATTTAACCTTCTAGGTGTTACCATCTGACCTTGGTGGGTACTCCAACAGAAGAATCTTTATCATGGGGATTATCCTCTATACTAAATGGCCTTTTGTCATATGTCCTGAACTCTGCAAGTCACACAGCAACCAATTAATCAATCCATATTATTAAGCACCTCTACTGTGCCAGGTTTTGTGCTAAGTGCCAGCAGGCTGCTATTTGGAGGTATTATTGGGTGCAGGGAATCTTCAGAATATTATATAATTTTAGAGATGCAAGAAATTTTGGTCCAGTTCATTTTATACATGTAGCAACCAGATCTCCTTCCCACCCCCACTTTAGGGTCCCCTAAAGTTGACGTTTTACATACTTCATGGGCCCAAATCCTCTCTAAATCGCCTGTTGATGTTTACAGCCAGTTTGGTGTTGTATAGTCATTTTCAGTCATGGCCAACTCTCCATGACCCCATTTGGGATTAGCTTGGCAAAGATACTAGAATAGTTTGCCATTTCTTTCTCCAGTTCATTTTACAGATGAGGAAACTGAGGCAAACAGAGATTAAGTGACTTGTCCAGGGTTACACAGCTAGTAATTGTCTGAGGCTGGATTTGAACTCAGAAAGATGAATCTTTCTGACTCCAGGCCTGGGTCTCTGTGCACCATGGCACCACCTAGTGGCCCCATAGGTAACTTGTTGTTATTGAGTGTCTGCTTTGAACAGCCTGTTTTGAGTTCAAAGCAAAGACCTTCAACAACAAAATATAGTCATCAAATAATGATAGAACACTTCCCCAGTAAACTTGGAGCTCACTGTCCCCACAAATGCATATACTGTTATCATAGGGAAGATGGGGCATGCACAGGGATCATGACACAGGAACACAGACTCTCAGGGAATATGTTTGACTCTGTTACCAGCATAAATGGGCAGATCATGCCTGCGATGCTGCCAAGCTGGCAATAACTTCTTGTGCTGTCTCATGCTATGATCTGCTGATTTCTTCTTTGCTTTCTCACTGGACATTGTATCTGGGTATCTTCTCCATGCTCCAGTTTGTCATCATCTGTCCAGCAATTTAGTGTCACCTGGTATATCTTCCACCATTCACTGGTGGGTAAGCATCTCCCCTTAACTAGACCATATTAGAAGGTAGAGGGTACCCAAGTGTATATTACTCCTGCTTTTCAACTCATCTCAGTTGTCTATTCACTCATTTACTAATTTTCCACCAGGGGCAGCTAGGTGGTGCACCAATGGATAAAGTGCAATGCAGGAGTCAGGAGGACCTGAGTTCAAATCTCACCTCACACACTTGACACTTGACACTCACTAGCTGTGTGAGCTTGGGCAAGTCACTTAACCCCAGTTGCCTCATCCTGGGTCATCTCCAGTCATCCTGATGAATATCTGGTCACTGAATTCAGATGGCTCTGGAGGAGAAGTAAGGCTGGTGACCTGCACAGCCCTCCCTCACTCAAAACAAACTCAAGTGCAAGTCATGTCATTATTTCTCTGATGGAATGGTCTTCTTTGCAATGAAGGACGAACACACACACACACACACACACACTATAGCTCCTACCATGAGATACAGTGAATAGAGAGCCAGCCTTATATTCATGGAGACCCTGCTTCATGTCATACCTTTGACATAGTCTGCTTGTTTGGCCATTGGCAAACCACCTTCTCAGGGCCCCTGATGACTGTAAGACTTTAAGTGCAATGGCCAATCTCTATGGGGAGAGACAGTTTCCCTGATTTCTCATTCCCTGCCAATGAAATCCAAAATGAATATCTTGCACTATACTAGGCACTGGAAATACAAAGTCAAAAATGAAAAAAAATATTATTTCAGGAATAATATCAAGGAAAGGCTGGGTACACAAAATTTGCATTTCAAAACGCTACGCCCTTTGGCAATGTCTTTTTTTAAGTTCAGTTTTTGAGAGTTTAAACATGGACACTCTCATCTTTTCCCTTACTGAAAGGCCCCACAGCCAGGGCCTCCATCTGTATCTCATTGAAAGTTATTTTCTATATAACCTTGTAGCAACTAAAACATGATACTATTATATTTTATGAAAAACACTTATGCCTAGTTGTTAAAAAATACTGGGTTCCCTGCACATACATGCTTACATGCATATACAACTTGGTCACAGAATCAGTTTCATTTTCCCTCTCAAATGGTTTTGTCTCCACTTTTCTGCCTCCATTTAAAGCATTTAAAAATGGAGAAACATGTGCCCACATTTTAAAAAAAACTGGGAGAGAGGATAGGCCGTGCCAAATTAATGAGTCATAAGTTCTGCTTCTTGGCTCTATCCTAAACCCCAATAAAGGCCTTTAATTCATACTCCAAAGTCTCCATTTTGTCCTTGGATTCCTGGATTTAAGTGGTACATTTATTTATGAAGCTCAATCTTAAGAACTGAGAAAGGGACAATGTGCAGTGTGTACCTAATAGCTGACATTAATAAACTCACACTTAATAAGTATATGCACACAAGCCCTCCATCTGGATTTACTGGCAACAAAAAGAGACATGACAGAACTCTGGGAATTTGACGAAGGTGTCAATGTACTGGCTTGACATTAGCGCATATTTGGTGGAATCTGCTGCTCAGCTCTTGGGGAAAAATATACACACACAACAAGGAGTCCAGAAGGGGCTCTTGGTAAAAGTGCCACAGTGATGGATTAAAAATTAATATTTGAAAGGTATTTAATGGTCACCATCATCACCACAACTGATTGCTTTGGATAGAAGGTTGAACATTAATTCTCCAGTTGGGTTTCGCTGACGCAATCCCTCCATCTGATTTGCTCTATTTATTGGGTTGAACTAGAAGAAATCTCATATAGGACTATTTCAACTTGTTTAAAAATCATAATTAATTTTTAAAAAATGATGTAGGCTAAGAATTATATGAATAAATAGACAAGGGTACCTAAAACAAATATTAATACCAGAATATTAGAAGTGGGAAAGCTGCACCCAGTTGCTCTTGGGATGGAGAGATTGCGAAGAAGCCTGGTTGTTTTGGTGGTGTCCTCCATCTAAGAAATGGGTCAATGTGACAGATAAAAATTCATCAAGTGCCTTTTATGTTCCACGAATGGTGTAGACTCTGGGGATGCAAAGACCAAATGACAGCAAAATAGTCCTTGCCCTAATGGAAGTTATATTCTTCCTGGGACAATACAACATGTTCACAAGTAAGCAAATATAAAATTTATCTTTCCCTTCTCCCATCTCTCTCTCTCTCTCTCTCTCTCTCTCTCTCTGTCTCTCTCTCATCCTTCCCCCCTTCCACATACATACATATATAAGAATACATTTGTGTTCCTATATCTATATCTAATTATATATATATATATATATTTACATGTATATCCATACTCAAATGAATCTGAGGTCTTATCATTATATATGTTTCCTCCAATGATGTAGCACATAGCCTAGTTATGCCTTCCTATATTTTGTGACTCTTGTTTCTTCTTCCCAGAAGAATATGCTATTTCTACCTTATGTGATAAAAAGAAACCTTCCTCACTTTTTTCTGCCATTGGAACACATGGACTCTCTCCTGGTTTTGCCTCACTATGACCCTGTGACCAGCCCATTCTCTGGTTTGATTAGTCATTTTCTCCTGGTGTCTTTACTCTGGTTCTTATTCATCTGGTATCTTACCTGGTATCTTCTGCAAACTGCTCAAACTCACAATGCTTCCATCCTTTGACCTCTGAGTACTCATAGGAATATAGATCTCCAGTTGGAAGGGTAAACCAGTCCAACACCTTGATTTTTCAGATGAGGAAACTGAGGTCAACAGAGGTGAAGGCCATACAGACAAGTAAGAAGTAGAATTCATTAGCGTCAGCTAGGGTACAAAACAGGGAGAAGTATGCTCACCAAATGTGTTTTCACCACTGTCAAGGAGGAGATTCTAGAGGAAAGTACAAGTTGACACAAGGGATTCTCTGTGGATGGCGATATCTGCTAGAAGCTCCTGTTTGTGGATGGCATCGTGCTAGTAGCAAGTCACAGAACACTGACGAGCCTCCTGGAAGTTCTGTAAGCATTCAAGGAGCATGAACTAACCATCTATATTGGAAAAGTCAAGTGAATAAGGAAAGCACACTGTGCAGATATGATATGCAGTTAGAAGACCAAATGAGAGTTTATCTAGCAATATATCATGTAATTCAAACTTATGTCTGCATATGTGTATATACATCTTATAATAAATATGCACGGATGAACTCTGTATGTTACCCTTCTAACTATCTAAGTTATATGTGTGTTTGTATTGTATACACACAGAGAGAAATAAAATGTATTTGAATCTATATAAACGTATACCAATCTTGTTATATCATAAAAGGAGTTGAATAATATTGATGTAAGGATGATAGATATCTTGAGGCGTACCAAAGGGGCATTGGAGCCAACTCCTACTGCAAGGAAGACCTGAATGTTAAATTGTCGGTGTGGGCATTTATACCTTGGAAATTAGCAAAGGTTACAAGTCAGGGCTTGTTATTTTGTTGATTATCTAGCCTTAAGAAAGTGATGGAAAAAATTTTAATAATGTAGATTAACCTTAAAAGTTTGTCACGTGTGTACCCCCTCCATGAAATCTGGTTGTTAAATATTCACCAGCATACTCCATGAAATCTGGTTGTTAAATATTCACCAGCATACTCCTGACTATAGTCCTTAAGGAGGCATTTAACTCTACTATATCACGTGCTCTTTCAGTCAATTGTGTGCTGGTGAAAATGCAGTCTACTACGTAATATCACTTATGAAAGCCTTCTGGCTTCCCTCTGCCCTCAAACACTCAGGGCACTCCATAGAATTGTGAAACAGAGCTTGCTTGGCTCTGGGAGAGTGAACCAGAGTTAAAATGGAGAGAGGGAGAGAGAGAGAGAGAGAGAGAGAGAGAGAGAGAGAGAGAGAGAGAGAGAGAGAGAGAAAGGAGGGGAGGGAGGGAGGGAGGGAGAGACAGAGAGAGACAGAGAGAGACAGAGAGTGCACTAATAACTGAGGTAATCATGAAGCAGTTTAGATTCTGTCTGAACCATGCTTTGAAGGAAGATAGGAATTTGAAGAGGTGGAGGTGAGCAGAAAGAGAGTTTCAGTGGATCACTTGTACAAGATCTCTAAAGAATGGGTATGTCAAAATGACCTGTTTTCTGCCTGAATCTCTTCTATGTGGACAATCAGGATGAGATTTCAGTATGAAGGGCCTTCTCCCCACCCCTAAATGGTTAAAAGTTTTGAGAAAATAAATTGGAATTACTGATGATTGTTGGATGGTGACTTTGAAGATTTCTGAGAAACGACGAGTTGAGATAAAAATAAAACTGTTAGGAGACTGAGAAAAATGTCGCTATTTTGTTGAAGAGTTTGAAATGTGATTTCAGAATCCTTCTGCCTTTATTCAGAAACTGAATCAAAAACCCCACCAGAGTCATTAGCAGTTCTGTATGGCTCATTGAAAAGGTGAGTTTTATCTGACTGATCTATTACCACCTCTGAAAGCTTTATCACAACTGAGTATTATAAGTCCTTCAGAGGAGGATAGAAAGAATATGTTTACACAGTCTTGAAGACCTATTGAAATCAGTGGCATAATCTGGATATTGGGCCATGAAATGGATCATGATGGTCCTTCCTTCACAATGTGGATTTGAGAGAACCAGCCACGATAGCAAATCTGGAATGCTCGTTGGGAGCTCATTTGCCCCAGCTTCCCAGGTATTTCGGAAGCTACTGTCCTTTCATAAAGTTCCATTACGTTCCATTCATAGAGTTGCATTGAGAAGAGACTTTAGAGGGTGTCTCATCCATCTTTCTCATTTTACAGATGAAACATTTGAGATCCAGAGAAGTTAATGATGCTGCCCCAAGGTTTCATGGACCTGGAAAGTGATAGCCTGTGTCCTCTGATTCCAAACCCATTGTTCTTGCCCTTATACAGCTGCCTTCGATACAACTCAGTCTTGATGATGATAATGATGACCATAGTAAGTTACCATTTCTAGAACACCTATTACATGCGAGGCACTGCACTTTATAAATATTATTTCCTTTGAGCCTCACAACAGCTCTGAGAAGTAGGTGTTTTTATTATCCTCACTCTACAGTTGAAGAAACTGAGGTAAACAGAAGTTGAGTGACTTGCTCATGGTTACATAGCTAGGAAGTGTCTGAGGTTGGGCTTGAACTCAGGACATATTGATCATGATTCCAGACACAGAACTCTATCCACTGTGCCATCCTAGCGATTTGATTCATTTTAAACCAATTTGATTGGATTTGCTTTAATTTGATTCAATGAAACCCATCTTAATTCAAATCAAATCCTAGAAATGTTTATTGAGCACCTCCTGTATGAAAAGTTCCATACTGCAGATTAGAATGAATATGTAAACCTCCCATTATTATCTATGTAGTCATTATTAGGGGAAGAAAAATTTGCTGGATTATTAAAGATTGCTTATTGAATGAATGAATGGTTTTCTTTTGTGTACTAATTGACCAGTCTAGTATATAGCTGAGTGTTTCATGCCTTTTCAGTCATAATGAAGCCACAATGACTTAAGGAAGTTAGCTTCTTAGGATGAATACAATAGCAGGGTATATCCTCTGAGGTACTAATAACTCTAAGAAGAAAAAGAGTATGTGCTGGGGGAAAATAAATGAACAATACTTGGGCTAGATGGAGGTTAATAAAGGAGAGTGCCAGGGACCAGTGTGATGACAGTTTATGCTCAATATATTTATTAAGGGTGTGGGAGAAGGAAGGATGAATGGCAAAGTTGCAAAATAGTCTTCTGAGGTGAGATAATTTGAGACAAGGAAGGGGAGTGAGTCATGTTGAAAACACATCAGCTTTGAGAACAACTGTAGAAACAGAAAAAAAGTCTGGAGGGGCACAATGGAAATGCGTCAGGGCTCTGGAAGGCATTTGACCCTTCTGTTGGAAGTTGAAAAAGACCTTTATTTTGTTAAGGAGAAGAATAAATACAGGCATGTACAGTAAATGGATGAACAAGAAAGTGCCAGGTAACTGATCCTGTTTTATTCCCTGTTTATGTGGGCTGGTTGAGGAACAAGGACATGATTAATGAATGCCCCCAAACAGAGCTTGTTGTCTTCCTCCTTCCCCTACATTCACATGCTGTAAATATCAGAGGTGGGATCTGGACCCACCTCCACTGACTCAAAGTTATGGACTCTTTCCAGTGTCCTGTGTTGATCATTTTCGACCCCTCCCCCTTCATTATCTCCTCATTCATTTATTCCAGTCTTATATGAAAACCTATTGATTCTACCTCCAAAATATTGCTTACATCTGTCTATCTCCTCTTCTTTACTCAAATGACCACTATCCTAGGCAAAGCTCTTGTACTATTGCTCTTGGACTGACCCCATCATTATTCTTACCTTGTATCCCCTTTCTCCCCTATCTCAATCCACTCTCAACATTATTGCCAAAGTAAACTTCCTAAAGTTCAGTTCTGACCATGCTACACCCCTGCTTAAAAAGCTTCTGTGACTATTGCCCTTTTGGTTATCAAACCCCTCATCTTGGAATGTAAGCTCCTCCACAATGTCTCCAACCTACATTTTCAGACTTATTTCTCATTGTTCTTCACATGTTTTATTCTTTACACTCTGTTCTCTTGTAGTGCTGTTCCTCCAAACGCTTTCCATTTCACACCTGTATGCATTTGCAGGGCCATAGGTTTTCCCTGGACTTGGTCTTTCAGACTCCAAGACTAAATTCAGGTACCAACTTTTCTACGAAACCTTCTCTGATTTATCCCCCCATCCCACACTTCCTACTCCAGTTGTTTATACTTCCCTCTCCCCGACAACTCCTTTGTATGATGCTTATCTGTACCTCAAGAACCTCAGAGGATAGTACTTGAATTCCTTTGCCTGGAATTTCAGGCTTTAAACAGTTTGACTTTAACCTTTTTTTAAAATTTAAGCTTAACATCATTTTGTTGCCCTCTGCACCCTCTACGTCTGTGAAGTCTGGCTAAACTATCCCACTAGGTCTCATCCTGCCCTTTTCTGTTTTAAAGCCTTCATACTGACTATCTTCCTGCCTATTGAAATTCTTCCCTCCTCCCTTCTCTCCTTGTCCCTCCCCCCACCTCAACAGAGAACTGAACCTGGAGTCAGGAAAACCTGAGTCCAAATCCCACTTTACCTACTTATTAGCTGTGGAAGCCTGTTCAAGTTACTTATCTTCCCCGCCTCAGTTTTTTCCTTTTTATAATGGGCATAATAACAGCATTGACTTCCCCAGATTATTGTGAGAATCAAATGAGATCTGCTTTACATATGTAAAGCACTTTGCAAACCTTAACGTAATATGAATGTGAACTCCCATTATCAGCATCCTTTCTCACCTGCTCTTACATCTCTCCTTTGTCCTCATTACATCTTACCTCATTTCATACTAATTTGTGGAGCTGTTGTGTTCCAGATTATAGCAGAGGTGTCAACCACACCCCTGATGGCTGATGGCTAAACATTGATAACCAACAGCCCTCCCAAGTACAGTCCAAATTGCAATAAAATGAAATTGGGAAATATTTAATAAAATACAAATACAATAAAACATAGGCAACTGATTTTTAAAACTGTCACTATGCAGCCTGGAGGATTTTATGTATGGATTGGTGGCACCTGTTTTGATTGGAGTTTGACAACAGTGCTCCACAACATCATAGAATTTTAGAGGTTCCTTATGCATAACTTCATCCAACCTCTTCACACAAATAAACTGAGATGCAGAGAGATGGGCTTACCCAAGGTTTCACAGGTGGATTTGAATCTGGGGAGTGGCAGAGAGGTTCTAGGAAAAACATAGATTCTACAGTCAGAGGCTGTTGTTTACTTATGTCCCACTCTTTGCAACTACATGAACTAGAGCATGCCATGCCCTTTTATCCTCCATTATCTCTTGAAGTTTGTCTGAGATCATGTTTATTGTTTCCATGATATGATCCATCCATCTCACCCTCTGCCTTCACCATTTCCTTTTGCCTACAATCTTTCCCAATGCCAGGGTCTTTCCCAAAGAGTCCCATCTTCTCATTATGTGGCCAAAGTATTTAAGCATCAGCTTCAGTATTTGACCTTCCAGTGAATATCCTGTATTAATGTCTTTAAGATTCAGAGAACCTGAATTCAAATCCCACTTCTGTTGGTTACAACCTGTATTATCTTGAACAAGTAACTTTAACTCTCCAGGCTTTAGTTTTCCTCATCTATAAAAAGGAGTTTAGAACTAGGTGGCCTTTGAGTAACTATTCTTGCTAACTAGATGCTGAGCCCATTTATTTTTGTGCTATATGGAAGGATAGAAAGTGATGCCAGTATCCCCTTGAAATTTCAGTGCCCTGTGCCAAGTCTCCCCTTTATTATGGCTCTGAGCAAGAGGGATTTAGAGTATAAAGAAGGAAGAATTTCTCAACAGCGAGGTTCATCAGACATTGTAATGGCTTCCCAGGGAGAGGTTCCATAGTTGCTAACTCAGGAAGTTTTCATATGCAAGTTGTTGATTACTTGCTGGATATGAACCAACCTGTAGGCTGATTTGCCATTGCTACAGGTAAGACTCCTGAGTAATAGAAAATAATTATGGTGCAGGCAAACCTGGAACTTCTTTCTGGGTTGAAGATAATGTGAGAGGCTCTGGAGGTGGGAGGAATGTAATGGGCATCAGAGGCGAAGAGGATGGCATCAGGAGTGGTTCCCAGGTGTGCTTCCCAGAGGATTGGGTGGAGGGTGGTCATGCCGTGATCCTCAGAGAGACTTATGATGCTACGTTCCAGCCTATCTTATAGGATTTCCCAGTCTCCTAGAGAGTGGCTCATCTGGTTGGGATGCTAATAGTGTGTTCTGGATAACAAGGGGGGTAAGGGGATGGTAAACAATATTCCTTTGTGCTCTAAAGTTCTGTGAATTTTAGTGGGAATCAAATTTAAAATAAGAGGAAACATTGTGTACCCTATTTAAGAAAATTGTAGGATTCCTTGCCAAATAAGTGCTAACTAACCCCACAATGAAGGCAGAAAGCCAATCACTTATTAACATATGGTTAGAGCCACCCAAATACCCCAAACACATGGCCTATTCTGGAATTAAATCTAGGTGAGGTTAATGGGGGTCCTTTTAAGTTCTGTCACTTTTGAAAGGAAAACATTATTTCTTTTTAGACTAAGCCTTTATGTAGGAGGAACTGACTAATTGAGGATGGTCAAGACAGTTGTAGACCAAAACTTAAATTTTCTCTCTCTTTTCATACACACATATACATACACATACATACATGTATGTACACACATACATGTATGTATATACACACATGTACATGTATAGATGTATACACACATTTATATATACATATATATTGCATAAAACTTCTATTTATTATCAGGCTTACTCTTTCATCTGCAACTGTCTTAAATGTAACATAAACTCAGCACTTTAATCACCATATTTCATGGTTTTATATTATTAGATAAAGAATCATTTACTGAAGAAAATGTTTCCAACAGTTTGCATATTCAACTGTAGGGGGAGTGAATATTCATAATAGGAAAAATTTCATTGCCTCCAGTGAACCTAATGGTTACTAGAGATTTGTAAACTTGTAAATACGATCAAAATATAAATATTGGTGTGTTTCTAAGATTGCATATTATGCTGTGTTATTAAATCATAAAAAAATTCTCAACTTTTACCACAATGAGCTTTTTGAATGCTCAATATCCCTCCAACATTTAACTAGAACACTTTTTTCTGAGTGCAAATGGATATATTAATTTCCATAAAAGTGTTATCTTTTTTTACAGTATATTTAATTTAGATCCAATTTCTATTTCCACTAAAATAATTGCTTATAATACACAGACTCGATTTTATATGACTAATTAGAACAGTGCATGGGAAAAAAATAGGTTTGCAGGTAATATTGAAATTAAATATGTTAATCTCTACCTCAGTGTGCACATTTTATATGAGCCTTAATTTGCCATATAAATTATAGTTCTGTGTTTATAAGGTGCCCTTGAAAGAGTGTCCTATTTTTTGAGCATAATACCATGGGGAAACAAATATACAGAGCTTTTGGCTATAGATTAAAGTTGCATAAATTAAGAGGAATGCCGTTAGTAAGTGGGGTACCTTGCTTTTTAAGCACTTGGAATCCTTAACACTGAGTTCAGAGCCCTTTAATGTATTTTGGGGGGTATTGTTACTAATATTAAGATAATAAATAATATTTAGTTCCAATATCACACCCTTCAGCCAGGGCATAAATTCATTTTGAGTGCTGGAGTTGAATTAATGTATAATAAACATACTGCAGTTTGCTATCAGGAATTCTGGATGAAATGCAGGGAGTCGGGTCTTTGCTTATGCATTAGCACTGCCAGTCTTGCTCTGTTTAATTTTAGCTATTTATAAAATTGCTCTATTGACAGCCCTGTTTATTTTAATGTGACTGCTTTAAGGTTAACTCGGAATGGAGCGGGTGTGGTGGTGTAGGACTGTTTGCTGAGCTGGGGTGTTGGTTTACGAATGCCTACTCCAAACAAAATCCCTTTCACCACTGTCCACCTGAAATTAAGACCCTCAGCTAGCTTAATTGAGCGTGTTGAGGTGTTGGTTTCATGTGGGGCTGGGACCTCAAAGGAAATTTGAAGATATGGAGTGTCTCAGAGAGAAACTGGGTTGCACTGGACCTATGTACCTCAGTGGTAGTGTTAGACAGAGATAGGCTGGAATCTGGTAGCAGCAACAACTGCCAGCTGCTTCTGAGTGTAATGAAAACCATATTTAAAATGTTATTTTTGTTTAACAGGTAAGGAATGTGTTTCATTCCCATGTAGGATATTTGCTGAAATGCAGGTTTGGAAGAATAGTGATTTAAAAATAGTTCTAGATCAGTGAGCCTGAAGAGGTCAGTGCCAAGAATTCCCCAGGGAGAAAACCAAGCTTGAGAGATATGCTAGCAATAGGAACATTATGGAAAATTATGATGACTTTAAATTAATTTCCATGACTTACTAAGCCACCAGTAAAAGAAACAAGAGTTGCCAACTTTTAAATGTCTGACCTTGTGATGCTCATGGATTTCATTGTAGCTCATAGAGAAATGCAACCAATTCCAAAAGACCATATTGGGTTCTTCTGTTATTGTGGAATTTAGTTGTACAGGCTATTGCTTAAAACAAATGAGATATCAGCTCTGGTACGCTTCAAAACATGAATGATTAAAATTTTAACAGTGATTGTTTATAATGTCTATGATATGTATTAAGAGATAGTGTGGTGAAATGGAGAGAGCCCTTGGCTTGGAGTCAGGAAGATGGGGCTTTAATCCCATCTATCACCTCAACTGATTCTCTGATGCCACCAGGTTATTCACATGTTTCTAGCCTCAGGCATCTTCCTAAGATTTCTTTTTTATAACTGGGTTCCTGAGTATTTTTAGAGCAAGCCTTTTCTAGGTAAGGACTTCATAACCATCCAAAGAGATGGTTCATGCTTATATTTTGTTTTGAATCAGATTCGTGATTTCACAGAAAGAAGACTCTACCAGCACTGATCACTACCTGTTCTGCAATTCCGTTATCTCAGGTGCTAAGAGGTTAAATGACTTGCCCAGGGTCACCCAACCTAGATAGGTCTTCTGGACTACAAGCCTACTCTCTGCACCTCAGTCACATTTAAATAGCAGTTTATAAAGCACTCTCCTTTCACCAGTAGTACTAGATCAACTATGCCATTGATGGAATCAAAGTTGAGAGGTTAACATGGGTGGGGAACCTCAGGCCTCTTGACCCCATGTGGCCCTCTGGATCCTCAAGTGTGGCCCTTTGCCCCAATATAAACTTCACAGAACAAATCCTCTTAATAAAAGGATTTGTTCTATAAACCTTATACTCGGTCAAAAGACCAAACCTGAGGACCTTGAAAGGCACATGTGACCTTGAGGCTGCAGGTAACTCAACCCTGGCAGGTGATTTACATACAATCACACAGGCAGCAAGGATCAGAGTTGGGTCTGGTCTTTGGACTCCAAATCTACACTTCTTACTGCTTCCATTACTCCACCTCTCTATCTAAGAATTTTCATGGAGAGAGGATCCAGCCAGAATTCAGTCTCAAAAGCCAGATTGATTTGTTTCTTTCAATCAATCTATCATTTAATAAATATTTATTAAATGTGTCCTATGTGCCAAGCACTGTACTAAGCCATGGGGATACAAAAAGAGGCATAAGATAATCCCTGCCCTCAAAGAGTTTATAATGGAACATGGGAGACAACATGCAAATATACACACACACACATACAAACACACACACACACAAAGCAAGCTTTATATAGGATAAATAGGAAATAATTAACAGAGGAAGGGCATTGGAATTAAGAGGGACTGGAGAAGGTTTCCTGTAGATTTTGGAATTTTCTTGGGGATATAAAGGAAGCCAGGGAGGTCAATAGTGGAAGTGGAGGAGAGAGAGACTATGCCACGTATGGAGGACAGCCAGAGAGAATGGGAACAAAGAGATGGCATGTCTTGTTCATGAAATAGTCAGTAGGCTGGTGTTCAGCTGATGTGATAATATAGTTTTAACTAGAAATCTTGACACCTGGGACAATCACCACAACACATTCTAGAGAAGGAGACAGACCTCATCTTTTCGGAGGGAGGTAGATAGAGACTCACAGGAACAACAGTTCTTGTGGATGGATTAAACTGGGATAGTTCAAGGCTACTAGGGTAGAACTTACTAGTTGTGTGGGGAGAGTAGGAATGATAGGAATGAAAGTAACTTGAACCTAGACAGGAGAGGAATTCCCTTGGGATATGGCAGCTGGGACAAGGAAGCTGACCAGCTGGTAGAGAACTATCTTAATGAACTATTCTGCCATTTTCTTTTTTATTTTTCCAAAAAAAGTTATTATTTATTTTAAACATTCTTTTCTTTTTAAATTTTGAGCTTTAAATTCCCTTCCTCCCACCCCTCCCCTACCCACTAAAGAAGGTAAGCAAAATGATATGAATTAATTATACATGTGAAATCATGTAAGATGTATTTCTATATTAACCATACTACAAAAAAAACACAAAAAGCAAGAAAAGTATACTCGACTTTGCACTCAGAGTTATCACCCCCTCTCCTTATCCGCTTCCTCCTTATTTACTTGAAGGGCAAGATGGATTTCTATACTTCATTGACTGTATATCTTATTTCCCAGTTGCACGTGAAAATAATTTTTAATGTTTATTTTTTAAAACTTTGAGTTCCAAATTCTCTCCCTTCTTCCTTCCCCACTCACCCTCATTCAGAAGGCAAGCAATTCAAGTTATACATGTGTATTTATGCAAATCACTTCCATAATAGGTTGTGAATTTCTCTCCATCCTATCCTGCTCCCCACTTATTCTATTTTCTCCTTTGACCCTGTCCCTTTTCAAAAGTACTTGCTTCGGACCACCCCTGCCCCAATCACCATCCCTTCTATTATCCACCTCTTAATTATACCCAATTAAGTGTATATGTTATTCCCTTTTTAATCCAAATCTGAGAGCTCATCATTTCTTGTGGCGCAATTGTATTCTATCACAATCATATACTGCATCTGTTCAATCATTTTCCAGGTGATGGACATCCCTTCAATTTCCAGTGCTTTGTCACAACAAAGAGAGCTACTTCAAATATTTTTGTCCTAATAGGTCCTTTTCTTTTTCCTTTGATCACTTTGGGGAGCAGACTTAGTAGTGATATGTTGGGTCAAAGGGTATGCACAGTTTTATAGCCTTTGGGCATAGTTCCAAATTGCTCTCAAGAATGGTTGGAAAGTTCACAACTCCAACAAGAGTTGATTAATGTACCTGTTTTTTCCTCATCCCCTCCAGCATTTGTCATTTCTGATAGATGTAAATTGTATGGTACCTCAGAGTTATTTTCATTTGCATTTCCCCAATAGTGATTAGAGAATTTTTTTACATGATTATAGATAGCCTTGATTTCTTCTTCTGAAAACTCCCTGTTCATATCCTTTAATCATTTATCAATTGAGGAATGGCTCTTACTTTTATTTAGTTCACTCATTTCCCAATAGATTTAGAAATGACGCCATTATCAGAGAAACATCTAGTATTTTAGGAAAATGTAGTTTTTCTATTTATCGCTTTAATTAGGTCTATTTTTGCTTTTGTTTTGTCTGAGATCACAATTGCTACTTCTGATTCTGGCTATTTTCTAAGCTCAATTGTTTTTTCCCTTCTGAAGGAGAATAAATGCCTCCCACACTTTCTAAATTTTGGCATCCTGGGACAAAGCCTCAGTTGTCTTACCCCAGTTATGTCTCTGTTTAATAAGGCTTCCTAAAAACCAAAACACCATAAAAGAAAACATTCTTTTCAGGGCTCATCTTGCAGGTAGACCAAGAGAATCATATAGGTTTTAGAAGAGAGGGGAGGAAGGGGAATATGCACCTCTGAATCCCAGAAACCACAAAAAATGGTTGTATTTGGAACTTTCAATTCTGACTTTTTATAGTTTTTGAAATTTAGTTTGGGGGGAAGCTGTATGATGAAGCAGAAAAAATTTGAGTTCCTGGGTTCATATTTCAGTTCAGTTATTTGTGTGACTTTGGACAAGTTCCTTTATTACGTCTCTGGGCCTTGGATTTTTCATTTGTGAGATGAGAAAGGTTGGACTTCATGATGTGGTGTGGTGGCCATAGCAATGAATTTGCATGAGGAAGGCATGAGTTCAAATTCTGCCTCATGAACTCTGGAACGTGGGAACCCAGGAACTCAAATTCTTTCTGCTTCATCATAGAGCCTCTACCCAAACTAAATTTCAAAAACTATAAAACTGTGGGCAAGTAACCTAATTTCCCTTAGCTTCTGTTTCCTTGTCTGGAAAATGGGGATAATAACAACACCAACCTCATAGAATTGTTATGAGGACCAAACTGTTGTTTTTTTTCTCATTATTATATTTCTAAAGTCCTTTCCAACTCGAAATCTATCATTTTATGATCCTTCTAGCTCTAAGTCTATGATACTATGATTAGTTTGAGGCAACCTGGTGTAATTGATAGAGAGAGATATGTTGATAGGAGACAGGAAGATCTGAGATTAATTTCAATCTCTGACACATACTGGCTGTGTTACCCTGGGCAAGTAATTTAACTTGTTACGCCCCCTTCCCCCAGATAACTCCATAAGGCCATGAGTTATAGAGTAGGTGCTGATCTTTATTTGTAAAGACTTTTTGGAGTTTTCTTATACCAATGATGTCACAGGTTTGTTCTGAAAAAAAGAGAAGAAGAAAGAGAAGAAGAAGAAAGAAGAGAAGGAGGAGGAGGAGAAAAGGAGGAGAAAAAGAAGGAGGAGAAAAAGGAGGAGAAGAAGAAGGAGAAGAAGGAGAAGAAAGAGAAGAAGGAGAGAGGAGGAGAAGAATGAGAAGAAGAAAGAGGAGAAGGAGTTGAAAGAAGAGTAAGAGGGAGAAATAGAGAAAGAGGAGGAGGAGGAGATTAGGGTCAGTTCTAGTCTAAATTTTTATTTCAGTCCCTGGATTTGAATTAGTCCCCTGAATTAGAAAATTTCACTCACTGAGAGAGAGAATCCAGAGCAAATAGCTTTCTGTTCTCATTTTTATAAGGGAAAATATGAGCAGTGAAAGTAACCTTAGAGGGTAAAAGCACAAAACCTGTAGGGGGCAGCATAGGGTTCACTTCTACCCTCCATCCTTCTCACCTTCCCCCTAAGGAAAGTGAATTCTTACAACCATAGAACCTGCGGATGTCATTTAGAGAGAATTTATGATACAGTAGGATAGGACTAGACCCATGATTTTACTGAATTTAGGGACCCTCAGATAAGGAAATTCCCTTTACCAATGTAGGTCAATACATTCTTTCCACCTTTCCAATAGTTTTAGAGAGTTGCCTTGAGCACTGAGAGGTCAAATGCATTGCCTAGGGTTATTTGTACATCTAGTAGATATCAGAGTCAGGACTTGAGCCATTACTCCATGATGTTTCTCAAATCCACAATGAACTGATTTTAAAAAATGGTGGCAGTGTGCTATAAGGAATAGAGATCCAGCAATAAAATCAAGAACACTTGACTTCAGGTGTTGCCTCTGTCACATATTGGTTACATGTAACCGACTTAACCTCTCAATGGCCCTAGGCAACTCTTTGATAATAGCATTTTAACTCTTTAATACTTAATTATTATATTCCTTAATACTATAATGTTAAATCTATAAGCCTAGGATTCTAAGTATTAAGTTCTTACTATATGACAAAGACAAAAATGAATCAGTTCTTGCCCACAAGGAGCTTATACTCTATAGGTAGAGCCAACATGAAGTATATGCAAAAGAAATATGTTAAAACAATATTAATGCCTAACTCCTAACATAGATGTTTGTGCCCCAGCAGATTAAGACTTATGAACTTGGCAACTTCTAGTTGTATTTTCTGCTGGTGCTATTTCTGACTCAAAATGCATAGCCAGGGTTCCCTCGAACCCTGACTGTTCTCAGAGCATTTTCCTTGAAAAATAATCCAAGTTACCATTTGTTAACTGTGCAATGTTTTCCAACCCAGCTCTGCTGGCTCTCCCCTTATATTTTGACTCCAAATTTAAGTATCAATCTTTGAGTGCTTTGATCCAATGGGATCTGCTCCATTCCAAGGCTCCTGGTAAAGTCTGGGCTATTATTATCTCAGCTAAGTCTCAGCTTCACTACTTTAGTTTTAAAGGACCCAGGTTGGGTTGCCTATCTTTGTTGAAATTCTGCAATATGCAATTTAAAGTTAGATTGACCTTCAAGCTGACAAAGTAAAATAAACAGTTTTATAAATGAAAATGGCTAATCTGAAATAGATCACAGCTAAGAACTTCATTTTTTATTCATTCTCTTCATACAAGGTCGATATCATACAAGTGAATATCTAATATTGTGCTTCTGAGGAGGGTGGGCTGAGGATGCCAGTTAGAGGGAATTAATGATATGACAAACTGGGGCAAACTGGACTATATTTTTCATTATCCTTTATTTCAGAGAGCAATTATATTTAAATTAAAGACTGCCTAATTTTATTTTCAAATTAGGCATCCTACTCCATAAAGCACTTACCATAAAATTTCCCTTCTTTGGAAAGGTCTTTGAGGGAGAGAGGGTGGTGGTATTGGTTGTAGTGATGGTGTCAAAAATTGGCAAGCCTATGTCACTTAACCCTTTTACACTATATGCCCCAATTCCTCCTCTCCTGAGTGATATTGACATCCTGGGGAAACCATGATCCTGGAGCCCTCCTTTCTCAATTGGTAACTTCCTAGGACCACCACTTTAGGAAGGACTTCTGCCATATTTCATCTCTTTCAAGTTGAGACTCTCTGTCTCCTGGCTTGTCCTCCTTAGCGGCCATATTGCCCCCTAAAGATGCCCTTTCTCTTACCTCCTCTCCTTGGCAGCTCCCATTTATGTGTTGTCTTCCTGCATTAGAATGTAAGTTCCCTAAGAGTTGAGATTTCCATTTTTTGCTTATATCGCATTCCCAGTACTTAGCAAAGTGCCTGCTACATTATAAATGCCCTCTCTCTCTCTTTCTCTCTCTCCCTATCTCTACAATCTGTCTGTCTATCTCTTTCTCTCTTTCCCTTCATCCTATTTATCATTTTCTCTTCCTCCTTCCCTCCCCTCTCTCCTCCTAGTTCTCTCTCATCTATTTATCTATCTGTCTGTCTGCTATCTATCTATCAGATCAGAAAGATGTGTGATGTTTTAATAAGATGGCAACATGTCACTGGAGATTCTTGCCTTTCAATATCCATATCTCTTTATTACTTTGTCATAGCTTTCATTTCATTAAGAAAGAAGGAAAATTCTGTTAACAGAGTTGGCATAGTTGCCAGGCAAAATATAGTGAAATAAACAAAAAAAAACTTTTACAAAAGTCTCAGAAAATAAGTCAGAGGACTGAACATCTGTTTCACAGCTGCCTATAGAAAGTCAATGTCAAACCACAAAGTATAAGATCAAGTCATTCATTCTATAAATTTCAGCAGTGTTAAATGCTACCAGGGAATCAGTGTGATAGTCAGTGGGGGAGAGAGCTGGGCATGAAACCAGGAGAATTTGGGTTTTATTCTTGACTTTGACATGTATTAGTTATGGATCTTGGACCAGTTGTTTCATTTCACTGAGCCTGAGTTATTTCATCTATGAAATGGGAATATTGGTACTTGTAGCACATATTTTATATAGTTGTTATAAAGTTCAAATGAGCTAATGTATATAAAGAATTTTGCAAGTACTAAAATACTATATAAATGCCAGTTAATATTACCATTAAATGACTACCTAAGAATTGGTATGGTGTGGTACAAAGGGCACCGATGCTGAAGACAAAAGACCTGGGTTCAGGTCCAACCCCCAATAACCATGAGACCTAGCCAAGCCTCATTCATATTGCAGGGATGATGTAAGGAAAATACTAAACCTTGAAATTTTACATAAATGAAAATCTTTGCAAAGTATAACTAATAATAATTAGCATTGACATATTACTTTGTGGTTTACAAAGTACTTTATACATGTTGAGTAATTTAATCCTCACAACAATTCTGTGAAGTAGGTGCTATTATCCCTCTTTTACAGATAAGTAAACTGAGGTTAACAGAGGTTGTCACTTACCCAAGGTCACACAGCTAGTGAGCATCTGAGGCAGGATTTGAACTCAGGTCTTCTTGACTCCAAGTACAACACTCTCCATTGTACCCCCAACTACCTAAAATACCAACTAACATATGTAAAGTGCTTTGTAAATCTTAAAGCACTATATATATATATATGTATATATATTTGCATATATATATGTATATATGTATTTGTTGATATCTAGAAGTAGGTTGGCTTACTGAATATACTGCAGGATTAGGAAGATTTGTATTCAATCCCATTCTCTGAAAATTACTGGCTTTGAGATCCTTAGCAAGGTAGCTTATCCCCCCAAGTGCCTAGAACTTACCTACTGGTTGGTACCTTGGACAGTACATCCCTGCCCTCAGAAGATCAAAGACATCCCTGAACCTTGTTGCTGTCATCCTTCATTCTCAAAGAGGATCAATTACATCAGGAGGGTGATGTCTTGATTTGCAAGTGAATTGGATGACTCTTAAGAGTTCCTACTATATTATTGTTAGCTGTGTAGTGAAACCCCAAAATGAAATTCACAGCAAATAATGATAACAAAGCAATTGAAGAACTCCGTGAGAAAGACTAATTTAGGGAGGATCTCTCAACTCGAATACCTAAATCGGTTCCTGACTTCTCAATTTGCATACTCTAGAAACCCTACTTTCTTTTATGTGTAGGGATCTCTTGGAATAATGGATTGCTGCTGTAGCTTTTTTATGCCAACATTCATGTTAACTTTCAGGAGTAGATTTAGAGGTCTCTGGAGACAACCCCAAATGTCTCACCAACTCCTCCCTTCAACTCTCTCTTGTGGAAATCCAAATCCAGAGGATCCAGAATCCAGATGGCCTAGGAATCCTCTATTACCCAGCATGAGCTGATGGAAAAAGGGAGAAATATGCCTGTATTGAAGGGCCGAAATGTAGACAAGGTGATGCCTGAAACTCCACAGGGCTGAGGGGAGGGGGAGCCGACTTCTAGAGCAGTGACTTAAAAAAAAAAGACAAAGGTTCTATCAGCAAGTCAAATTCTCCATCTAGCCTCTTCCCTCTATCACCATTAAGAGACTTACCGAGATCCACAGTCTTTAAAGGGCAGACAGCATGGAAGAGCCATCATGTACAATTTAAAGTAGCAGCTAAAATTGGAATGGTCACAAGAAAGCCTGTTTCCTAGCAATTAAATTGACAAGCTGTCTATGATTACCCTGGGGAACTTGGCAGCTGAGTGATAAAAAGACTACAGAGTGCCAAAAGGTCTAACACAACTTACTAGGGGGAAAAAGCCTGCATCTGCTTAATATACTGATTGGGAAAGTTGGGGAAGACACCAGCTAAATTAGCTGAGTGGAGATAGTACTGGCACCTCTTGCCTCTAACAACCTTTTTAAGTTATTGGGGTTGTCTGTGGAAGCCTCCCCCCTACCTGCCCCATAGAAAAGACCTGTAAATATCAGTAAGCACAAAAATTAGTGTTTCAAAACTCACTTAATACCTGACATCACCCCTGCATGGGTCCATACTGACAGCTGACTGACTGGAATGAGCAGAAGTTTAGAAAGGAATTAAAACATCTCCTCCCTGCCTCCTTTCCCTACCTGGGAAATCATATGAGCTTGGCATATCTCTTACATATCCATGGGATTCCAACGCAGAAATTTACAGAGGTAGAGAATCTTGGGAAGATGATGGGGAATGGATGATTTCATGTCAAAAGAAATAGAAGGGGTGCCCAGCCCCTGGGATTTCAAGGGAAGGGGATCCTCCGTATTGGGAGAATCTGAATGTAGGCTACAGGGGACAAGTCAAGGGAAATCTTTTCATGTAGGGATAGTCATTTGTGGAAAGTGAGAACCCCTCACTTCAGCGTTGGTCGTGTTCATTTCATCTGCTGCATTTCTTAGAAGGTTGAAAACATACATCTACTGGAGGGAGAAAGACTTGATGTAGCTCCCCCCTCCTTTTTTCTGGCACCTTCAGGATCAGAAGCTAGTGTTGGAACGACAAAAAGAAATAGAACATTAGACCTGAGTTAGGAGGACTTGGGTTTGAATCTGGTTTCTGCCACCTACTATATGACCATTGTTAAGTTACTTCAACTTTATGAGCCTCAGGTAGCATAAAATGGAGATTATCATATCATCAGCACCTTCCTCATAAGGCAGTGATGAAGCACAAAGGTGATTGATTATGTGGACAAAGTGATTTCCAAACCTTGTAGTCCTATATAAATATCAACTGGTATGATCATGTCACTTGTCATATTATCCAGCAATTTCAGTTGTGTCCAACTCTTTGTGGCCCCATTTGGGGTTTTGAAAGCAGTGGTTTGTCATTTCCTTCTTCAGCTCATTTTATGGCTGAGGAAAATGAGGCAACAGGACTTGCCCAGAATCATACAGCTAGTATGAGGCTGGATTTGAACTGGATTTGAACTCAGGAAGAGGAATCTTCCTGACTCTAGACCTGTGCCACCTAGCTGTCCTGGGTCATAATACAATCATATTATAATGCTCTCTCCTTCTTTACTTCTGCTCCTCCAGCTTCTTTTAAGGTTCAGCTCAAGCTCTGATTTCTATAGATGTCTCCTGGTGCCCCCAAGTGGGAGAGTCTTCCCCTCTAACATTAACTACTCTATCCATATCTCCTGTATGCCCATTTATTTACCTTTTATTATATTACATTTACATTATTTCATTTACATTTTATTATTACATATTATCTCCATCATTATCTCATTAGGATGTAAGCTTCTTGAGGGCAGGTTCTGTTCTTGCTTTTACTTTGTATCCCCAGCACTTAGTGTACTCCCTGGTACATAGTAAGTGCTTCATAAATGTTTTTTAATTGACTGACTAAATGTGATGGTGCCCTAGCAGATGGAGTACCAGATTTGGACAAAGAAAGATCTGAGTTCAAATCCTGCATAAGACACTTATTGGCTGTGTGATTCGAGGCGAGTCACTTAGCTTCTCTCATCCTCAGTTTCCTCATCTGTAAATGGGGACAATAATAGCACTTACCCCACAGAACTGTTGTGAAGATTGAGCAAATGAAATAACACATGCATAGATCTTTGCAGACCTTAAAGCATTATGCAAATGTTAGCTGCTATTATGAAGATAGAGCGTTATACGAATTCACAGAATTGTTGGAGCGTCTGAAAAATAATTATTCTAAGTAGGCTAATAGTTGCTTTTCTAGACCTCTGATTTTATTGGTGTTGGGGACTTCCAGTTTAGAAACTCTTCCTATTGAATTAATTCTACAACCACTTAAGAAATTTAGGGTCATAAGATCACATTTATAGTTCTGAAAAGGATCTAGGGCATTTAATCCATCACCCTCAATTGACAGATGAAGAACTGAGCCCAAGAGAGGTTTATAAGTAACTTACTAAGTTTACATAAGTATCACTTTGGAGAGGTGGGATGCTTTTCTACCCATTTTGTCACCTATTTCCTTGCAAATGACAGTCTTAGAGAGTTCCCTAAAGCACTTGTTCATGGATATAAAGCTAGTATTTGTCAGTGGTAGGTCTTAGGTCTTTTGGACTCCAAAGCTCAATGTCTATCCTCTATCATGCTGCCTTTCCTAAACTGGGTTTTGTACCACAGTTTCTTTACATTCACCCTGGCGTTGGTTTCTGAAACAAAGAAATCCCAATTTGTTGGCCTCATTGGCTGGTCTTGGAGGGCAAATGTTAGCTTCACATTCATTTGAGATCCTGGCTCAGAAGACAGCCAAAGAAGTAGATTCCTGACAGTGCTTTATGGCTTACAAAGATCTAGCAAATGTAGAAAATGATGAGGGGAGAAAGGTTTCTTGGCCGGAAATGGAGAGGAACATGAAAGTAAACAAACAAGCAAAAAGTACAAAGAAAGACTTTAACAAATGAAATTTATCTTAGTCATATAGCAATAATCACGTACATTTGGCATTCAAATGATCCACTTTGGGATTTAGGGGTGTGAGAATTTGTTATTATCTGATCCCATTAGAAGTGCTCTGAAGAATCTCATTTAAATTATTGAGAAAAAAAGAGAAACAAACCTTATGTTATTTTTCCCGTAAGTCTTGGAGGGTATATATTTGAGAGACAAATGGGGCAGCATATAGAATGCTGGATTTGCAGCAGGAGACAGAGGCTTGGATCTTGCCTGGGATAATTATTAGCCTGGCAGTTCACCTCATATCTCAAAACCTCAGTTTCTACATCTGTTAAATGGTCTAGTTACCTACTTTAAATAATTGTGGTGGGGCTTTGGGACATCCTAAGGCTTTAGAAGGCTCAAAACTGCAAATATGACTCCTTATGTATTACATGCATATATGTATATATTACATATGTGTATATACATATGCACAATGTACACATGCACATGCACACATGTTTGTATTCCTAAGGCATGGGTGTTGATTGTGCCACAAGTTATATGTTGCTGTGTAAGTCCTTCCAGTGGTACCAGCTAACGCAAGATCTCATGTGTTATACAAGGTGAATTAATATATTCTAATGATAAGGGTGATTTTCAACAGATAGCAGCACTTCATTCTTCCAAAACAGAAGTCTGGGATTTTTCCAACTCTTGATTATCCAGAGTAATAGGAATAGGGATTAGCTTGGTTAATTGAAATCTACAGAGAATCACAAAACCTAATTTTATACTTTCATTCTCCTCCCTCTGCAAAACTTATACCTCTGCTAATAAAGCATAGTTAAATTGCACAATTCGATTTTTATCTGTTTCATTTCTCATACTCTAGCTGAAGTGCCATCGACTGGTTAAACAGTCAAAAAGAGACAGCAGGAGAATGAAAGAGAGACAGAAGGACTAGGAGGTTCCACAATGCATGAGTAAGTAAAAAGTGGGGAGATCAAACCATTTGCTTTGCTTACTTGGATACTTGGTCACCCTACTATGGGCACTTGAGAAGTTTTTTTAATGGCGGTCATTGTTGTTGAGTCATTTTTCAGTTGTGTCAGACTCTTCATGGCCCCATTTGGGGTTTTCTCAGCAAAGATACTGAAGTGGTTTGTCATTTTCTTCTCCAGCTCATTTTACAGATGAGGAAACCGAGGCAAACAAGGCTAAATGACTTGCCCAGATTCGCACAGTTACTAAGTGTCTGAGGCTGAATTTGAACTCAGAAAAATGAGTCTAACCCCAGACTTGGCTTTCTGTGAACTATGGCATCCCCTAGTCGTCCAATGACAAAAATACAGAGCCATATTTAAATGATGGTATAAATATATATGTCCACACTAATGGATTCTCTTGGATCACAATCTCAGGGATTCCCAGTTGCCTTCATATCTGTCTTTTGAACAGAAAAGATCTCTTACAACTGTTGATTAACTTTTTTAAAGTCTGTCACTCACCTTACAGGGTAAGGATATCAAATCTTTCAAGAATGTAGTATAATAGTGACTTGTCATTTATATTTAAATATTCTTTAGATATTCTCATGAAAATTTTACCACAATCTTACAAGGTACTTACAAAAGGTATTATTTCCTCTATTTTGCATTTGAGTAAAGTGAGATAGAGAGAGTGACTTTTTTGCAGTTATATAGCTAGGAAGTGTCAGAGAAGGCATGTGAACACAAATCTTCCAAAATCCAAGCCTAGATCTCTAATCTGGCAGCTAGATGGTTTAGTGGATAAAGAGTTGACCTTGGAGTCAAGTGTAAGTTCAAATCCTGCCTCAGATACTTACTTACCTGGGTTATCCTGGGCAAAATTTCTTACTATCTCAGTTTCCTCATCTGTAGAATGAAAATAATATAGCATCTACCTCTCAGGGTTCTTGTGGGCATAAAATGAGATAACACTTGTAATGTGTTTTGCAAATCTCAAAAAGTTATGTAAATAATGATTACCTGTTATGATAATGACTACCTGTTATGCCCAAACTTTCAGAATAGCTTCCTCGAATGAACCAGCAAGTCATCTTTAATGAGAGTAAAGTATAATGATCATCTGGATCCCCTACCCTGGAATCCTTTCAATGTTGACGTTTGGAGGACTAGCGCCACCTCAGGTGCTGGTACAAATGCCCTAGTCAAGATGAGGAAAAACAGAAGGAAGGAAGGAAGGAAGGAAGGAAGGAAGGAAGGAAGGAAGGAAGGAAGGAAGGAAGGAAGGAAGGAAGGAAGAAAAGATGGAAGGAAGGAAGAAAAGATGAAAGGAAGGAAGGAAAGATGGAAGGAAGGAAAGATGGAAGGAAGGAAGGAAGGAAAGAAGGAAAGAAGTATTTATTAAACACCTGCTTTGTGTGCTAGGCACAAAGTATTAAGCACTTTACAAGGGAAATAGAAGAACTCCTGGCTCCATAGTTTAGGCAGCTCAGCACTAAGTCTGTCTTGCCCATAAATCCACCCTAACCTGGTGTGCTAGTTTTAGTCACTAAGGCTCTGCTTGTTCCTCTGGGCTTGAGTCTGCTTTTTACACTGTCTCATCCTTTAGTTTGTCTAGGACCCTGTCTTACTCTTGCAACCTTCCCAGAGACTTGAATCTCAGCCCCCCCACAGCTGGCTTTCTGCCCCCTAGCCATGCCTCTTCCTTGGGGCAGCTGCTTCTGACCATTCTTCCTGATTAGTGTTCTCTTCTAATCTTTTTATGTTGTTTGTCCTTTGTTCTTGACAAAGAGCATGACATCAGGAAGGTGATGCCATGATTTGGATTTAAGTGAGGCAGGATTGGGCAAAGTCACCAGCCTCACATTCTCCTTGGTAACCATCTGAGTCCAGTGGTAAGACATGGATCAGGATGACAGGAGATGACCCTAAATGCAGAGAGAAAGACCTTGGCATTCCTAAACTAAGGTCTTTGCCAGGTCTCATTTTGACTGAAGCAACACCCATTTGGTGATAATTTTGTAAATAACTTGTATGTTGTATCCTTCTATTGGACTGTAAACTTCTTGAAGTCAGGCCTGGTGAGACCCTGAGATCTCACTCTTGCATTTGTATCTCCAGCACCTGGAAAGTGCCCAGTACATAGTAGACACTTAATAAATGCTTGTTGATTGGCTGGTTAGATGGCTACTCTTGGGTGGCTCCAGGATTGGTGACAATTATCTGTGTTCTGGTGCCTTGACGCTTTACTTCTCTGTATAGCTTTCCTTCTTCTGCCCAGTGCTGAGCTGTGCCTGGATCATCTGTCTCTGTTCCAACCTCTGGTTGGTGTAGTGCCCAAGTCCTGGCCATCCCTTGCTCAGGGATGTTGCCAAGAACAGCAATGACAACAATGATGGCAACAACAATAAATGATAATAGTCATAATTTTGGTTGTTACTATTGTTCAGTCGTTTCAGTTGTGTTTGATTCTTTGTGACCCTATTTGGGTGTTTTTTTGGCAAAGATAGTGGAGTAGTTTGCCATTTCCTTCTCCAGCTCATTTTACAGATGAGGAAACTGAGGCAAACAGGGTGAAGTGACTTACCCGGAGTCACAAAGCTAGTGAGTGTCTGAGGTTGGATTTGAACTCTGAAAGAGGCATCTTACTTCAGGTCTGATGCTCTATTCACTGTACCACCTCGCTGCATAATACGATGATAATGATAATTTTTGATAATAATAGTAAATAACAGCATTTGTACAGCATTTTAAAGTTTGTAAAATACTTTCTGCATATGATTTCATTGGATCCTCACAACAACTCTATCAAGGAGGGGTTGCAGATGAGGAAACCAAGGCAGGCAGAGGTTTAATGACTTGTCTGTGGTCACACAGATCGTTAAGTGTCTGAGTCAAGATTTGAAGTCAGTTCTGCTTCAGTCGAGTGTCGTCTCGACCACACCGCTTGGCTATCCCCAGGTACTGATGATGATTGCTTACCATGACCATCTCACAAGGTGGTGTTGTCCCTATGGTATATGGATATAAAGAACAAGTCCACAGGCAAGACAGCATTAGGGCTAATGCCAAAGTATACTTGCAACTGATGTTTTAGAATACAGCTTCAAAGCTCACCAACTTCCAGAGAACTAGGCACTTGCCCATTAAAATTTTCAACCCTAGGGTATTAAAAAAATGAAAGAAAGCTATTAAATCTTTTCCAGCTCTACTTTCTCATCACTTCATTGCAAGGCAGGATTACTTAGAATAAGGTAGTATGAAACTAATGGCTTTCAAAAGCTCACTCATTAAAATCAACTCGACTGAACTTGACTTTTTTTATTACATTTGTGTAGCTTAGAAGTGGCCAAGCTGTGGGTGTCCTTTCCTAGTCAGGAGAAGATAATGCATTTCTTAGATGAGACAGAGAAGATTGAGTGACATTCTAGGTAAATTTCTAATTGATAAATTAGAAAAGGGAAGGAGCAGAGGACATGCTGATGGGGACTTTTAAGATCTCTTCCTATCCTACAATTCTGTGATTCTAATTTAGGACTGTTCTGGACCTGGTGCCAGCTAAAAAAGACCAATTTTTATCCCTAAACGATGGAAACCTTGAAAGGAGGTGGCTATCCCATCACTGAGTTTGTGATAAGTACAGAAGGTAAACCTAGGCAAAGTCTAATATGCATCTTGGTGTTTGGGTGCTGAATGGATTTCTAAGAGTTCAGAGAAAGGATGGAGAAACTATTACAGGTCAGTCATCTAGTAAACCTTTATTAAGTGCCTACTATGTACCAAGAGTTGTGCTAAGTGCTGGGGGATACAAAGAAAGGTGAAAGACAGTTCCTACTCTTGAGGGTCTCATAATCTAATGAGAAAGAACATAAATTTAAAGTTAGAAGGGACATTCCAATTCAACTCCTTTTTACAGATGAGGAAACTGAGGCACAGAAAGGGAAATGACTTACTTGGGATCACATAGCTAGCAAATTTATGATGCAGGATTTGAACCCAATTTGCTGGAATTTTCCTGGGAAATCAGCCCAAGCATCTCAAGAGTGCAGCTATTATAGCATAAAGATAAATGAATTTGATAAAAAACATTAAAAGGAGGAGCTGTCTAATGAGACTGACATTGATACCAAGGAAATTCACAGAGCAAATGAGATTAAAAAGACATTCGAGGAAAGATAGGAGCAAGGCAGGTAGGTACTTTAGGATGAATATAAAAATGCGGCATAAACCTATAAGAACTGGACCATGAGTATGGGAATTAAGAAAAAAGTGAGACTCATCCAAAAGAAAGAAAGAAAAGAAAGAAAGAAAGGAAGAAAGAAGGAAAGAAAGAATGAAAGAAAGAAGGAAGGAAAGAAGGAAGGAAAGAAAGAAAGAAAGAAAGAAAAGAAACAAACAATCCAGATTTTTAAAAAGCTATATTGAGGACAAGAGGAAGATTTTAAAAAATGAATGAGGTGGTGATTTGAGGTGGATAGGATGATAACAGCAGATGACAAGGAGGAGGTAGAATTATTTAACTGTTATTCTGCTTCGGTTTTCACTGCTAAGGAGAATTGTCTCTGATTCAAGGATGGAACAAAAATAGTTAATAAAAAGTAGAAGTCTAAGACCGAAAATAGCAACAAAGCCCTTGGTGTTTGGTGGTAGAGAGAATGCAGCTCCAGGCCTGGAGTCAGGAAAGTTCAAATCTAGCTTCTGACATTACTAGTAATGTGACCCTGGACAAATCTCTTAATCTTTGCCTCAGTTTTCCCATCTGGAAAATGGGGCTAATAATAGCACTTATGTGATAGGGTTGGTATGATGAACAAATGAGAAAATAATTGTAAAGGCTTAACATTGTGCCCGGCACATAGTAGGTTCTAAAGAAACACTTATGTTCTTCTCTTGCCTTGCCTTGCCTTCTCTTCCCTTACCTTTCCTTGACTTCCCTTCCCTTCCCTCAATGAGCACAAGATGCCAAACTTGGATGAACCTATCCTAGGATGTATATAGATACTGAGTCGTAGGTGGGATTGTCCACTGTTGGCGGACTCGGGAAAGTCCTAGAGAATGGGAGAGAAGGAGTGCCACAGTACCAGAAATGGGCAAAGCTGGTCCTGCTTTTCCAAGAAGGAATGAGTATGTAATCTTAAAAATGGAGATGAATGAGCTTAATTTCAATTCTTTGCCAAATTCTAGAATGCATTTTTAAAGAGATGGTTTGTGAACATTTTGAAATGGAAACTCATCACTTAAAAGCAAGAAAGTATTCATCAAGGACAGGGCATATCAGACTATCATTTTTTTTTTGAAAATGGGATTATCAAATGATAATCAGAGGTATGATATAGACTTAATTTGCTGAGGTTTTTAGTAAGTTATTCAACTTTCTCTCTTAGTATCTTTAAGGATAAAATGAAGAAATATGAACTAGATCAGTGGTTTCAAACTCAGATGAAAATGGATTCCCATGGGCTGAATATTGACCTAGAAAACCACAATTAACAGTATCTATGTCGCATTGTATTTTAATTTATTTTGTTAAACATTTCCCAATAACACTTTAATCTGCTTCAGGCCAACTTGAAGGAGTGCAGGAGCAGTGAGTGTGATACCTCTGGGGTAGATGAGAGTATCTTTACCTGGATTTGAAACTGTATCTATTTGAGTGTTCAGTTTGATCTTTTTTATAACGTTTCTATGAATAACTTGCATAAACATAGGGATGATATACTTTTCAAATTTGCAGTTGAACAAGAGAGAGCTGGACAAAAGAATTGGGATCTGAAAAGATCTTGAGAGTCTAGAACAGTTAGCTGAATCTAATAAAATTCAGTTCCACTTTACTCATTTGGTGAATCTTTATTTAGTACATCCTTGGGCTAGACACTATGCCAAGTGCTGGGTGTACCATACAAAATGAAATAGAGCCTGTCCTCAAAGAGTTTATATTCCATTGGGAAGAAATCTACCCAGATAAAGGCAAAAATATATACAAAGTAAATACAAGTAATATGAAGGGGGAGAGAAATAATAACAGGAAGGCTGAGGAAAAGACTTGTAGGAGTAAAAGTAAAGTAATATGCTTAGGTTCAAAAAATCAACTGCCCATGTACATCATGGAAGAAAAGTGGCAAGGCTATGAATGATTTTAGTGAAAAAGGTCTGAAGTTTTCAGTGAACAGTGAGACCTCATGAATCAGCAATGTGACTATGTAGCCCTCCCCTCCCCTCCAAATTAACTTGATCTTACATTGTGTTAATTGAGATTTAATTTTTAGAATGAGAAAGTCCATAGTAATTAACTTTGGTCAGAAGGCATTTGGAGTTTTATGTTCCTTTCTGGGTGTCACAGTTTTGTAAACACACAGATAAATTGATTTGAGTCTAGAGAAAGGCAACCAAGATAAGGAGAAATTTGGAAACGGAAATTGGATCATTGAAAGAAATGATAATGTTTAGCCTTCCAAGGAAAAGTCTGTGGTGGGCTATGATACCTAATACTTTGAAGCCCTCTCCTTCCCCTCCCTCAGTCTTTTCCTTCCTCTCCTTCCCTTCTCTTTCTCCCTCTCCTTCTTCTTTCTCCCTTCTCCTTCCCCTCTCCCTTTCCTCTCTCTCCACAATCACTCCCTTCTCTCTCCCCTCTCACTCCACTCTCTGATTATCCCCTTTATCTCCACTCTCCTTCCACAATCTTCCCTCTCCATCCCCTTTGTGTCTCCTCTTTGTCCTCTCTATCTCCCCTCCTGCCATCTCGGGACAGAGACAGAGGCAGGGCTGGCTAACTATTAAGGTCATATTCCCACTCCTCTGCCACTATAGTCCTCTCTTCTTAAAGTAAGTCAAGGCAAAGAACAGAGAAACTTATTGGTTTTGGCCCTGAAGAACAGTATTGAGAATAATGGGTGGTAGCCCACCTCTAGAGTACTGTGTTCGGTTCTGGGTAGCATAGTTTGAGAAGGACACTGGTGAACTGGAGAGCATTCAAGGAAAAACAATCAGAATGGTGAAGGATCTTGATTCCATGTCATAGAAAGACAGATGAAAGAAACTGAGGATGTTGAGCTTAGAGAAGAAAATATGTAGGGGAACATAACTGTCTTCTAGTGCCTGAAAAGCAGTCATACAGGAGGAAAATTATGTTAGTTCTGATTGGCCCTAGAAGGCTTAACTGGGAACTGTGGATGGAAACTGAAAAGAGTTTACATTTGATGTCAGGAAAAACTTCATAAAAGTTAGAGCTGTTCGTATGGACTGTTTCAAAAAATGGGGATTTCCCTCTCCTTGAATGTCTTCAAATAGAGGCTGGACAATCTTTTGTCAGGTATGTTATAATAGGAGTTGTTGTGAGAAATCCTTCTATGTGTGGGTTTGACTAGATGGTTGTTGAGGTATCTCAAATTCTGTTATCCTATGAGACTACATCAATTTTAAGTTAATACAAGAAAAAAATAAACTGTTTACAATCAACTTAGTCCAAAAGTAGAATGGGCTGCATTAAGAGCTGATGGATTTCTTATCACTCTAAGTAGATAAGTTGAGGCTGGCTGATCATTTGTCAGGGATATTGTAGAAAAGATTTCTGCTAAGAGTGAACTAATTGATCCCTGAGGTCCCTTCCAACTCTGAAGTCCTGTGATTCTGGGAAGCTGTCCTAGACTAGGGTTCAGGAAACCTGGATCCTCTCCTATGCTTTGGTACAACCAGTTTGTTGACCTAGGATCATTTGCTTTGACACCTGAAGCTTGATTGGACTCAAGACACTTTCCACTCTGTCCTGTTGCAGTCCCTCTGGAATGCATCAGGCAACAACATTATCATCCCTGCTCTACTGATGAAACTCTTACAAGGGTCTACAATTCATCTTGACTGCGGTAATTCGTCTCTTCCTCCCCAGCCCCCTCCACTTGTCTTCTTGCTGTGAGGCAATTTGTCACCTCATCCTTTCCCGAAACAGCATCCAGAATCTTCTTGGTTGCTATCCACGACAAGAATCCTATACAATATTCCTTTTTAAGCTATAAAAATTTCCATAGACCTTCCTCTCCTTTTGGTATTGATCTAAACACATCTATTTCACAGTTCAAAATTCACTCCTTATTTTGGTTGGTGGAAAAGCACACATCCTTACCCTTGGCATAGCTTGTTTATTGCTATATTTCACTTAATTCTTTGAATCCCAGCCTGTCCCATTCCACCTCATCTTACCCCACCCCTCCCATTCCATCCCATTCCATCCCATCCTACCATATCTCATTCTGTCTCATCTCATCCCAATCCTTCACAGCCTAACCCACCCCAACTCTACCCATCCCATCTTTTTTAGTTTATGATTCTTACCCTTCCCATATTTTGTTAATTTTACCCCCTAAACTTCTGCATTTTCCCTACCTTTTCTAAAGTGTTGCCATTTGGTACACTCTCAACCACCAGAGGAAAAGTGCTGAACTTTTAATTGGGGAGAACTTGGTTCAAATCCCTTCTCAGATACTTGCTGACTGTGTGATCTTGGGCAAGTCTTTTAACTTCTCAACCTCAATTTTCTCATTGGTAGAATAAATATGATAATAGCTCCTAGCTCACGGGGTTGTTGTAAAGAAAAAATGAGATGATATACATGAAGTTCTTTGTGATTCCTAAAGTGCTTATGTAATTCTGAACTGTCATTATTCCAGTCTACATTAGAAGTAGCTTGGTGCTTCTAAACCATTGAATTAGAAATAAGGAAAGCAGGGTTCTAGTCCTCTGGCCCCAGTCAAGGACTGTGAGAGCTTAGGTCCAGTTATTTACCTCCTCTAGGTCTCAGCTTTAAAGTAACTGTAAAGTAACGGAACTACACTTCATGTTTTCTAAGGTCCTTCCTGTCTAAAAGTCCCTGATTTTTTCTGATTTCCTTGTTGTTATAGCTTCTCCCTGCAAAAAAGATCTATTTAAAAAATACTCATATGCTTGTAGGGCTGATATGAATAGACTGCAATATATCAGAAACAACTGTAAAAGATGACATCAAAAAAATGCCCATTTAAAAATGAAAATGGGTGGTTTGTAGAGAGAGCCAAGGATACCAGATAAGACTGTTCTCATGCTACATTGATGTTTCCCCAGTACCTAGTAAATGTGAAGAAGGCCTCTAAATAGTTGAGTGAAACTCCACTACTTCACCCCGCTCAAGGACTTATGGGAGGATGTGGACAATGATAGCAAGGGATGGGCAGGGACTGATGGGAAACTATCACTGTTTGGAAGGAGATATAACCAATGCAATGGAGAACTAGAGTTTACATATAGGAGACACAGTGTAGCCTTAAGGATAGAATGTTGTGATTGGAATAAGGAAGATGTGAGTACAAAATCCTCTTCCAGCTTTTATGAACTGAGGAATCCTGGGCAAGTCACTGAGCTGCTAAGGGCTTCAAGCAACCCTCTGGGACTGATATCTTAAGTCATAGACAGGTATTCCTCAGCTGATGATAATAGCTGACACTTATTTAAAACATTAAGGTTTGGGAAGTGTTTTACATACAGGCCCTCATCTAATCCTCATAAAAACCCTTTGAGATAAATGCTACTATTATCCCCATTTTACAGATGAAGACCCTGGTGCTCAGAACCCTGAATATGTCTGTACTATAATTTTGCAGAGGGTGAAACTTGTATGAGAGAGATACTCCAGAAAAAAACAAAACAAAACAAGAACCCAATGGCAGTGAATGTGGCAAAGCGAAGGAATCGTGGAGCTTATTTGAAGTCTGTACAGAGAAAGATGAAGGTGAGGGGCTTGGCAAGAAGGCAGCAAGCAGTGAACAGGCTTTTTTGTGCCTAAGCAAGCAAGGTTGTGGTTTATTAGACTTGATTAAAGCTGGTCAAGCTAAATAGATTCAATTGCAGTTTTCAATGAAGGTAAACAGGAGTCCCTCCCTCCCTTTCTCTTTTCTAGCCCAGGACTTGAAAAAAAGAGTGCCTCTCTGTCCTCTAGAGAATTAAGTTTCCATTCTGTAATAAAAAACATGCCCTTTATTTCAAACAAAAACCAGTTGTGAAGGTGGATCCAGGATGGGAAAAAACGAACACATTATTCTACATAGCTGATGTGGTACATTTGAGGCATAAACCATTGCTTGTACTATAAACAAGGGAAGAGCCCCCATCAGTCGGGTTTGGACCAGCGCTGTGATAGATGGCAAACCGGAGGTCATAAAATAACTATCAGTCTGGAACTATGGTTTTATCAACAGTTTTATTTTCCCTGAGACAAGTTATTCTGGAGGGCTGGAAAAGTACCGCCTCTGTTTGAAAAAGGCCTTTTGCGGCTATGAAGTGCTCACTCTGTTTCATGGCCCCGACGTACGTTCCCCTCGCTTACTTGCTCACTCCATACCACAAAGTTTCTTTCTTGAACTCCTGCACAAAATGTATTTTGGCATAACGGAGAGCTTTCAGAGGTTTTTATTAGCCCCTTGGGTTGGCCCAGAGAAAAATACACTTGAAAATGTAAGGCACAAACTGGAAAAATATTATTTTGACTCTAAAGAAAGCCAAGAAGATATAAAAACCTGAAATGCCCGGTATACCTCTGTGGTTTTTCTTTTTTTTTCTTCCTTCTGCTAGAGGAGGGGAAGCATGTGTGTTGTGTGTGTGTGTGTGTGTGTGTGTGTGTGTGTGTGTGTAGTGTGTGTGTCTCGGAAAAAGGTGTGGGGGCTGGTGAGCATTTTATTCTATCTCCCTTAGTAGGAATTTCCAAGTATTCAATACATCCATTCTTTCACAGGCCCATTCCTTTTAGATGGGATGGAGAGAGGGGATGCTTTTATGGTACTCTTCCACCGGCCCCCCTTCCAATCCCCAACGCCCACTCTCATATATCTGAGAAGGCCCATTTGCCAGGTCCTCTGAGTTCCTTTGAGCCCCCTTTCCTTAAAAACAATCCCCAAACGCCGATGAATCCAAGCAGTCACAAGGTGTAGCCGGGAGACAGGAAAGGCAGGCCTCACTGCGGATGCCGTGCCATCTGATGTCGCGGTTTCAGCCCTCTTCCTCGCCTCTCTGTGCCAGCTCAATCATATTTCACCCTAGTCCGCCTGCAGCAAGCTCCCCGCAGCCCCCCAGTTCTACCCTGGGTCTCCCCCGACAGGCACCTAGACGCGCAGGGAGGCAGCCGGGCTAGCCACAGCTCCCCATCGGCAGACGCCGCTTTTCTCCGAGAGGGCCCGGCACTGACAAAGGGCAGGACCGAAGCGGTTAATGCCAGAGACCAAACTGCTCCGGAAAGGGGGTGGGGAGGTGAGGGGCGCTCAGGCTGAGCCGGTGCCTGCAGCGGGAGAGACAGCGGCAGCTGCCGGGCGGGCCGGAGCGGGAGGCTGG